>AP027110.1:54312534-54912534 GCA_028142955.1 Pinctada fucata
GATGAAAGCTAGGGAGGGAGGGAGGGGCAAGGGAGGGAGCCGGGAGATGTTAGGATGTGGGAGAGGGGAGGGAGGGGATGGGACGGGGGAGAGTAGTATTCTTAGTAGAAATTCCTATCACCCCCTTCCCCCATAATTAAAATCAACCCCTCCCCCCTCTCCTAATCTGAAGCTTTCACCCCTCCTCCTTTTTAGAATAGCCCTGGATCCGCCTATGATTTACCTCCAAGGGGAAAAATACCCAGCCTTATTTTATTCACAGCTTTGAACAGAGCCCAAGTTTGTGTTTACCTTTTTGCACTAAGTACTGTTAATGATGACTTAAGTTGTGACGCGTTGTATACAGTATTGAAGGCAGCAGACATTTAGAAGTTTGAGTTGGGATTTACAGATTTTCTGTATATTCTACATGTAGATCTTATATATGTGGAGAGAAACCACATTACTCGATCTACAGGTATCAAAATATCATCTGCAAATCATCCTCGAAAGCAGAATGAAGTCCGTTAAGTCATTGATCGCGCTGATCAATATTTTGTTGTTTGTATTTTCATCCAAGCATTATGAGTTTATCCATGGATTTGTCTGAGGGAGTTGTCGATGAAAGAAAGTCATCGAAACAAAAGAAAGGAGGGGATCTCCAACAACACTAGGTTGCAGCACCCACAGCAAAATCCCAAAACACCCATGCAAAAAAACACAGAACAGATACCCACAGAAAGAGACGCAAAAGGGAACACCAACTCACAACATAGAACCATGAAACATAAAAGACTACACATAAACCAACGAGACCAATGGGCAACCGGTGCCGACTTAGGACGGCCATCTGCCACGTAAATAGCAGACGGTGTGGTTATCCTGGATTACGTGCGCACAACCCTCCCACTATTCCGATTTCCCAGAGGTCTCGAAGAACGCACAATTATGGTGTAAAACAACCTCCTCAATGTTAGATGACCACACACAAACAAGACCGTAAAACACAAGGGTCCAAGCAACACAGAAGAATATGTATATTGATATAAAAAGAGGACGTGCGTAATACAGTCCGTGCTCTGCCGGCTGTAGCGAGCTCATATATGTTATCACCCGAGGAGTCCGACTGACATTCAGAGAGGAAAGGTGGTCGGGGCCCTGTCTTCTCTAAAGAGGTTTGGACAGGGCCCGTCATGGAGTCCCGTCGTCACAGTCAGTCAGAGTGCAAGTCTTAAGAATGCACTCGTACAAGACTGTATATTGGGCAAGTACCAAGCTTAGTGTCCGTCTGGTGACATTAGGATCATATCCACGGTATAAAAGGCGTTTGATGACTCTGACACATTTTCGATACATATGCTGTCTACCTTTGATCCTTCTTATTTTGTTAATTATGTCACCATAAAATGCAGGTTGTGAAATACCTAAAGTAATATACTCCGTTGCTTGTATGGGTCCGATTTTCAAAAGAAGTTGATCATAATTTGATCATGTAAAATTTCCAGAAAGTCTTTACTAGTTTGTGAAAGCGAAAACCTTGACCTAAGAGTTTCTTTGTAATTTGTAGATTTCTATTATGAAAATCCAAAACATCAGTACATGCTCTAGCATACCGGATGAGCTGTGAAATGTAGATACCGTATGACGGTAATCTAGGGACATCACCGTCAAGCCAGGGGAAATTTACTATGTTGAATCCAAAATCATCTCGTTTGTCATATACACTTGTATGAATTTCTCCATTGACAATTTTGATATTTAGGTCCAAAGTTTATGCTGACGTCACGTCGTAATTTTCAAAGAGGATATTCGGACTTAACATGATATATGTTGGAAATTATGGTGCAATGTTGGTATTACGTGAAGCAAAGTACAAATCATACATTGGGAACTGGAGGAGTAAGCCAAACGGAGAATATTCAAAGGAGATTGAGAAATCATGATCATCGATGGGTTTCATTCTGTCGTCAAGTGACATTGTCAAAAAAATAAGCTTGCGCTTCACGTCGATCAAGTAGGCAATGGGGAGAATGACGTCATTGACCACGGTTTTGGAAACTATAGGTATAGCATAGAATTCAATTGAAAAACACGATTTTTCACGTGTTACCTTGATGAGGACTACGTCCGCGTCTGCGGCGCGGACTGCGTCCTCTATAAAGTATATTTTCACAGAATGTAAAATGTGTAAGTCCCATAACTCATTTACTACAACTCGGATAAACCTGAGATTCCAAAATCGGCTTCGTCTTTAAAGTCTGGTCGCAGTAAATAAATATCATGAAAATCCGTTAACGCATAAACAAAAGAAATATGCGGATCTCCAACAAATTATTGCGTTCCAAAAGCGGACGGACAGACACATGGACGGACATCATCATACTATAATGCTTCCCGACCAAATAACGGGCGTATAAAAAGTAATTACATCATCTGTATATCAAGTTTTCAATCAAGGGGGCAATACCGCTCACATGAGTTGCAGACGAAGGACTGAAGTGGTCAAAATGCATGTTTGTCAGCTTATCGGAGCCCTCGGCGGCCAAATTTGTCGATCGATCGGCACACAAAACTCAAACTTGGTAGAGAACCTTCCTACAAATACAAATAATTTAAATCATATGGACTTGTAGCGACATGTGTAACGCTTTGTCCTTCCTTTTGGACAATATTTATGTTAGATTTGGTGAGGATCTTTACAAACAGGTTGTAGGGATCCCTATGGGTACCAACTGTGCGCCTCTTGTTGCAGATTTATTTTTATACACTTATGAAAAGGATTTTATCCAACATCTTCAAAAGAACAGAAAATTTGATGATTTGAAATGCTTTACTTACACGTCTAAGTACCTGGATGATATTCTCACTATTGACAATCCTTTTTTTTACACTTAAGAATTAAATTTATCCACAGGAGTTGACACTCAACAAGTCAAACGTTAAAAATACACAAACACCATTTTTGGACCTAAATATTAAAATTACAAACGAAGAAATCCATACCAGTTTTTATGACAAACGAGATGATTTTGGATTCAACATAGTAAATTTCCCCTAGCTTGACGATGATGTTCCAACGGCATTATTATATCACAGCTCATCCGGTACGCTAGAGCATGTACTAATGTTTTGGATCGTCAAAGTAGAAATGTACATATTACCAAGAAACTTTTAGGACAAGGTTTCCGCTTTCATAAACTTGTAAAGACTTTTTGTAAACTTTACAAAAATTACAGTCAGCTTCTTTTAAAACTCGGACCTATACAAGCAACAGAGTATATTACTTTGGGTATTTCACAGCCTGTATTTTATGGTGACATAATAAACAAAATTAGAAGGATCAAAGGTCGACAGCATAGCCATCATCGAAAATGCGTCAGAATCATCAAACGCCTTTTATACCGTGGATATGATCCTAATGTCACCAGACGGACACTCGGCATGGTATTGGACCAATCTACAGTCTTGTACCAGCGCATCCTTAAGACTTGCACTCTGACCGACTGTGACGACGGGACTCCATGACGTACCCTGTCCAAACCTCCTTAGAGCAGACAAGGCACCGACCACCTGTCCTCTCTGAATGTCGGTCGGACTCCTCGGGTGATAACATGCATGAACTCGCTACAACCGGCAGAGCGCGGACTGCATTTCATACGCCCCTACCCTATTTCTATATATATTAACATATTCATCTGTGTTCCTTGGGTCCCTGCGTTGTGCTGTCTTGTGTGTATGGTCATCTTACAATGAGATGGTTATTTTACACAACAATTGTGTGTTCTTCGAGATCTTTGGGTAACCGGAAAAATGGGAGGGTTGTGCGCACGTTATCCAGGAAAACCACACCATCGGTTACGAACGTGGCTGATGACCGTCCTAAGTCGGCACAGATTACCCATGGGTCTCGTTGGTTTTTGTGTTGTCTTTTATGTTCGATGTTTGATGTATCGTTTGCTGTTCCTTGTCTATTGATGTATGTGTCTTCTCTATGTTTTCACTTGGGGTGTTCGGTGTGTTGCTGTTGATGCAACCGAGTTTTGTTGGAGATCCCCTCCTTCCTTCCTTTAAACTTTTGTGCAGCGGTTGCAGAGAAGACAAAAATGAGTTAGCCAATCAGATTCGTCATTGGCCATATTTGATGACTGCTGAGCATAAATGAGTTAAAGAAGATCCTGACGATAATCTCAACATCACTCACAATAGAGGACAAAGGACCAATATGGATAATGGCCATATCCCTGTATACAGCCAAAATCGATAATTCAGAAAATCAGAAACCGAAAGCATACAGAATCAAGATAAAACATGAACCAAGGCAAATAAACGAAATGGGAGTGAGAACCAGGTACCCAGGAAGAATAAGCATCTTCTGCTTGCATGCAACACCCGCCGCGTCAATTCGGTACAACTGTCACATCCGGTTACTTCTCTCTCGGATGACATAGAGGACAGTCTTTGGTTTAATGGTTCAAATGGTCTATGACAGGATGATAGAACTTCCTCAATGACGATTGTAGTCGGTAACAAACATATCCCTGACTCAGATGCTCATCTGAAAGACGCCTAGCTCTCAGAACAAAATCTGTATATTTGGTACTTGACATGGCATAGCGTATCAACTGAGATATGAACGCGTCATAAGCAGGGGATGAAGGGATGTTGCTACTCAGAAAAGGAAGGTTTGTAATGCTGTAGAATCTGAAGACGTTTAACATTCGGTTTATATTTTTTTGAATTATAGATTTTGTGGTGTGTATTGAGATATGGTCATTATCCATATTTGTCATTCCTTGACAAATGAGATATAATCCTGACGACTGAGGAGTAAGAATTCTCTGTTTGGCTAGCTTTATTCTAACTCAACCCTAAATCCCTGACAACGGGACTTCTACGGAACCCTATTAAATAACACAACTTCATTATTTTTCAGTTAATTATGAGTTAATTGTCGGTTTTGGCACGGTTCTAATTAAATCTCAATCTAATTTTTTTTTCTCTATGTCATTATCTCCTAGAATTTGCATGAGGAATGATAAGAACCAAAATTCCGCAAATTCTACTTATTAATTGGAGAATGAATACAAATTCCAGATGATAATTCTCACCACTAGCCTACACAAGATGAAAGTTATTAAGAAATAAATGATTTTATTTTGCAATAAAAAATAAAGACCATATGTCTAATTCCCATTAACAGACTAAATTCCTAATTGATATTAATGATTTAAACTAAAAACGCTTATAATTGATTTCGCCGTTTGCACATATGAGTTTAAGTAAGCTTTTTTCTATAGCAATCATCCGCTAGTCTAGTTAATAGTTTGTTTCTGAGCTAAAAAAATATTATACCTTAAATACCAGATATATAAAGTTTTTTCAATTTATCAAGGTGAAAGTTTCAATTTGAATGATAAAATTATTTCTCGAATCTGAAAAAAAGAATCGCTTTGCCGATAAGGTAAAAATCCGAAATTTCGGAACACTGAGCTGTTCGGAGTTAACCGAGCGGTATACATGAATCGAGCTGATATTGATGCGATATTTATTCTGCGACAATGCTTAAAGTTCTTTTTTTGAACAAAATATTGGTTGGATAAGTAAAGGCTATTTAGTCATCTATACAGCATTCATATTAAATCTGATTTTTCATGTATCTGGCAAAGTTTGAGAGGTATAATTTTGATGATTAGGATTTAAAACAAAGGAGGGGATCTCCAGCAACATTAATTTGAATTTATTTAAATATTAAATTCTCTCGAAATATTGTAAAACATCGAATAATACTTCAAACTAGATGGCTACTGTTGCAAGCAACACACGCATTTCTCCTTTATTATATCTTCTTAGGAAGTGAAATGTTCAAGTTAGAATAAAGAAGATGGGAAAAAATAAAGCTTTTTATTATTAGTTCCCTATTTTGAAAACAAAGTAGTTAATCTGTTGCTGAAAATCTGAACTAACATTATAAAAGAGAACAAGGGAGAAACAATAGGTATCAAAAGCGTATGTCTAACTTAGGACTCTTATTAATCAACAAAATAGAAGAAAAGATAATACATACCTTTTGACATTTACAAAAGCTTTAAACTCAATGATCTGTCAGCTTTAAATCCTTTAAAATTACTATCTCAAAATAGAAATTGCTCAATGATTTTGCAATGAGGAAATTTCTGTAAATAGAATATGACAGATAAGCATTCTACTAAGGGAAAAAGGAAACAAGGAACGAGAATAAAAGAATTATCTTATTCCGTGTTAAGATAAAATAAAAATGACCAATTATGTCAAGTATAAATAGTATAGGACAAAAACTGAGGAATCTACAAGTAAATATTTTTATGACTTTGAGAATAAATATTTGACCTTGAACCAAGGTCATGGACAAAGGATAAGTATTGGATATCTTTTTCAATGGGATTGATCTGAATCTGATTAAAGCTCAATATTCTTTCAACAAAAGTCTGATGTGACCTTGAAATCGAACTAATGACCTTGGGTAAATGGTAAGGTGAAATAACTTGATGCAAGGAATGTTTGCGTAAAGTTTGAACTCTCAAGGTCAAACAGTCTTTGTTCTACGGGTAAATGTTTGTTCTGACCTTGAGAATAGCGATTTGACCTTGAAACTAGGTTTTCATGAAATATCTACCCAAAAGTAACATACCATTCAAGTTTCAACTCAAAATTTAAAAAAAATAGAAATGACACTGTGCCAATTTAGAGTTCAACTTGAAATAGCTCGAAAACTGTGCATATTTTATCGAGCATGTAAGCATATATAGGTTTGCAACATTCTTAAAGAACTATATAAAACAATTCGTTCAGATCGTTACAGTTATTTTAGGAGTTATAAGAGTTTAAAGATTTGACCTTTGAAAAAAATTAAGGATTTCGAACGTCGGAAGTCGAAATCCTTAATTTTTTTCGAAATACTGTTTATAGTTTATTTCAAAATGTTTAAAGTCGAAGGCTCATCAGCTACACTTGTCCACTTATTTCTCTGGCGACCTTTAATGAAATATAGATACATGAATAATCGATGTACGGCACACAATTTGCATGCCGCTTCTTTTTATCTCGATTTCCATATAAGGATTCCGACTATCCCGTCGGTATCCTTTCTGGTCTTGTAATGTCTTTCTTTACTCTCATTATCATTTTTAATAATAATTTTCATTGAGTACCAATGAGTAGATTAATGATTGAATAATTGACTAAGTCATTGACTGACTACCATGAGTACATTTCTTTAAAGTAGCAGTGAAGAATTATTCAATCATTGGTGATATTTATTTGATGACCTAACAATTGCCGTGCAACAAGTGGGTTACTCAACTGCTCCTCGGCCTACGCCCTCAGAGACAGTAGAATAACCCTTACTTAACCATGTGAAAGAACGTTAACATACCAAGATCTTCATATACCTTTTTGTTTGTTGATAAGCTCACCCATGATCTAGAGGAGATCACTAAAGATCAAATCTTTACAGCCGTATTACTCATAATGAATTATATAAGAGTGAAATTTATCAACAAGAATTATCACTTAACAAGGCAAACGTTACAAATACAGAAACACCGTTTTTGGACCTAAATATCAAAATTGTAAAAGGAAAGATTCATACCAATGTATATGACAAAAGGGATGATTTGGGATTAAACATAGTAAATTTCCCCTGGCTTGACGGTGATGTTCCAAGTCACAGATCATCCGGTACGCTAGAGCATGTACTGATATTTTGGATTTTCACCAAAGAAATTTACAAATTACCAAAAAAACTCAAGGTTTCCGCTTTCATAAACTAGTTAAGACTATCTGGAAATTTAACAAAAATTACAGTCAACTTCTTTTAAAATTCGGATCTATACACGCAACTGAGTACATTCTTTTGGGTATTACACAACCTGTCTTTTATGGTGATATGATAAACAAAATAAGAAGTATCAAAGGTACGCAGTATAACCATAGAAAATGCGTCAGAATCATATCAGCAGCATAGGAAACTTAACAAGTCCCGGTTGTCAATCGGTAAATGTGGTTAGCTTATTCAACAGACCACAAAGAAGACCTCGAAGTCATGGCATTCGTTAATATAATAGGCCTGAGATACATAGTTTCTCCTTCGATGACTTGGTTCCATGTTTGAATGAGCCTCTAGGGCTGCATTATATTCGCACCAAATTTTGCTTTGTCCGCTGGTGTGATGACATAATGTTCTTGGAGGTAGGTAAGCTCTGTGATAACAGCAGGGTCTTTAAATATGGACTCGAATCTGGTGTTCACAGTTGATTTTAATCGATTAATTGTAGATAACAGTAACCCTCTGATGGATTTTATCCATTCAAAAAGGGTGTCGAGCTGTACATCCTCTTTCTTTGCCCAACGTCTTGCAAATTCCTCACAAGAGTCCATGATAATTTTGACATTTTGTTTCCATGTAAAGGACATACTTTCTCTGTATTTGGGACCCTTTTTTAACAATTCTCTCAACTTGTCGTTCTTGACTATACTAAGGTAACCAGTAATAACGTGTCCACAAGGAGAGTAGTTGAAATCCGATGAAAAACATTCGCAAGGAAGTGGATGTAGTGAGGGATTACTTAAATCAATACACTACAAGAATTGTTTGTAATTGTAAATCTTAGATGCAACTGTTGGTGTGTAGCTAAAGGAAATACAAGTTGTTTCTTTTCTTTTGAAATATGGTGGGATTTTTTCTGAGACAGTTTTGTGATTCAAAATTTGACCAAGATTCAATTTATCAATACCTTTGTTTGCAAATCTTACTTTAATGAAAGGACGGTTTGTTTCCTCCTCTGACTTATCTGATCTAACTGCTTGAAATAAACGAAAAGTAGAAATGTCGAAGATTACTCCTTGTAGTCTGTATTCTGGGGAACGTGTATCGGTATATGTGAGGTCCTTCGTATATTCGTAGATTTCGTGTAACTTCCGTAAAGGAACAGAGTATAATTTGGAACGAATATAATGCAGGCCTAGAGGCTCATTCAAAAATGGAACCAAGTCATCGAAGGAGAAACTATGTATCTCAGGCCTATTATATTTACGAATGACATGACTTCGAGGTCTTCTTTGTGGTCTGTTGAATAAGCTAACTACATTTACCGATTGACAACCGGGACTTGTTAAGTGTGACACAAATGAGTTAAAGAAGATCCTGATGATAATCTCAACAGCACTCACAATAGAGCACCAAATTGAGCATCAACGGACCCCTAGCAAGCTAGAGGTGGGACCAGGTGCCCGGTAGGAGTAAGCATCCCCTGTTGGCTAGCCGCACCCGCCGTCGATGATCATGCACGAAAATGAAAACATATGAAAAACATGAATTGTACTGTCTGAGGCCATTTCTATGTAGAAAGTGCTATGGCGACCATGTCAGGGAAAGTATTCAAAACACTTACTGTCATACCCCTCGCGGGGAACTTTTTTACGAGCTCCACACGGCAAAGGGCATAAGTGTGACACAAATGAGTTAAAGAAGATTCTGACGATAATCTCAACAGCACTCACAATAGATCACCAAATTGAGCATCAACGGACCCCTAGCAAGCTAGAGGTTGGACCAGGTGCCCGGGAGGAGTAAGCATCCCCTGTTGGCTAGCCGCACCCGCCGTCGATGATCATGCACGAAAATGAAAACATCTGAAAAACATGAATTCGCAGCACATTTAAGGCCTTCCATAGAAATGACGTAGAAGTTTTTTCCGCCAAATAACGTAACGTCATATGACGTCATGGACCCCGTGTCGTCAGGTTAGGTAGCAACTCATTTATTAGCTTTCGTTATCATTGATACCTTTATTTACTAGATAAAATTGCATTTATACAAAAAACAAAACATATTACTTCATCACTGACACATCGCCGGGTCAATATACTTTTGAGAAAACCCCTAATCTATATTTGTACTCTGTGACCCCGTACACCGAAGAATGCGATCTGCGTTACTTAGAAGCTTGAGGTGACGAACAGGTGCCAATCAACAGTTTACAGAGCGGGTAAAACGAATAAAAAGGCAGATTTTGGTAAGTATAAGCGATATCAAACTTCAATAACTTGTGCTGTATGAAGGAAATATCTTAGAATTAGTACAATTACATCATGAAATCAATTTATTCATAGAAATAAAAGGAAATTCCTTAGATTACCAAGAGACATGTGTGAAATGTATGTGTAAATGACAGAATTTCAACGCGTTTAACTTAAGTTGCTCTGTTACTGCAAAGCTGAGTAGTAGCTAAACTTTATGTAAATAGTTTAGACACTTGTAGATTATGATATCAGTTCGTACGAAAGTTGAATGATGAGGAAAAAGGGTGAATGTAATACTTATGTGCCCATGCCCATGTATATGTTTTCATAACATGTACCTATAAAAATGTTTACATCTGAGTACACTTGTAGTTGTACAGTAAGTTATACTTGCAGTAGTATGTGCACCGAAATATCGAAATATTCAAATACCAATTATTATTTTTTTTCCTTCAGAATGTTAACTTAGAATGGATTTCACACCAGCTGCTGCATGAAAAGAAATATTGTCACACACTGTGAAAGTTTCAGAAACACATGCATGTATCTTAGCCACACAGTACTGTTCATTTTGGATATTTTTGCAGGTACAGAATTTTTAAATTTATGTCTAGAGTAACATTTGTTTTGCCTATTTAGGAATATTATAATGATTTAAAAAAGAAGTCAAATAAAATAAATATATTTACTATCTATAGTGAATAATCTAAAACTATAGCCATACCAGGCTTATTTAGCTATTCATGAAATAATAACATATCACTGCGAATTCTTTGTAATTTATGTCGCTAGGTCATACGTGTATATTACATAACTATTAAACTTGTAAAATTATGAATTTTGAGTCCAAGCTGTACCATACACTTTGGATTTTAAAAGCTAGATTTATATAGTCAATATTTTTTTTTCTATTTCAGATCCTTGCCTTGAAGAGTGAATGCTTGAATAATAACTTTGAACAACCACACACATTACAGATGAAGAAATGTTACTTTGAATATATAATAAAGAAAATTAATATCTCCTAAAATTGATCTGTACTAGACTTCATGCTCAAATCTCCAAGAGCGGGGAGGGGGGGGTTAAAATTGCTTTTGTTTTGATAGTTTGTCTGCCTGAAGCATTTAGCCGAGCATGAGAGGGCTTTCAAGGTCAACATGTACACAAATCTCTATGTGCATGGCAAGAGCAGATACGAAGATTTGAAATTTAAGCTTGACTTTGCTTTCAAAAGATACATGTAGCTACTGACACCTGCATGGTATGTAATAAAGACACTTAAATAAATTATTGTAGTACTTGCAGAACATCTCGTACAAGGTGGCTGTTAAGGAAAGGTCCCATAATACCAGTTATTAAAATGTCGGTCACTCTTAATATGGTGTTAGGAAAAAAATGACAAATAATCTCAAGCTCCTGGCAAGAGTTATTCACGCACCATTAATTTGTTCCAGCTTTACAATTATTTTATTTGATATCTGCAATGCAGAAAAAATAAGATTGGGTCATCGGTCAAATAAAAGATTTGAAATACTGAGAATATTCAACAAATTTGCTTAATGCTTACATCAAATTTGTCATAGGACAGTCGTTTATCTAAATTTTGGTGGATCACTTTGTCTGTCGTCCCTCCCCCCCCCCCCCCCCATCATGTTGTCACGAAAATATCGGGAGTAATGAAACAAGGTAGGATTGCTGCTCGACCATTCCGAGGCACATTTATTGATCATATACATACAAATGTTTGTTACGACAAGGATCCGATATTATAATAAAGAAGTAACCTTTCAAATATTTTGAAGGGCGAAGGGAAACATGATTGCTGCATAAAATCCGGCTATAGATGTGACCCCAAAAAATCTCTGAATTTTGCATCTGCTGTAAATAATAATCCTGTCTGGACGACTATCAAATAAATTCATGATCTGAAAATGCAAACGAAAGGAGAGAAAAAACCCACCCAAAACAAAGCCGTTAAACATACACTGAAAAGTCCTCTAGCCCGATCCACCCCCTTTCCCGGCCCCATAAATCAAGGACCGCTCTTTAAATTTCTGTCAAACACACTACCATGTATTTCGTCGATCTCATAAAGAATTTATAAGTACAAATTCACTTTCAGGGGACATGGAATTCAAATAAAACATATGAAGTCTAATTAAATAAAATCGAGCAGAAGATTCCCAATGTCAGTGCAGCGTGGGCGATGAATAGAAACTTACTTTCAATTTTCATCAACTTTTGCATGCAATTGCAAGTAATTATAAGTGCTTTTCAATGTCAATGTCAGCTACGCTTTTACATGGGTGGTGTTTTTATTTATTTATTTTTGTTATAGAAAATATACAATGAAAGTGTTTTTTTTAAAAAAAGAAAAGAAACAGTCTTCTGACACATTGAAATTAAATTTTAAATCAGAATGAAAGTATACCTAAATTTTAATATTAATATGACAACGGAAATCATCCACGGAATTTGCCGATTCCTCTATTTTCAATCTTGATCAAATTCAGTTTTTTTTTCTGCTGGGAAACAAACATCAGGTTTATTATTTTTTTTACCCTTATTTTTTTCCCGATGTCTAGAAAAAATAATATTGGATCTAGAATTACCTGTTGTCCAGAGACCATAGGACTATAAGGTCTCCTTTCTTAAAATAAGAAACCAGAGAATCCATAACATAAAGAAATTTTGGTATAAACAGTGAAGAATTTATGTATGTTATCGATCCCATTGCGGTCAAAGGCGTCATAAGTCAAACAAGGTTTTTTTTCTGTCACGGTAATGATTATTAAAGGGACGTGTAATGTATGTAAGTTAATATTACGAATTAATATAATCAATCCATGCAATTCTAATGCATGTCCGATATTATACAGCATTATGTTAATCTCAATGCATGTATATTGGGTTCATATGGGTTAGTACGGTAGCCGGCAAGACCGACACCCCGGCGTGGCGCCCTCCTCCCCCCCCCTTTTTTCCGCGATTCACCCCTCAATATACAAAATGTGAAATGAAACTTTTTAACAGAATTGAATAAATATTGCTTGATATTTTTTCATAAGTTGAAATGAAAATTTTATTCAAATTATCATTCATTTAAAAAATTAAAACGGAATTTACAGAGAGCGCGATTACGTCCCTTGAATAAATCTGATTCCACAGAACGTTTATTTGGTAAACGAACGAACAACCGATTAGCACCTGTCAGAAAAACTGCAACGGCGCAAGATGTTACCGTACATAAATTAAAATGAAATTTGGCACACATTTTAAGTGATAGGTGTTCTTCAATAATTCAACTGGGGGAAACGTTTACATTCTATATTTTCTTTTAAATTTTCTGCCATTCGTGCCAGTGTCGATAATATTTAATGAAATGGGTATATTTTTCTCGATTTTTCAAGTAGTCGTTCTTTATCAAAGATTTCCCCAGCAAGAAGTAGGTAAATGAAACCCCCCTTTGTAGTATGGTATCAATATTTTCTTTGAATGATAAGGTTTCACCTTGCGCCATCTGTTTTTGTATGACCAATGTTGATCTACGAAAAATATACGTGTCACGTGACAACCCGACGTTCGGGGAGCATATATCAGTAATTAACAGATAAATTATGATATAGCATCTATACTGATACATAAACTATTTCATTCCATCTTATTTGGACAATTTGATAATTCCTTGAAAATAGCTATCAAAACTGACATCAAATTTTGTCAATGACGTCATGGAAGGCCTTAAATGTGCTGCGTTGCACAGTCTGAGGCCATTTCTATGTAGAAAGTGCTATGGCGACCATGTCAGGGAAAGTATTCAAAACACTTACTGTCATACCCCTCGCGGGGAACTTTTTTACGAGCTCCACACGGCAAAGGGCATAAGTGTTAAAGAAGATCCTGACGATAATCTCAACAGCATTCACAATAGAGCACCAAATTGAGCATCAACGGACCCCTAGCAAGCTAGAGGTGGGACCAGGTGCCCGGTAGGAGTAAGCATCCCCTGTTGGCTAGCCGCACCCGCCGTCGATGATCATGCACGAAAATGAAATCATATGAAAAACATGAATTGCACTGTCTTAGGTCATTTCTATGTAAAAAGTGCTATGGCGACCATGTCAGGGAAAGTATTCAAAACACTGTCATACCCCTCGCGGGGAACTTTTTTACGAGCTGTTGACTTAGTTTCAAGATCAAATTCTAATCAAGGTCACATCAAAATTTTGGCTAATGGACAAAGACTTTATGACCTTCAGAGTTCAAACTTTAGACAACCATTTCTTGTTTAACATCTTAGAACCTTTCCTCTAATGCTATTTTGAACATAGAAAATACAGAAAATTTGGTCCCGCGCACTCTCTGTAATGTGAATGTGGAAATCCTTCTTCATAAAATTAAAGAGGGCGCTACTGAAATTATTTTTGGTGGCTCCGCTGAAAGCATCACTGATGAGAATTTAATATTCGAAACACGTGTCTGGTGCATGTAAATTGGTTTGGAATTTTCATCAAGAAGGCAGAGAGTTGGACCCCTTCGACATTATTTGTATAAAGCTCTTTCACCTTGACCTGTATCCAGAAGGCAGAGAGTTGGACCCATACGATATTATTTGTATAAAGCTCTTTCACTTTGACCTTTACCCAAGGTCATTTGTTCCATGTCACTTTCCTTTCTCTATCTTCTTGATAACATTTTGAGCTTTGATCAGATTAAGATTAGTCTTGATGAAAATAACCTCCAAATTTTACCTTATATCTCTGACCTCGGTTCAAGGTCAACTTTCATTCTCAATGTCATGACAAACTTCACCTTTTTTGTCCTATACCAATTATATTTCACATAAGTGGTCCTTATTTGAACTAAACAAGGTATAAGAAAGATAACTCTTTTATACTTGTTCTTTTGTCTCTTCGTAATATGGCTTGTCTATACTTTCATGCTGTTGTCACATTCTATTTTAGAAGTTGTCTCATCGCAAAATCATCGTGCAATTTCTGTTTTGAGATAGTAATTTTATGGGATTAAAAGTTAAAGTCAGAAGCTAAGTAGCTTTTCCCGTCAGAGACCAAAGATTGAATAAATCAAGTTTCGTACGAATAATGAAAATTGCCGACAAAGTGTTGGGCAAAATTGGTTCCCATTTGAATTCCGAAAAATTGCTGGAAGACATAATCTCCCAATACCACAAAAATGTTGTCGTCAGGAAGGAAAAATCTGAATAATATATGTTTCAGTGTACTTATTTTTAGAATCATTTACAAAGTAGGTTTTATCATAGTTAACAACAATGGTTTGGAATATTATTCAAGAAGGTATAGAGTTGGAACACTTCGACATTATTACATTTGCGACTGGCATTTTGTCTTGTAAATGCATAACGTTTTTTTTTTTTTGCGAGTCTTTCTTTCAATTTTGAATGTCGGAGTGTTGTGCTTTGATCGAATACATTCTATTGAATTAACATCAAAGAAGTACCTAACCGTTATTCAGTCTCAACGGCGAGAAGGCAAAGCAAAATCGTGCGAAATTCCCATCGAACCCCGGAATGAGCAACATTCCAAAGTGAGTGGATTACAGATATTCTAAAAGGTCCTTCCGATTCTTTGTTATCGAGTGTCGAACAATATTTTTTAGATCAAGATTTCATTTCAGTTAGGACTTTGGTGAGTAAGATAGATACAGATTGTTGGAAAAGTTTGAGGAACCAGCGATGAAACATTTTTGTATGAATTTTTATGCATTTAAGGTATACAATATAAGAATGGTAAATCAAAATCTAAATGGTTTGGCGAGAGCTCATTTGTTGTTATTTGGTGTAAGTAGGAATAGTCTTAGGAAGACACTATGAGTATGCCATCAAACATGAACATTGAAAAAGTACTACTCAGTGATTTAATCTCAGATTGGAGAAGACAAGGCAAAATCATTCACTGGAATAGTTGCGAACCTCGCAATAAAAGGTATTCTAGTATAATTAAATTAAATGTTCCCTATTTTACTTTCAAGAGGGTAAGGGCAAAAGTGACCATAAGTGACTCCAATTCGAAGTTTTTAACAAGACATTTTTTCTTCCATATGCTTATTGTTAACAAAAAGTACTTATTTTAAACGTCTTCAAATTAATTAGCATCATTTAAAAGCAGATAAATTTACAGTATTGACCAGACATGCACCTTTCGTTTATTTATATTTATTTTATATCAATGCGGAAAAACATTGAAAATTCAGCTCTATTACGTCTTTCGGTGTATTTTTAGACCTCATACTCTTTGGTCATATAACATTGTTGAGATTGAAGATCACTGACGAGGGTTAAATACCCGAAACGTGCATGTCTGGTCCATTCTGTAAATTTATTTGTTCTTAGAAGATTGAATTTGAAGACGTTTAACATCTGGTCCACAATGTGATGAAGCTGAATTCATTCAATCTCTGGTCTCTGAAGGGAAAAGATACTAAGCTTCTGACTTCAACTTCACTTACAGATACATAGACGATGTGTTGTCCATCAATAATCCAAAATTCGCGGATTTCCTGAGCAGTATCTATCCTTCAGAGCTTGAAGTCAAAGAAACTACAGAGACAAATAATTCAGCATCCTATTTGGACATAATGTTGTTCTACGACACTGATGGTCACATGAACAACTCACTCTATGACAAACGTGACGACTTCAATTTCAGCATTACAAACTTTCCTTTTCTGAGTAGCAACATTCCTTCATCGCCTGCTTATGGCGTGTTCATATCTCAGTTGATACGCTATGCCAGAGCAAGTACCAAATATACGGATTTTGTTCTGAGAGCTAGGCGTCTTTCAGATAAGCTTCTCAGTCAGGGATATGCTTGTGACCGACTAACATCGTCACTGAGGAAGTTCTACGGTCGATATGGGGAACTCGTAATACACTATGATGTCCCACTCTCCAGAATGATGGGTGATATTCTGTCGTAGACCATTTGAACCATCCAACCCAAGATTGTACTCTATGTCTTCCTAAATGGAAGTTACCGAATGTGACAGTTCTACCGAATTGAAGCGGCGGGTGTTGCATGCAAGCAGGAGATGCTTACTCTTCCTGGGCACCTGGTCTCACTCTCATATCGGGAGTTCGCTTCTTTTCATATGGTGGAGGTTTTTGTTTGTTTGCTTTTGTTCCTGTTTTATCCTGATTTCGTATGCCTCGGTTTCTGATTTTCTGAATTATCGATTTTGTGCTGTATACAGGGATATGGTCATTATCCATATTTGTCATAGTTTCAAATTTTTATTAAATTATTCTCGTTCTCGTTCCATGCTGCAAATTTATCTGCTTTTAAATGATGCTTATGAATTTTAAGATGTTTAGTATCACAGGAGGAGATGCTTACTCTTCCTGGGCACCTTGTCTCGCTCCCATATCGGGAGTTCGCTTCTTTTCATATGATGGAGATTTTGTTTGCTTTTGTTTTTTTTTATCCTGATTTTGTATGCCTTAGTTTTGATCCTCTGAATTATCGATTTTGTACTGTATATAGGGATATGGTCATTATCCATAATTTGCCATGCAAGCAGAAGAAGCTGACTCTCCCCTGGCACATGGTCGTACTTTGTGTTTGATGTTTCTGTGTTGATGTTTCTGTGTATTGCGTTGACGTTCCGTGTCCCTTATGCGCCTCTTTCTGTGCTTGTCTGCTTTGTGTTTTTGCATTGGGTGTTTTCGGCTTTTGCTGTGGATGCTTCGACCTGGTGTTGTTGGTAGGAATATTATTCATTCCGAGGTTTGCTACCGTTCCTATGGGTATTCTAAAGACTTTGCCTTTCCTTCTTGACTTTCAGACTGAATTACTGATGTGTACTTCTTAAAGGGATTTCTTTTTTAAATCTGGTATTTCAAGCCGTTTAACATTTACCTTCATTTTACTGTTATTTTTAAAATAAGCAAATTCTAAAAAAAGGTAAGCCAAACATCAATTGAAAGTTTAAGATGTGACCCTACTCGAACCATTAAAGGTTTTTTTCTTTCTTTGCAGTAGTCTGTGTTTGTCGTTTTTCATTGGCGGGTGGCGCACGAGCCAGCCAATCAAAACTCGCAATTAAAAGGTCTTAAATGCCAACAGAAACAAAAGATGAAGCAATCTATCAATGTCCACACCTAGCTATAATTTAGACCATTCGTATTGTAATGTCTCCGGCCAAGATAGTGAACAGGAGGTTGAATCTGAGGTACTTTCTGGTGAACCTGTCAGTGCGTTGAGGGAGGGGTGGCAAGTCGTAGAGTTTAGCACATAAGCAGACAATGAGTTTTAAGTACTGAACCTTTGCATCTTATTGACTTCGTGTGTGAAGCAAAGATTGGACTGAGCCAGCTACTTAGAGTAAAATGCAGACAACTTAGGAGGACCAATGATGTACCAACTGGAAGCAAACACACGACATTAGCATGAGATGTCAACACAAAACTAGCTGCAGGTAAAGGTGTTTTAAACAACCCCAAATCTAGTCCTTATATCTATTTATAATTGCAACTGTTTTATGGATGTGACATCGGTACGCTTTTTCGACATAGTAACTTTCATACTTGTTTTGGCATATTACATTGTTTAGATTTGAGGATCACTGACGAGGGTTGAGTACCCGAAACGTGCATGTCTGGTCCATGTTGCCAATTTATCTGTTCTTAAATGATGCTGTTCAATTTGAAGACGTTTACATTTATACCTCTTGGTGAGTGTCACTGCTGGTGGACCAGGAGTCCCCGAGGGCACATGTAGCCAAGTTCGATCAATTTCGGTTGATCGTTTCTTCAACGCATTCTAAAATTTTCTGTCTATGTACGTCTGTTTCGATTGTCTTGTATGATGTTCTAGTGATTTTTGTCGTGTGGTTGGAAGTTTTGTCTGATGCCATTTTGTGTCACGTTCTTGTGGGTTTGTTTCATTCGTTGGATGCAGGGCGGTCATGCTGGAGATCATCCCCTTTTCTTTTTAGTTATTACCTCACTTTACATGTAATTTATATGTGAAGCTACATCTTGAGTTTTACAACAGTGATATATGTGGAACTCGTCATACACTATAATGTCCCACTCTCCAGAAAGGTGGATGATATTCTGTCATAGACCATTTGCACCATCCAACCAAAGATTGTACTCTATGCCTTCCGAAATGGAAGTAACCGGCTATGACAGTTGTACCGCATTGACGCGGCGGGTGTTGCATGCAAGCAGGCGATGCTTACTCTTCCTGGGCACCTGGTCTCACTCCCATATCATGAGTTCGCTTCTTTTCATATGTTGGAGGTTTTTGTTTGTTTGCGTTCTTTTCTGTTTTATAAGATAAGAAGGATCAAAGATCCTTCTTGTCTTGTAAAACCTTGTTGGAGGTTTTTGTTTGTTTGCGTTCTTTTTTGTTTTACAAGATAAGAAGGATCAAAGATAGACAACATCACTATCGAAAATGCGTCAGAATCATCAAACGCCTTTTATACCGTGGGTATGATCCTAAAGTCACCAGACGGACACTTGGCTTGGTGCTTGACCAATCTACAGTCTTGTACAAGCGCATTCTTAAAACTTAAACTTTGACTGACTGTGACGACGGGACTCCATGACGGGCCCTATCCAAACTGCTTTAGAGAAGACAGGGCCCCGACCACCTGTGCTCTCTGAATGTCAGTCGGACTCCTCGGGTGATAACATACATGATCTCGCGGCGGCAGAGCACGGATTGTATTACGTACGCCCTCTTTTTATATCCATTTACATATTCATCTGTGTTGCTTGGGCCCCTGCGTTTTGCGGTCTTGTTTGTGTGTGGTCATCTGACAGTGAGGAGGTTGTTTTACACCACAATTGTACGTTCTTCGAGACCTCTCGGTAATCGGAAAAGTGGGAGGGTTGTGCGCACGTAATCCTGGATAACCATACCTTCTGCTATTTCCGTGGCAGATGGCCGTCATAAGTCGGCACCGGTTGCCCATTGATCTCGTTGGTTTATGTGAAGTCCTTTGTGTTTGATGTTTCTGTGTTGTGCGTTGACGTTCCTTGTCCCTTACGCGTCTCTTTCTGTGCTTGTCTGCTTTGTGTTTTTGCATTGGGTGTTTTGGGGTTTTGCTGTGGGTGCTACAACCTGGTGTTGTTGGAGATCCCCTCCTTTGTTTTATCCTGATTTTGTATGCCTTCGGTTTCTGATTTTCTGAATTATCGATTTTGTGCTATATACAGGGATATGGTCATTATCCATATTTGTCGTCAATTAATTTTTTTGTTGGAATAGTTTAGTAGTGTTCATAATATATGATTTGATATTTTCAAGGAATGGTTAATGGTATATTTAGAGAGACCCATGTCAGTCCCCTGCAGGCTGCACTAAACATTCTCGGTGTATGCAGGACATGTTTGAAGGACAGACAGGAAAATAACAACCGAGCTAGTGCTCTATTGTGAGTGCTGTTGAGATTATTGTCAGGATCTTCTTTATCTCATTTGTGTCACACTTATGCCTTTTGCCGTGTGGAGCTCATAAAAAAGTTCCCCGCGAGGAGTTTGACAGTAAGTGTTTTGAATATTTTACCTGACATGACCGCCGTAGTACTTTCTAAATAGAAATGGCCTTAGACAGTGCAGCTCATGCTTTTTATTGTTTTCATTTTCGAGCATGAACATCGACGGCGGGTGTGGCTAGCCAACAGGGGATGCTTACTCCTCCCGGGCACCAGGTCACATCTCTAGCTTGCTAGAGGTCCGTCGATGCTCAATTTGGTGTTCTATTGTGAGTGCTGTTGAGATTGTCGTCAGGATCTTCTTTAACTCAATATGGCACGAGAATAATTTAATAAAAATTTGAAACTATCATCACATTGTGGACCAGATGTTAAACGTCTTCAAATTCAATCTTTTAAGAAGAAATAAATTTACAGAATGGACCAGACATGCACGTTTCGGGTACTTAACCCTCGTCAGTGATCCTCAATCTAAACAATGTAATATGACCAAAGAGTGAGAAAACTATTATGTCAAAATTGTTATCAATTTTATCTCTTCTTAACGTTGTAGACCCTGCAATCGTAAATAAAATGGATAAAATTCTACTTGTAGAAAACAAATTGCATTTTTAGTTTTACCAAAGTTATTAACTTTCCGTTAATTACAAAATTTTCGCAACCAAGCGCTCTAAGATTTCAAAATATAAAGATAATTTATTGTAAATATTTCCGGCTCACGATATTTACAACGACAAAGGAAAAACCCGAAGTTACGCATGCGCATAACATTGGTTTGAAATTTAAAATAATAACGACATAGGTTATTCAACTTAATTAAGGATAAATAAGGGTAGATTTTCAATGATTATTTATTAGGTAGTTAACAAACTTTTAAACCTGTTCAGGTTGATGACTAGAAAGATGAATTAAAGCTTCGTGAGATAAGTTCAACTTTTACAACATGAGTTTCTTTAAAATAATTGTATTTGTAAACACTGTGAATTCGACTGCTGAAAGATGTAATGTTTATATTACACGGGATAGGTGAACGATTTCTTCCAATAAGACCAAAACAATAAAATCAAATAATATACTCCATTTGCTAGAAGATATGGGTTAACATCTTTAAATGATGCTATTGATTATGCAAATGAGTTAAAGAAGATTTTGACAAGTACCTTTATGTTTGGATCCATATCTTGATCCTACAGAAAACTGTATACATTTTAGGGGTTTTTTCACCACCAAGATCATGTTATGCAATTATGCAAATTGAAGAAATTCCACCTGTTCTTTTTTTGCAAAAAGTTGGATAAAAATCTTAGATATTTATTCTTAGTCAAAAATACGATGAAGTTAAGGGCCCGCTTGCTCTGAGCAAGCTTTAATGGTAACACATATATACGAAACAAGTGGAAAAATGAACGAAAATCAGGAAAAAAAGATACATACTGACCAATTTATTTTTCTTCAACCAAGAATTGGCAAGATGGGCGCCGCCATTTTAGTCAGTTTTTATACGAAAATATTTCTAGATGAATCCTTATTTTTGTAGCTATATGGTGTAGATTTTGTTTTTACAGTGTGTAATATAACGCTAGGATGAAAAGTAGTGAAATAGTTGAAAAGTGTTAGCTTATGATGTCTGTAACAGGAGACTGAAAAAATTCAAATCCTTAGTTTCGTATCCTGTAAGAAAAGTTTTGAATCCTTAGTTTCGTATGTTATATGGATTTTTTAAATTCTTAGTTTCGTATCCATATAAACACTGCAACTTGTGTCGGCCCATGCAATATTTCATGCACCGCCTTCGCTTCAGGGGATTTGCCATAATTCATATTAATGGATTTCCCCTATGTTTGGAGCCATATCTCGATCATTTATAAAACCGTATACCTGATTGTGATTTTTTCATCATGAATATCGATTATCGTATGAAATGATGTAATATGAAGAACTTCCATCCGGAAGGAAGCAAAAACGATTGATATAGGAAATGTATATATGCTTAGTTGAAAAATCGATGAACTTATAAATCATATACCTCACCATCTATAGACATAGTAAGAAATAATGCAAAATGAAGAACTTCCATCTGGTATTATTTTGCAAAAAGTGGGATTTAATATAAAAATATAATATAATATCCCATCATATTTCAAAAGAAAAGAAACTCCGTGTATTTCCTATAGCTAAACACAGACAGTTGCATCTAAAACTTACAATTACAAACGTTTCTTGCAGTGTATTGATTTAAGTAATCCCTCACTACATTCATTTCCTTGCAAATGTTCGTCATCGGATTTCATCTACTCTCCTTGTGGACACGTGTCAAGAACGACAAGTTGAGAGAATTGTTATAAAAGGGTCCCAAATACAGAGAAAGTATGTACTTTACATGGAACCAAAATATCAAAATTATCATGGACTCTTGTGAGAAATATGCAAGATGTTGGCAAAGAAAGAGGATGTACAGCTCGACACCCTTTCCATCAGAGGGTTACTTTTATCTAGAATTAACCGATTGAAATCAATTGTGAACACCAGAATCGAGTCTATATTTAAAGAACCTGATGTTATCACAGAGCTTACCTACCTCCAAGAACATTATGTCATCACACCAGCGGCGTTTCCTATATATAGCCCCCAAACTTTTGCGGGGGGCACAATAATTATTACTCAGGAAACCCTTCACCACTTAAACTGAATAAATGCATACTTTAAAAAGTAAAGGAACATAGTGGATCTTAAAGTTAAGGTAAATGTCATAATTTTGAGAAATAATTAACCCTAAAATATGATTTTTATATAACTCAATAAGTCGATTTATATTTCAAAATAAATTTTATAATATGAATGCAATTGTATTATGTAAATGCAGGATAATCTAGAGGGAAAGACATTACTGATATTTTATGATTGATATTTCAAGATCTTTTTATATTTCCATTGCATGATTATCGTTGTTTCAACGGTTGATACTGTTATAGGAGAAGGGAAAGGGGGTGTTGAACAAAGAATATTTCGTCTTTTTAAAGTTATTAGTCACCTCTGCCTCAGTTTGTCTACATCAAGAAGATGTTTCAAGAAAATATCCTTTTACAAAATAAAAAAAAAATTAAGAAATGATTGTTCAAAGCTATAACAACGTCTCTATTTCGGAGATTTGTTTTAATGATAATTAATAGGCAAAATATCTATGGAAATAATGTGTGAAAGGATCATACCTTCATATACCTTCAGTGAAAATATGAAAATATAGAATCAAGGATACACATTTCAAAATATGATAATGAATTTGGCACACAGTGGAGCGACAAGGGTGCATAATTCATGACCACAATTTACAATTTTATTCTTTTGTTTTGTAGAAAATACCAGGGACATGCGTGTCAACAATTGCCCATGTCGCAAACTACCCGACAGATATTTACGAGAAAGTGTTGGACATTTTTAAAGCCTTCGAATTGTATACAAGCCCGAAAAAAAAAAATTCCTCGGAGTGTGAGTTTAAGTTTTGTTACGGATATATCTATGAAAGAGATGTGTGATTCAAAGTTGAAAAGATTTACATAGAAGTCCAAGCAACTTCTTGTCACAGAATTGACACACACAAACATAGCACTGGTATGTTGCTTGTCACAAATTTAACAAATACATTTGGCTAATAAATCCAAACTGACCGAATTAATTGTGACTTGTCAATTTGAAACAATATATACTTTATCCCTATATAAGAATGAAAAATTAAATTAACTCTAATACTTCAAAACATTTGGCCAATCTTAATTGTTTTGGAATGCAAGCCAGGTACAGGGCAAGGTCATGGTCTCAAATGAAAAGGAATATTCATGTGGAATCTGAACGCCACAAGTCTGCCTCCATTTCAAGAGATATTGTCAAACAAAGGAGTGGATCTCCAATGAGTTAAAGAAGATCCTGACGAAAATCTCGACAGCACGCACAATAGGGCACAAAATTAAGCATCGACGGACCCCTAGTAAGCTAGAGGTGGGACCATGTGCCCGGGAGGAGTAAGCATCCCCTGTTGGCTAGCCGCATCCGCCGTCGATGTTTAAGCACGAAAATGAAAACAATATATGAAACACCCGGTTGTAGCACCCACAGCAAAACCCCAAAACACCCAATGCAAAAACACAAAGCAGACAAGCACAGAAAGAGACGCATAAGGGACAAGGAACGTCAACGCACAACACAGAAACATCAAACACAAAGGACTACACATGAACCAACGAGGCCAACGGGCAAGCGGTGCCGACTTAGGACGGCCATCTGCCACGGAAATAGCAGAAGGTGTGGTTATCCTGGATTACGTGCGCACAACCCCCCCCCCCCCCCACTTTTCCGATTACCCAGCGGTCTCCAAGAACGTACAATTGTGGTGTAAAACAACCTCCTCACTGTCAGATGACCACACACAAACAAGACCACAAAACGCAGGGCCCCAAGCAACACAGATGAATATGTAAATGGATATAAAAAGAGGGCGTACGTAATACAATCCGTGCTCTGCCGCCGCGAGCTCATTTAAAGGTTTTGAAAAGTATTCTAAACTTAAATAAGGTCAAAGCCGATTAAGATCAACAGCGAAGGTTTAACATAAAAGGTCTCATTGCAATGATTCTACAAATGAAATGTGGAAGCGATACTCCTTATAAGGTTCAAAAGATATAGCAAGGGTTCTTGTTTTTGAAAAGTACATCAAAAATAAAGGTCAAGGTCACAAGAAAGGAGGGGATCTCCAACAACACCTAGTTGCAGCATCAACAGCAACCTCCCAAAACACCCACTGTAAAACACAAAAATGACACGCACAGAAAGAGACGCAGTAGTAAAATGAACGTCAAATCACAGAAAAACATAAAACAAAAATGACTACACATAAACCAACGAGACCAATGGGCAAACGGTGCCGACTTAGGACGGCCATCTGCCTCGTCAGTAGCAGACGGTGTGGTAATCCTGGATTACGTGCGCACAACCCTCCCACTATTCCGATTACCCAGAGGTCTCGAAGAACGTACAATTGTGGTGTAAAACAACCTCCTCACTGTCAGATGACCACACACAAACAAGATCGCAAGACGCAGGGCCCAAGCAACACAGATGAATATGTAAATTGATATAAAAGAGGGCATGCGTAATACGACCTGTGCTCTGCCGGCTGTAGCGAGCTAATGTATGTTATCACCCGAGGAGTCCGACTGACATTCAGAGAGGACAGGTGGTCGGGCCCTGTCTTCTCTAAAGAGGTTTGGACAGGGCCCGTCATGGAGTCCCGTCGTCACAGTCAGTCAGCGTGCAAGTATTAAGGATGCGCTGGTACAAGACTGTAGATTGGTCAAGTACCAAGCCTAGTGTCCCTCTTGTGACATTAGGATCATATCCACGGTATAAGAGGCGTTTGATGATTCTGACGCAATTTCGATAGTAATTCTGTCTACCTTTGATCCTTCTAATTTTGTTGATCATGTCACCATAAAATGCAGGTTGCGAAATACCCAAAGTAATATACTCTGTTGCTTGTATGGGTCCGAATTTCAAAAGTAGTTGACAATAACTTTTGTAAAATTTCCAGAATGTCTTGACAAGTTTGTGAAAGCGAAAACCTTGACCTAAAAGCTTCTTTGTTATTTGTAAATTTCTATCATGAAAATCCAAAACATCAGTACATGCTCTAGCATACCGGATGAGCTGCGAAATGTAGATACCATAAGACGGTAATCTAGGAACATCACCGTCAAGCCAGGGAAAATTTACTATATTGAATCCAAAGTCATCTCTTTTGTCATACACCCTTGTATGAATCTCTCCATTAATAATTTTGATATTCAGGTCCAAAAATGGTGTTTCTGTGTTTGTGACGTTCGCCTTGTTTAGAGTCAGTTCCTGTGGATAAATGACATTTTTATACTTTTCAAAAACAGGATTGTCGATAGTAAGGATATCATCCAGGTACCTAGAAGAGTTAAAGAAGATCCTGACGATAATCTCAACAGCACTCACAATAGAGCACAAAATTAAACATCGACGGACCCCTAGCAAGCCAGAGGTGGGATCAGGTGCCCGGGAGGAGTAAGCATCCCCTGTTGGCTAGCCGCACCCGCCGTCGATGTTAATGAAGCATGGAAATGAAAATATATAAAATACATGCACTGTCTGACGTTATGTCTACATAGAAAGTGCTATGGCGACAATGTCAGGGAAGTATATTCAAAACACTTACTGTCAAACCCCTCGCGGGGAACTTTTTTACGAGCTCCACACGGCAAAGGGCATAAGTGTGACATAAATGAGTTAAAGAAGATCCTGACGATAATCTCAACAGCACTCACAATAGAGCACAAAATTAAACATCGACGGACCCCTAGCAAGCCAGAGGTGGGATCAGGTGCCCGGGAGGAGTAAGCATCCCCTGTTGGCTAGCCGCACCCGCCGTCGATGTTAATGAAGCATGGAAATGAAAATATATAAAATGCATGCACTGTCTGACGTTATGTCTACATAGAAAGTGCTATGGCGACAATGTCAGGGAAGTATATTCAAAACACTTACTAGAAGTACCATTGAAACATTTCACATCATCATGTTTTCTTTGTTTTTGAAGATTTTGGATAAATTCTTTTTCATACGTGAATAAAAATAAATCTGCAACAAGAGGCGCACAATTAGTACCCATAGGGATCCCTACAACCTGCTTGTAGAGATTCTCACCAAATCTTACATAAATGTTGTCCAAAAGAAAGGACAAGGCAATACAAAGGTCACTACATGTCCATGATTTATATGATTTGTATTCTGTATTGGAAAAGAAACCCTTTGATTCAGATGTACAAATATAAGTTTTACCCTCTCGGTTAAAGCACCATTTAATGAGTTTGGACAATTGATCATTAATCTTATCGTGAGGAAGCGTGGTGTACATATTTGAAAAGTCGTACGAAGAAATCGAATTGGCTTGAAAATTTCTCGATTTCATTTTGTCAATCACATCCCCTGAATTTTTAATAGACCAAAATAAGTTTACATCATTCCTGTTTAGAACAGTTTCACAATACTTTGCAACGTGTTCCTTTATCACCGTGAGTGCTGACGTCAGATTTCTAGACAAAATTGTAGTTGAGCAGTTGCTAGAATTAGCAATGACAAATATGGATAATGACCATATCCCTGTCTACAGTACAAAATCGATAATTCAGAAAATCAGAAACCGAAGGCATACAAAATCAGGATAAAACAGGAACCAAAGCAAACAAAAACAAAAACCTCCACCATATGAAAAGAAGCGAACTCCCGATATGAGAGTGAGACCAGGTGCCCAGGAAGAGTAAGCATCTCCTGCTTGCATGCACCACCCGTCGCTTCAATTCGGTAGAACTGTCACATCCGGTTACTTCCATTTTGGAAGATATAGAGTACAATCTTTAGTTGGATGGTTCAAATGGTCTATGACAGAATATCATCCACCATTCTGTATAGTGGGACATCATGGTGTATGACGAGTTCCCCATATCGACCGTAGAACTTCCTCAGTGACGATGTTAGTCGGTCACAAACATATCCCTGACTGAGAAGCTTATCTGAAAGACGCCTAGCTCTCAGAACAAAATCCGTATATTTGGTACTTGCTCTGGCATAGCGTATCAACTGAGATATGAACACGCCATAAGCAGGCGATGAAGGGATGTTGCTACTCAGAAAAGGAAAGTTCGTAATGCTGAAATTGAAGTCGTCACGTTTGTCATAGAGTGAGGTGTTCATGTGACCATCAGTGTCGTAGGACAACATTATGTCCAAATAGGATGCTGAATTATTTGTCTCTGTAGTTTCTTTGACTTCAAGCTCCGAAGGATAGATACTGCTCAGGTAATCCGCGAATTTTGGATTATTGATGGACAACACATCGTCTATGTATCTGTAAGTGAAGTTGAAGTCAGACGCTAAGTATCTTTTCCCTTCAGAGACCAAAGATTGAATTAATTCAGCTTCGTACGAGTAAAGGAAAATGTCGGCAAGGAGTGGGGCACAATTGGTCCCCATTGGAATTCCGACAATTTGCTGGAAGACCTTTCCTCCAAACACCACAAAAATGTTGTCGATCAGAAAGTTTAACATCTGAATAATGTCTGTTTCAGTGTACTTATTTTCAGAATCTGACTTTTCTTTTACAAAGTAGGTTTTGTCATAGTTAACAACAATAAATTTGTATTTGCGATTACCGTTCTTACTTGTAAACGCATTACTTATAATTTTTGCGAGTCTTTCTTTCAATTTAGAATGTGGAATTGTAGTGTAAAGTGTCGAAAAATCAAAGGCTTTGATCGAATGGACTCTACTAAAATGAGTGGATTTCAGATGTTCTAAAAGTTCCTTCGAATTCTTTAAAATCCACATCTGGTTGATACCACTGCGAGAATATACTGTCGAACAATATTTTTGTAGCCCAGATTTGATTTCAGATAAAACTTTGGTGAGTAAGATCGATACAGATTTGGTAGAACATTTTGAGGAACCAGCGATGAAACGTTGTTTGTACGGATTCTTATGCATTTTAGGTATGCAGTATAAGTATGGTAAATCTAAATCTAAATTGGTAGTGTCGAAGCCAAAGGAAGCAAGAGCTGATTTGTGGTTATCTATTATTTCAATGTATCGAAATTTGTAAGGAGACTTGTGCAATTTTGGTATGCAGTATAGTGTAGGAAGATCCAGTTTAGAAATAGGGATCTTGAATAAAGAAATTTCACTGTTGTGTTTGTTCAAAATGTTAGGAACACTTTCATTGCTTTTGATATAAGTGTTTGTAGACGAAAGTTCCGAAACCAAAGTTGATATGTAGTAACGTTTTCAAATGATTATGGTGTTGTTGGCTGCTTTGTCTGCAGGAGCGAAGACATATTTTTCGTGTAAATTGCGTAATTTGGATTTGAAATACCTTTCAGATTTAGAACTTGGATTTTCGAAAAGATGAGGATTTTTGTGGAAGTTATCTATTCGAATATCGGTAATATCCAATATGAGGTTCTTCCAGTCATTCAGAGAATGTGATTCGACCCCTTCCGATTTACACCATCTTTTTGTGTAGTTATCTAAGGCTTCCTTTAGTTCTTCGCGACATTTGATAAAATCTATCTTGGATGGAATTCTGTACTTAGGTCCTTTCTTGAGAAGATTGCGGAGCTGCCTGTCCTGGATAATTGAAAAGTCACCTGTTACAATATGGCCAGCTGGTTTATAAAGGTATTCAGAAGTTGCACATTCTCAAGAGGTAGGACTTGATTCAAGAATTTTAGGATCTGATGTTACTTTATTGTAGTTAAATACGAAATTTCGAATAGGTCTTTTATACTTGTAACAAATAAGAGGAGGTTCAAAATTCTCAAAATATTGAGGAATAGCACTTTGGACGCGATGATCCCGAAAAATATTAGAGATGTTAAGAAGATCGAAACCTTTGTTAATAAATAGAATTTTTATGAATCGTCTTCTAAGGGGAATGTTTTTAATGACAGGAAAAAGTTTATTCTGTGCGAATGCAACAATGATATTAAGTTTGAATCAATCAGTATTTCTTAAGAATGCAACCTCTGCTTCATCCAAAATAGATTTCAATTGAACTGCTGGTATTGATGAGAGAGCATGAAACAGTTCATGTCTGCCGCCGTTTCGTAAGTAACGGTCTTGAATGATAGGTCAACCTTCAAGTAAAAATTCACTGGTTCAAGGGTCGAGGCAAAAACAATTACTAGTATGACTCGGGGTTCATTGCATTATGGTTATTTGTACTGTAAAGTGTCTTGTCAAATGTCCATACACCTCATCGTCTTCATCCTATTGGCTTAAACAAAAATTCTGATTTTTCTATCTTAAGGTCAAAGGTCAAGGTCTATCGTCTCATTGTCTTTCACCATGCTAAGTTTTGAGTTGTTGTTACAAGCAGTTTCCTCTAAACAGAGTTTAGCGCGTTACCTTGGCCAAAATTTTGGAAGCACTGATGGATGGACGGGCAGCAGACGGACATAAAGACTTCGCCATTTCATTGACCAAACCTTGATTCGCAATTGGGCCAAAAATGGCAATTGAGAGGCTTTCTCGCGTTGATCAGTCTGTCTGTCAAGTAGCTACAGTTGTTTCAAATTTATAAATCATCATAATTTAATTGGTATACTTTATATGGCATCCCCAATCTTATTCACTCTCTTAAAATGCATGTTTCATGCGGTGTCATAATACAGGATTTGGTGTCCTTTATCAGCACTATGTTTTAAATGTCAACAACTTCAATTGTGGTAGATGATTGATACATTACCAATGAATTGTAGGCTTAATCGATTTTGTGTAGAATAACTTTACGTACATTTATATATTTTTTTCTTTTTCTTTTGCAGTTCCTTAGGAGCTTACAAGGGGTAAGCTATGACCTTACAAAAAGATACCAGGATATAGCACTTGCCAACATAGGAAATATTACAAAAATAAGAACAGACATTAAAAAAGAAAACAAGAGAACTATGCTAAAAAGATTTTTTTGTTTAGAACAAACAGAAACTACATCATGGGAGGAGGCAGAAGAATGGTTTTCAGACCATGTAACCGAACTTGATAAATACATTGGTAATGTGTCTACACAATTTCAATAAGATTTCACCAATATTATAAGAAAATCATTCATGAGTAAAATAAGTTATTTAAGATGATTAAACTTTAACCTTGTCCATAACTTTTGAATGGTAAGTGATAAGACTATCATATTTCACATGATTGTGTATTCCTTGCAACAAGACCTTTCCATGAATACCAAAAGTTTTGACCTTGTGACCTTGACCTTGGAGTTTGACCTACTTTTCAGAAACTTTAACCTCGACCATAACTTTTGAATGGAAAGTGATAAGGATCTCAAATGTGTATTCCTCATGACAATACCTTTCCAAATATTTTGAGCTTGACGTTTAATCTTTTTTTCAAAAACTTTAATCTTGACCATAACTTTTGAATGGTTAGTGATTGAGCTTTCATATATCACACGTGTATTCGTTGTGACAAGACCTTTCCGTTGGTAACAACATTATGACCTTGCCTTGGAGGTTGACCTACTTTTAAAAACTTCAACCTAGACCGTAAATTTGGATGGTAAATGATAGGACTTTCATATTCCGATTGTGCATTCCTTTTCACAAGACCTTTCCCTTGGTTACAAAAGGTTTCACCTTTCTTTGTGTTTGATTTTTTAACATTTTGAATTTTGATAATACATGAGACATATTATGATAGCTTAAGATTCATTGGGGAAGAGGTTTGTAAAGTTGGGGGACCACTATTCCTTGAATTTGATTTTCTATTATATGTCGGCCATGATAACTTGATTAACAAAAAAAAAAACCATTATATGGCGGGGTATAGCAATGATTATATATAACATTTCATTTCTACACTTTAAATTTGGGAATAAATAGCTTCTGACATTATGATTGCGGATGGTAAAAGTTGAATTTTAGAAAGCAAACTGGGTTTTTCTAAGGAAGGATTAGCGGAGCGAGAAAACGGGTTTAATATCAACATTTCCGCAAATATAACGTCAATATGTAGATATTCCCATTCTAATACAATCTATATTTTTGTGAATGTTTAACGTCTTCACGTTCTATATAGCTTCATTTAAGAACAGATTAATTTGAAGCATGGACCAGACACGTACGTTTCTGGTACTTAACCCTCGTCGAAATATGACGTTAGAATTATGTTCTCATTTTACAGTCTTGATAAATAAACATTAACGAAGTACCTAATGGCCCTGTCACACTTCACTTTTTTTGCCGACGCACGCGTAACGACCTTCAACACCCTGAAGAACGTTGGGATTTGGTCCGAAAACTCATTATGGAGCAACGTTCTTAACGCGCACGTAGCGACCTTCTAGCGCACGAGGCCTAAATCTCTCCCTAAATAGCGTCTCCTAATACATGCAACACCCGTTGCAACAGCAAGTTATAGCCAAACAACTAATGAAACTGACGTTTTAGCAACATTGTATCAGAATCATAAATTTGTAGCTTTGAATAATGCGTTACTAACGGCATTTTAAAGTGTAACAATTCCTTCCTTTTGTATCATTGATACAAAAGGAAGGAGGGGGACCTACAACACTGGGTTGCTGCATCAACAGCAAATCCTAAAAAAAAAACCAATGCAAAAACACAGAGCAGACACCCACAGAAATAGAAGCAAAAGGGACAAGGAAAACCAACTTAAATCATAGAAAGATCGAAAACAAAAGACCACACATTAGCCAACGAGACCAATGGGCAACCAGTGCCGACTTAGGACGGCTATCTACCATGCAAATGAGTAAAAGAAGATCCTGATGATAATTTCAACAGCACATACAATAGAGCGCAAAATTAAACATCGACGGACCCTAGCAAGCTTGAGGTGGGACCAGGTGCCCGGGAGGAGTAAGCATCCCCTGTTGGCTAGCCGCACCCGCCGTCGATATTTATGAAGCATGGAAATGAAAATATAAAAACTTCATGCACTGTCTGACGTTACGTCTATATAGAAAGTGTTATGGTGACAATGTCAGGGAAGTATATTCAAAACACTTACTGTCAAACCCCTCGCAGGGACCTTTTTTACGAGTTCCACGCGGCAAAGGGCATAAGTGTGACACAAATGAGTTAAAGAAGATCCTGACGATAATCTCAACAGCACTCACAATAGAGCGCACAATTAAACATCGACGGACCCCTTGCAAGCTAGAGGTGGGACCAGGTGCCCGGGAGGAGTAAGCATCCCCTGTTGGCTAGCCGCACCCGCCGTCGATATTTATGAAGCATGGAAATGAAAATATAAAAACTTCATGCACTGTCTGACGTTATGTCTACATAGAAAGTGCTATGGCGACAATGTCAGGGAAGTATATTCAAAACACTTACTGTCAAAGTAGCAGACTGATGTTTTCCGGATTACATGCGCATATAGAATATGATGTAACTATGATTTCTGATGCATATATATCATTTCCCTTCCTTATAGATATAAACATGAATAAGAAGTACATTCCTGCCACATTCATCGAATTTTGTAAACATGCAAAGGAGGGAAGGGAATCGATTGGAGCCAAAGTTGAAATTGAACTAAAAGTGACAAATGACGGCAAGGAAATAAATCAGGAAGTAACACGCCTTCTGAAAAGGAAGATTTTGCATGAAGTTACAAAGAATGAAAAAATAGATGAGGAATAAAGGATTCCAGACCTTAAGGTATCTGTTGTACAATAGAGTCATTTTACATAGCGTTTTAATCATCTCCATGGTAAAGTATGGTAAATTGTACGCCTGGTAAGGTACTATAAAATATATATTTTATGAAAGGTAATGATGCCCTGAGTTCAGATATAAGTTATCTGACCACGGAAGCAATCAAATATTACGAGAGCTCTCTGAGCAAGGGGAAGATCCTCCTCTTCTTTCACTTTATTAACATAGGGGACAATGATTTCATCAATATAGGCATCCATTGTACTTGCATTCGCCCAGTGATTTTCAGAGTGTGTTATATGAAAACCCTCCGAGAATTTATACTTGGGATGACACTGTTGAGTTTTCCCTTCGTATATTAGCTGAATAGGGAGAAATGACCCATCCTGCGCTCCGGCAAAAGTAGCTATAAAATAAAACAAGAGCCCCAGGGGGCACAACGCTCACCTGATACCCATGCACGCTCTAATTGACATACTGACATTGAATACTGATAGTGCTAGTACCAGGATTTTAGCCCACAACCTTTCTAACAAGATTTTTGCCGGATGCAGACCAGTTTTTTTTTTCAGACAACCTTAAAAGTAAAAACAAGAGAAAATAGTCACATTTCAAAACAACAACTTTTTTACTGATTTGAAAAGATGGATTATGCGATCCAAAGTCATATGCCCAGCTAGTATAGTTCGATTATGCAACATCAAAAATAAAATCATTTTGTAAAATTCCACATTAATGTGCAACAGAAACAGAATAAAACAATGAAATGATTTCATAAATTAAGTTGATTTAAAATTGAACACCAAACCTTTCATTATTAATAGCTAGTATGCCAGAAAATAATAAAGCCTGTGTTTGTGAAACACGAATGCCCCGCGGTGGCATCTTTGTTGGTATAAACACCATTTTCTGTTAAGTATGTGAGAAGTCAGGGTCAGAGTAATGTTGGTATCAATGGAAAGATCTTGTCATAAAGAATACACATGTACAATATGAAAGCCCTATCACTAACCTTTCAAAAGTTATGCCCAATGTTAAAGTTTTTGAAAAGTAGGTCAAAGGTCAAGGTCACGAGGTCAAACATTTTGGTATCAATGGAAAGGTATTGTCACAAGGAATACACTTGTGAAATATGAAAGCTCTATCACCTTCCTATCAAAAGTTATGCCCACTGTAAAGTTTTTCGGACAAACAGACAGACGGACAGGCCAAAAACTATATGCCCCCGTATCTTTGATTCCGGAAGCATAAAAAACAAAGTTTTGCCTTTATTCATATTTAATTATACAGAAATCTATGAATGAGAGCTTTTGAATAGTATTGATTTCATCTTAATACATGTAACGTACAGTCAAAATCGTGTTAATCCAATTAACACAGACAAGTTGTTAGCTGAAATTGAGCCAATTTATTTTCCAAACAGCAGTGTACGGTGTATCAAACCTCATGACCCAGTGAAGCCACTTGGACAAATTATTTTCGGTAAATATGCTGAAATGCGGTGCTTGGAAATGTATTTCTAGCATATTGAATCAATAGTCGTGATAAATTTAACTTCGAACTTGATCTTGTCTTTTATGCAATCTACAGATAGGTTTGAAAATATGCAAAATTCGGAACATTTTCGATGAGGACGCAGAGTTCCTGTAAAAAAAGTGAAATTTGCGAAAAAAGGACATGCATGACCCTCCCCCTTTTTCTTTACATTTTTATGCGTGCCAAAGATTCGCAATCAAAAAAGACCAATTTTACAGACTTCCGGGCATTTCAAGTCAGTCAAAATTTTTAGTGTGCACCTTTTTATTTCCTGTAGTTACCCCTACTAAAGGGGTAAGGAGGTATTGAACCAATCAAATCTGTAACACAAGATATATGGCGACTACGTTTACCATAGATACAGAAATAATTTTTTTTTTTTGGCTTCGACACTACCAATTTAGATTTAGATTTACCATACTTATACTGCATACCTAAAATGCATAAGAATCCGTACAAACAACGTTTCATCGCTGGTTCCTCAAAATGTTCTACCAAATCTGTATCGATCTTACTCACCAAAGTTTTATCTGAAATCAAATCTGGGCTACAAAAATATTGTTCGACAGTATATTCTCGCAGTGGTATCAACCAGATGTGGATTTTAAAGAATTCGAAGGAATTTTTAGAACATCTGAAATCCACTCATTTTAGTAGAGTCCATTCGATCAAAGCCTTTGATTTTTCGACACTTTACACTACAATTCCACATTCTAAATTGAAAGAAAGACTCGCAAAAATTATAAGTAATGCGTTTACAAGTAAGAACGGTAATCGCAAATACAAATTTATTGTTGTTAACTATGACAAAACCTACTTTGTAAAGGAAAAGTCAGATTCTGAAAATAAGTACACTGAAACAGACATTATTCATATGTTAAACTTTCTGATCGACAACATTTTTGTGGTGTTTGGAGGAAAGGTCTTCCAGCAAATTGTCGGAATTCCAATTGGTACCAATTGTGCCCCACTCCTTGCCGACATTTTCCTTTACTCGTACGAAGCTGAATTCATTCAATCTTTGGTCTCTGAAGGGAAAAGATACTTAGCTTCTGATTTCAACTTCACTTACAGATACATAGACGATGTGTTGTCCATCAATAATCCAAAATTCGCGGATTACCTGAGCAGTATCTATCCTTCGGAGCTTGAAGTCAAAGAAACTACAGAGACAAATAATTCAGCATCCTATTTGGACATAATGTTGTCCTACGACACTGATCGTCACATGAACACCTCACTCTATGACAAACGTGACGACTTCAATTTCAGCATTACGAACTTTCCTTTTCTGAGTAGCAACATCCCTTCATCGCCTGCTTATGGCGTGTTCATATCTCAGTTGATACGCTATGCCAGAGCAAGTACCAAATATACGGATTTTGTTCTGAGAGCTAGGTGTCTTTCAGATAAGCTTCTCAGTCAGGGATATGTTTGTGACCGACTAACATCGTCACTGAGGAAGTTCTACGGTCGATATGGGGAACTCGTCATACACTATGATGTCCCACTATCCAGAATGGTGGATGATATTCTGTCATAGACCATTTGAACCATCCAACCAAAGATTGTACTCTATATCTTCCAAAATGGAAGTAACCGGATGTGACAGTTCTACCGAATTGAAGCGACGGGTGTTGCATGCAAGCAGGAGATGCTAACTCTTCCTGGGCACCTGGTCTCACTCTCATATCGGGAGTTCGCTTCTTTTCATATGGTGGAGGTTTTTGTTTGCTTTGGTTCCTGTTTTGTCCTGATTTTGTATGCCTTCGGTTTCTGATTTTCTGAATTATCGATTTTGTACTGTAGACAGGGATATGGTCATTATCCATATTTGTCAATAAGACAGAGAAAATAATCATTAAATACGGAAATTGTTCTGAAATATGCATGTATGAAAAAAAAAAGCAATCCAAGGAATGCTTGCGTCGCCTGCGTAGAGGATTTTTCTTTATTGAAATTAGGTCAAATATCAAGGGCAAGGTCACTAGGTTAAAAATTATGGAATGTTTAGAAAGGTCTTTTCATGAGGAATACAAATGTGAAATATCAAAGCCCTATCACTTACCACTCAAAAGATATAGCAAATGATAGATTTGTTGAAAAGTAGGTCAAATATATAGGGCAAGTGCACGAGGTAAAACATAGGTAATCACAGATTACGAAGCTCACCTCGTGACAGCAAAATTCAATTCAAACATATTTCTTAGTACATGAGTTAAAGAAGATCCTGACGATAATCTCAACAGCACTCACAATAGAGCACAAAATTATGTATATTGGCTTTTAAAGGCAAAACCACTCAAGCAGAAAAAGTAGGTCAAGGTCATTTTATGAAAGCTTGATCAAAGATACATCCAATATGCAAGTTTGGTACATGTAGCAGTTATACTTTGCTCAATATTGGCTTTTAAAGGCAAAATCACTCAAGCGGAAAAAGTAGGTCAAGGTCATTTTCTGAAAGTTTGATCAAAGATACATCTAATATGCAAGTTTGGAACATCTAGCACTTATACTTTGCTCAATATTGGCTTTTAAAGGCAAAATCACTCAAGCAGAAAAAGTAGGTCAAGGTCATTTTATGAAAGTTTGATCAAAGATACATCCAATATGCAAGTTTGGTACATGTAGCACTTATACTCTGCTCAATATTGGCTTTTAAAAGCGAAATCACTCAAGTGGAAAAAGTATGTCAGATGCTGCATCCGATGCATGGGTCCATCTCGGCATCCAAAGATGAATCACTTGTGCAAGTTTGGTTACTGTAGCATTAGTACTTTGTCAGATACTGAGCTACCCCAAACTTCTTATCCAAATCACTCAAGCGGAAAATGTAAGTCAGATGCTGCATCCGATGCATGGGTTCACCTCAGCATCCAAAGATGAATCACTTGTGCAAGTTTGGTTACTGTAGCATCAGTACTTTGTCAGATACTGAGCTACCCCCAACTTCTTAACCAAGTCACTCAAGCGGAAAATGTAGGTCAGATGCTGCATCCGATGCATGGGTTTACCTTAGCATCCAAAAATGAATCACTTGTGCCAGTTTGGTTACTGTAGCATCAGTACTTTGTCAGATACTGGGCTACCCCAAACTTCTTAACCAAGTCGCTCAAGCGGAAAATGTAGGTCAGATGCTGCATACGATGCATGGGTTCACCTTAGCATCCAAAGATGATTCACTTGTGCCGGTTTGGTTACTGTAGCGTTAGTACTTTGTCAGACACTGAGCTACCCCAAACTTCTTAACCGGACGCGGACACGGACGCGGACGCGTGGGGTTATAGCATAAGCTCACTCAACTTCGTCGAGGTGAGCTAAAAATGATGGTATGTGAAGAAAGGTCTTGTCACATGGAATGCACATGTGAAATATCAAAGCCTATCACTCAGCAATCAAAAGAAATAGCCAATCTAAGATTTTTTGAAAAGTAGGTCAAATATCTAGGTCTTGGTCATGAGGTCAAAAGTTATGATATGTGTAGAAAGGCCTTGTCACAAGAAGGGATACACGTATGAAATATCAAAGCTCTATCACTTACCAATCAAAATATATAGCAAATCTTAATTTTTTTGAAAAGTAGGTTAAATATCTAGGTCAAGGTCATGAGGTCAAAATTATGGTATGCGTAGAAAGGTATTGTCAAAAGGAATACACAAGAGAAATATCAAAGCCCTATCACTTGCCACTCAATAGATATAGCGAATCTTGGTTTTTTTTTTAAAGTAGGTCAAATATCTAGGTCAAGGTCATAAGGTTAAAAAATATAGTATGTGAAAAAAGGGCTTGTCACAAGAAATACACATGTGAAATATCAAAGCCATATCACTTACCAATCAAAAGATATAGCCAATCTTAGATTTTTTGAAAAGTAGGTCAAATATCTAGGTCAAGGTCACGAGGTCAAAAAATATGGTTTGCGTAGAAAGGTCTTGTCACAAAGATTACACATGTGAAATATCAAAGCCCTATCACTTGCCAATCAAGAGATATAGCCAATATTAGATTTTTAGAAAAGTAGGTCAAATATCTAGATCAAGGTCACAAGGTCAAACATTATATGTGTAGAAAGGTCTAATCACAAGGAATACACATGTGAAATATCAAAGCCCTATCACTAATCAATCAAGAGATATAGCCAATATTAGATTTTTAGAGAAGTAGGTCAAATATCTAGGTCAAGGTCAAAAGGTCAAAAATTATGATATGTGTATAAAGGTCTTGTCACAAGGAATACACATGTGAAATATCAAAGCCCTATCACTTACCAATCAAAAGTTATGGGGTGTGACACCCAAGTGTGACAGACAGACGGAGGGACGGATGGACGGACAGACGAACAACAGACAAAGTGATCCCTAAGTGTCGCTGTGCTTCGCAGGCGACACAAAAAGTCAACATCTTAAAAATAAATTCAGCGTATATTTGATAGCATATGTGGCCAAGTTAATTCGAAGTATGAAAATAAGTACACAAAGCCAAACTAGCTATAGCTTGTCTTATTTTAAAAATCATTAAAAATCTAAAAGTTGATATTTTGACAAAATTCTTTCACAGTTTCATTTCTAGCGATAAATATAAAAATAAAAAGAGAAAAAAAACTGAAAAAGGGAAAAAAATTGTTGGGGTCCCGCCGGGGTTTGCAGCTACTCCCCATGGGTCCATTTGGCATGGAAAACATACATTATACCTATGTACAATCTTAAAAAATATTCCTTAAAAATCCAAAAGTGGATATCTTGACAAAATTCTTTCACTTGTAGGGTACCATGCATGAGTACCTCATACCTACAAAGTGTCATGACAATCTGAAGAGTGGTTATAGAAAAGAAGCAGAAAATGTATGAAAATCAACCCCCCTTCCTTTTTACATAAGAAAAAAATTCATAAAAAATCAAAAAAATAAATTTTAAGCATAAAATACATATCAAAGCATTAAGTAAGTTAAATATGATAAATATGTAGTAAATGAGTGTTTAAAATCATACACTTATTGAGTTATTTAAAGAAATAGTGCAAAAATGTGCATTTCTGACAAAGTCCGAAAAGACGTCAAAAACGCGTCAAAAATTTGACTTCGAAGTGGAACCAAAAATAACAACACTTCTTAAGACATCTCTCTAGATCATCCTGATGCTTTCGGTTTGTCGATACATGCTTCGGTTCTGAAGAAGTTTGTCAAAGGAGGGTACCCCCGTGACCTACTTTTGGCTGTGGTGGCGCCACCTGTTGACAGATCCGGACGAAAAACAACAACACTTGTAGGGGACAATGAGTACTTCATACCTACCAAGTTTCATCAAAATCCCTTCAGCCGTTCTGGAGAAGAAGTTTAAAATGTGAAAAGTTTACGACGACGGACGACGACGGACGACGGACGCAACACTATGACAATAGCTCACTTGAGCCTATGGCTCAGGTGAGCTAAAAAAAGGTTTAAAACCCCAAAATCATTGTTTTTATTTAGTTTATTTAGAGAAATACACGGGTAACCAATACGCTTAATGTCATAATTATAATTAAAGTGCGACAACAGGTGGTTTAGAGACTCGACATTTGTAGTGAGTAGTAATCATGAGTTTTGGTACAAACATGCAGATGGGTATATTAAATCAAGCCCTGTAAGATTGAAGTGGTCGATATTCTAAAAGAGCACCGATTTTCACCAAACGATTGCTCAGTTTCTAAGTGCGGCACGATGAACTGCAAAACTTGTAACATCCTAATAACAGACACTTCATTCTCAAGTAATCTCACAAAACAAACATTTTACACGCATAGTTTTGAAAACCTTAACTGCATGACATCTAATGTTGTGTACGGAATAGAGTGCTCACTTTGTGGATTGATTTATGTGGGTGAAACCAAAGGTAAGCTCTGAACCAGAATGCCAGGACACCGTTCAAAAATAAATAATAAAGGAAGTCAACTCCTTTATCGACATTTTGACCAGGCCGATCATTCGGTTTCATCTATGAGAGTCAGAATCCTGGAGAAAATATATCACCCCACAAACAATCCCAATTTGAGCACACCAATCCGTCGCAACAGAGAAGAGTTCTGGATAAAAAATCTTAACACTGCAGCACCCTATGGGTGCAACGATAACATCAGCACTATAGGAAACTTTACAAGTCCCGGTTGTCAATCGGTAAATGTGACTAGCTTATTCAACAGACAACAAAGAAGACCTCGAAGTCATGGCATTCGAAAATATAATAGGCCTGAAATACATAGTTTCTCCTTCGATGACTTGGTTCCATTTTTGAATGAGCCTCTAGGCCTGCATTATATTAGTACCAAATTATACTCTGTTCCTTTACGGAAGTTGCACGAAATCTACGATTATACGAAGGACCTCACATATACCGATACACGTTCCCCAGAATATATACAAGGAGTCATATTGGACATTTCTACTTTTCGTTTATTTCAAGCAGTTAGATCAGATAAATCCGAGGAGAAAACAAACCGCCCTTTCATTAAAGTAAGATTTGCAAACAAAGGTATTGATAACTTGAATCTTGGTCAAATTTTGAATCACAAAACTGTCACAGAAAAAATCCCACCATATTTCAAAAGAAAAGAAACTCCTTGTATTTCCTATAGCTACACACCAACAGTTGCATCTAAAATTTACAATTAAAAACGATTCCTGCAGTGTATTGATTTAAGTAATCCCTCACTACATCCACTTCCCTGCGAATGTCCTTCATCGGATTTCAACTACTCTCCTTGTGGACACGTTATTACTGGTGACCTTAGTATAGTCAAGAACGACAAGTTGAGAGAATTGTTAAAAAAGGGTCCCAAATACAGAGAAAGTATGTCCTTTACATGGAACCAAAATGTCAAAATTATCATGGACTCTTGTGAGGAATATGCAAGACGTTGGGCAAAGAAAGAGGATGTACAGCTCGACACCCTTTCCGAGTGGATAAAATCCATCAGAGGGTTACTTTTATCTAGAATTAACCGATTAAAATCAACTGTGAACACCAGATTCAAGTCTATATTTAAAGATCCTGATGTTATCACAGAGCTTATCTATCTCCAAGAACATTATGTCATCACACCAGCGGACAAAGCCTCAAATAATTACACATTTACTTGCAAAAAGTACTATTTCGACAGTCTAGTTAAAGAGTTGGGTTTAAATTCGACACCTGGAAATCCCACTTACACCTCAACAAACCTTTCTGCCTCTGAAATAATTGATAACCACAAATCAGCTCTTGCTTCATTTGGCTTCAACATGAACAATTTAGATTTAGATTTGCCATACTTATACTGCATACCTAAAATGCATAAGAATCCGTACAAACAACGTTTCATCGCTGGTTCCTCAAAATGTTCTACCAAATCTGTATCGATCTTACTCACCAAAGTTTTATCTGAAATCAAATCTGGGCTTCAAAAATATTGTTCGACAGTATATTCTCGCAGTGGTATCAACCAGATATGGATTTTAAAGAATTCGAAGGAACTTTTAGAACATCTGAAATCCACTCATTTTAGAAGAGTCCATTCGATCAAAGCCTTTGATTTTTCGACACTTTAGACTACAATTCCACATTCTAAATTGAAAGAAAGACTCGCAAAAATTATAAGTAATGCGTTTAAGTAAGAACGGTAATCGCAAATACAAATTTATTGTTGTTAACTATGACAAAACCTACTTTGTAAAAGAAAAGTCCGATTCTGAAAATAAGTACACTGAAACAGATATTATTCAGATGTTAAACTTTCTGATCGACAACATTTTTGTGGTGTTTGGAGGAAAGATCTTCCAGCAAATTGTCGGAATTCCAATGGGAACCAATTGTGCCCCACTCCTTGCCGACATTTTTCTTTACTCGTACGAAGCTGAATTCATTCAATCTCTGGTCTCTGAAGGGAAAAGATACTTAGCTTCTGAATTCAACTTCACTTACAGATACATAGACGATGTGTTGTCCATCAATAATCCAAAATTCGCGGATTAATTGAGCAGTATCTATGTAAACGTCTTCAAATTTAATAGCATCATTTAAGAACAAATAAATTGGCAACGTGGACCAGACATGCACGTTTCGGGTACTTAACCCTCATCAGTGATCCTAAATCTAAACAATGTAATATGCCAAAAAGTATGAAAGTTACTATGTCGAAAAAGGGTACCGAAAGACGTAGCAGGATGGGTGGGATATGATGCTACAGGACCCACTTTTTAGAAATTTCAAGAAATTTTGATAACAGGAATTTAGATTGCGTTGAAGAAACGATCAACCGAAATTGATCGAACTTGGCTACATGTGCCCTCGGGGACTCCTGGTCCACCAGCAGTGACACTCACAAAGTGGTATAAATGTAAACGTCTTCAAATTGAATAGCATCATTTAAGAACAAATAAATTGGCAACGTGGACCAGACATGCACGTTTCGGGTACTTAACCCTCATCAGTGATCCTAAATCCTAAATCTAAACAATGTAATATGCCAAAAAGTATGAAAGTTACTATGTCGAAAAAGGGTACCGAAAGACGTAGCAGGACCTTCAGAGCTTGAATGACAAATATGGATAATGACGATATCCCTGTCTACAGTACAAAATCGTTAATTCAGAAAATCAGAAACCGAAGGCATACAAAATCAGGATAAAATAGGAACCAAAGCAAACAAAAAGAAAAACCTCCACCATATGATAAGAAGCGAACTCCCGATATGAGAGTGAGACCAGGTGCCTAGGAAGAGTAAGCATCTCCTGCTTGCATGCAACACCCGTCGCTTCAATTCGGTAGAACTGTCACATCCGGTTACTTCGATTTTGGAAGATATAGAGTACAATCTTTGGTTGGATGGTTCAAATGGTCTATGACAAAATATCATCCACCATTCTGGATAGTGGGACATCATAGTGTATGACGAGTTCCCCATATCGACCGTAGAACTTCCTCAGTGACGATGTTAGTCGGTCACAAACATATCCCTGACTGAGAAGCTTATCTGAAAGACGCCTAGCTCTCAGAACAAAATCCGTATATTTGGTACTTGCTCTGGCATAGCGTATCAACTGAGATATTAACACGCCATAAGCAGGGTTAGGGTTAGAAGTCAAAGAAACTACAGAGACAAATAATTCAGCATCCTATTTAGACATAATGTTGTCCTACGACACTGATGATCACATGAACACCTCACTCTATGACAAACGTGACGACTTCAATTTCAGCATTACAAACTTTCCTTTTCTGAGTAGCAACATCCCTTCATCGCCTGCTTATGGCGTGTTCATATCTCAGTTGATTCGCTATGCCAGAGCAAGTACCAAATATACGGATTTTGTTCTGAGAGCTAGGCGTCTTTCAGATAAACTTCTCAGTCAGGGATATGTTTGTGACCGACTAACATCGTCACTGAGGAAGTTCTACGGTGGATACGGGGAACTCGTCATTCACTATGATGTCCCACTCTCCAGAATGGTGGGTGATATTCTGTCATATACCATTTGAATTATCCGACATATGTCTTCCGAATTGGAAGTTACCGGATGTGACAGTTCTACCGAATTGAAGCGGCGGGTGTTGCATGCAAGCAAGAGATGCTTACTCTTCCTGGGCACATGGTCTCACTCCCATATCGGGAGTTCGCTTCTTTTCATATGGTGGAGGTTTTTGTTTGTTTGCTTTGGTTCTTGTTTTGTCCTGATTTTGTATGCCTTCGGTTTCTGATTTTTTAATTATCGATTTTGTGCTATATACAGGGATATGGTCATTATCCATATTTGTCATTATAATAAAAGCCGACATGCATTGTACCGATCGGTAATTGTTTGATTAACGTAGGGTAATTAAATTAATTAATGTCACCTGTTATCTGGCGCTTGTCCTCTGACCCTGCTATCTCGACCCGTTTTGATCCCTCTACAGCCATCGTCCATTGAGAGGCAGGAACGATGTGTAACCCAGTCTGATCCCAGTTTATAATAAGAGACGAGGGGACAGAGTAAACATCTACTTTATTTCTTATTTTCTCCAGGTACTTTTCCTTCTCAGCTGTGAAGTTTTCAACATGTACTACCTTTTTTTTGACGTTGTACCCTTACGCTTAACTAAGTCCATCCTAGTCATGACTGATAAGGCCCAATCGCGCGTAATGTCAATGTGACCACCGTTCTCAACCAACAATGTTCTATTTTTTGACAAAACGACACCCCTACCCGCCGCTTTCACAATTGCAGTATCTACAATTCCTCCAGATTTGCGTATGGAGTTTATAAATCTCTGAACTTTGTCATCAAGTTCTTCACCCAAAAGTAGACGCCGCCCACGCTTCTTAGTATGTAGTTCGTCACTATCACTACTACAAGTATCATCGCATTCAATTAGTTTTCGTTTTGTTTTGCTGATAGATGACAGGTATGCACTTTTAAATCCTCTACAGGTACTCTCATTCAATTTGCGATTTAATAGTGGCGAGTACTTTTCGATGCTGCACTAGGACTGTTTTCAGTCGCATATTTTCCTATTTCATATCTTTGTTTTGTCGAGTAAGTGCCGTACGCCCCCCTCTTTTTTTGAACGAGATGGACTCTCTACTTCAGCCACTTCTTTATTTACTGCCTCAAACTCTCTATCGTTCGGCAAATTGTCATCAGAATTTTTCAAATAACGCAGGATAGACATTTTGAAATACAAAGACCTCCTGGACAGTAACTAAATAATAATCGCTCTATAAGGACTTCAATACAGGTAAACATATAATTATCTTAATCAGACGAGTACTCACTCACACCCCGGGACAGTAACATTTAACCGTAATAATCAGCTTTATCAAGGAACATTAACAAGATCAAGGGTCGAGATCTGTGTCTTTTTTTCGCTCTATTTTTCGCGATTTGACGAGGCTCGCGAACTTAGCGAAACTTAGACACGCGCGAAAAATTCCCGATATACGGTATATAAGTGTGCATAATTAAGGATTCCGACTTCCGTCGGAATCCTTTCTGTTATTGTATTGTCTTTTCTTTATTCTTATTATTCTTATTATTATTATTATTCTTACCCCCAAGCCAATCCAGAGACTTTACAACAAAGTACCGCATCATATGATAAAATGGAAAGTATCATGTGAAAGAGCAAATAAAGATCTTCATATATATTTTTTTTCTTGTCGAAAAGTTTACATATGCCCCCGCTAGAGGTCATCAAAGGTAAAATCTTTAAAACCTTATAACTCCTAAACTAACCGTGCGATTTGAATGAAATTTGTTTTAAAATGTTCTTTGGGAAATTTGCAAACTTTTATACGCTTACATGCTCGATAAAATATTTACGGTTTTCGCGCTATTTTGAGTTGAAATTGGAACTTTAAATTGGCACAGTGCCAATTTCTACAGTTTTTGAGATTTTGAGTTGAAACTTGGATGGTAGGTTACTTATAGGTAGTCATTGATGATGACCTAGTTTCAAGGTCAAATTTTGATTCTCAAGGTCACAACAAACTTTTGCCTATAGAACAAAGACTATTTGACCTTGACAGTTCAAACTTCATAAATGCAATCACTGATCCAAGCCCCATCACCTTGACCTTGACCCAAGGTCAAATTCTCATTCTCAAGGTCACAACAAAAATTTTCCCATAGAACAAAGACCATTTGACCTTGAGAGTTCAAACTTTGCGCAAATGTTCCTTACATCAAGTCCTTTCACCTTGACCTTGACCCAAGGTCATTTGTTCGATTTCAAGGTCAAAACAGACTTTTGTTGATAAAATATTGAGCTTTGAATAGATGAAAAGGAATTTTGATGAGAATAAACTAAAATGCTTATCTTTCATCCATGACCTTGGTTCAAGGTCAAATAAACTTTTTCAAGGTCATAACAAACATTTACTCTTGTAGGATTGAGAGAATTTTGTTCTTAAATATTTATTCTTCACAGAAGTAGTACTTCTTATTTGAACTTTACATAGTAAGATAGATAACTCTTTTATTCTTGTTCTATGTTTCCTTTTTTTATCTTAGTAGCATTACTTGTCTGTACTTTCATGCTGTTGTCATTCTCTATTTATAGAAATTTTCTCATTGCTAATTCATTGTGCAATTCTTTTTGGGATAGTAATTTCAAAGGAATCAAAATGGATAGAATAGATCTAGGAGTTTAAAGCCTTCCTAAACTTGAAAGGTATTTATCATCTTTTTCTTCTATTTTGTCGATAAATAAATAAGAGTCCCGAATTAGACATAAGCTCCTTTGCCTCATTTGCTGAAGTGAATTAGGTACAAAAGCAACTATTCTTTTTTCCATCTTCTTTATTCGGATTTTAACACTTCAGTTCCGAGGAAGGTCTAATAAAGGCGGAATCCGTCTGTTGCTTGCAACAGTAGCCATCTAGTTATGCATATTATTATGAATTAAATGAAGCCATCATACCATGCTTAAAATTGGAGACACTGGAATGATAAAACGTAAAGCCTTAGTATGATGGTATATTCCTAGTAATGCATTTTTTTCAAGAATGGTTACATTGAATTGTACCGTCATTTAACGTTTCTATAGAATTCGATGACTTCACAATTAGTCCACGTCAGTTACCGTCCCGAATGGGATGTAGCTCTGGTTTTTAAAATACTGAATAATCAACCTCCTTAATCCAACATGATATATATACCAAATTTGTTGTGTGGTAACAGGATAGAATCTGGGTATAAGCAAGCAATACTATCGGACACATTACATAAAAAAGATAAGGGCACAAAAAAGTAATTAACTATGTTATTTGGACCTGGTCAATTTTGATTTAAATCCATTTACCTTACTGTATCATGTGTATTTCCAGCATTAAACGTGGTAATTGATATACAATGGTAATACTTCTACAATATGTAACTGTATTTCGGAATGTGATTATACTGTGATAACCTCCAATGGATTCTGGATATTATCTTAGATGGTCTTACCTTATACCGGTAAAAATTGTAAGATAGCCTAACCCTATACCTGTTCAATGTATATAATTAGATGAGTCTTACCTTATACAGGAATAAAGATAGATGGTCTTACTAATATCAGTATAAAGTAAGATGGTCTTACCTAATACCGGTATAAAGTTAGGTGGTCTTAGCTTATACCAGTATAATGTTAGGTGGTCTTACCTTATACCCGTATCAAGTTAGATGGTCTAACCTTATACCAGAATAAAGTTAGATGGCCTTACCTTATACCAGTATAATGTTAGATGGTCTTACCTTATACCAGTATAATGTTAACTGGTCTTACCTTATACCAGTATGTTAGATGGTCTTATCTTATACCAGTATAATGTTATGATGGTCTTACCTTATACAAGTATAAAGTAAGATGGTCTTACCTTATACAAGTATAAAGTTAGATGGTCTTACCATATACCAGTATAATGTTAGATGGTCTTACCTTATACCAGTATAAAGTTAGATTATACCAGTATAATGTTAGATGGTCTTACCTTATACCAATATAATGTTAGATGGTCTTACCTTATACCAGTATAATGTTAGATGGTGTTACCTTTTACCAGTATAAAGATAGATGGTCTTACCTATACCAGTATAATGTTAGATGGTCTTACCTTATACCAGTATAATATTAACTGGTGTTACCTTATACCAGTATGTTAAATGGTCTTACCTTATACCAGTATAATAATCTGGGATGTATCACATGGTTGGGTGCAACCCCCCCCCCCCCCCTTAATCCTCCAAAACCAGCCTTACTTTGTAGCATTGTGTGCGCTCTTTCAGATAAAAAATTGTCTCATGGAAATTTCCACTGCAAAAATGGTGTTTTTTGGGAAAAACATGTTTTTAGTCAAAAATCACTGAAAATAGGAAAAAAATTATAACTCTTATATGGTTGATGTTTTTAAAAATTGAAAAGTGTGAATATATAGTATTTTTGATGCTCTTTCAGATGAATGACAAATATGGATAATGACCATATCCCTGTATACAGCACAAAATAGATAATTCAGAAAATCAGAAACCGAAGGCATACAAAATCAGGACAAAACAGGAACCAAAGCAAACAAACAAAAACCTCCACCACATGAAAAGAAGCGAACTCCCGATATGGTAGTGAGACCAGGTGCCCAGGAAGAGTAAGCATCTCCTGCTTGCATGCAACACCCGCCGCTTCAATTCGGTAGAACTGTCACGTCCGGTTTTGTCCATTTCGGAAGACATAGAGTGCAATCTTTGGTTGGATGGTTCAAATGGTCTATGACAGAATATCATCCACCATTCTGGAGAGTGGGACATCATAGTGTAAGACGAGTTCCCGATATCGACCGTAGAACTTCCTCAGTGACGATGTTAGTCGGTCACAAACATATCCCTGACTGAGAAGCTTATCTGAAAGACGCCTAGCTCTCAGAACAAAATCCGTATATTTGGTACTTCCTCTGGCATAGCGCTTCAACTGAGATATGAACACGCAATAAGCAGGCGATGAAGGGATGTTGCTACTAAGAAAAAGAAAGTTTGTAATGCTGAAATTGAAGTCGTCACGTTTGTCATAGAGTGAGGTGTTCATGTGACCATCAGTGTCGTAGGACAACATTATTTCCAAATAGGATGCTGAATTATTTGTCTCTGTAGTTTCTTTGACTTCAAGCTCCGAAGGATAGATACTGCTCAGGTAATCCGAGAATTTTGGATTATTGATGGACAACACATTGTCTATGTATCTGTAAGTGAAGCAAAAGTCAGAAGCTAAGTATCTTTTCCCCTCAGAGACCAAAGATTGAATGAATTCAGCTTCGTACGAGTAAAGGAAAATGTCGGCAAGGAGTGGGACACAATTGGTCCCCATTGGAATTCCGACAATTTGCTGGAAGACCTTTCCTCAAAACATCACAAAAATGTTGTCGATCAGAAAGTTTAACATCTGAATAATATCTGTTTTAGTGTACTTATTTTCAGAATAAGTTGCAAGGTTCCAATTCCTATTCTTACTGTGTGTTTTGGGGTAAAAAAGTCGAAATTTTGCCAAAATTCACAGAAATTTGAAGAAATTTTAATTTATTCCTGCTTCTCAATATTGCATATGATCGTTCAATGATGATTTAAAAAACATCTTTAAAGTCTCTTCTTTCAAATGACATATATTTTATATTTTTATCTTTCTGCAAAATCCTCGAAATTAATTATTTTATACAGAAACCTGTATTTTCAATCAGAAATCTCAGATTTCTGTATAATTATTTGAAGAACCCTTATTTGTTATCCTTATAACTATGAAATGTGTCGTTATTATTTTTATTCTAAAGTGTTCCTGGGTATATCATAGTGTCCTTGTACGTCATATGTATTTGAAGTATCCTCTGTTAATTTAATTGGTATTTTGGGGCAAAAAATAAGTTTTATATGAATATATAGCCTATATCAAGAACCTTACTATTGAAAGTCTTATATTTCAGTTAAATAGGAAATACAGAGGATAATAATCATAGTTTGAAATATGAGACTTTCTATAGTAAGAGTCTTGATATAGGCTATATATAATTCATAAAAAAACATATTTTATGCCCCAAAATACCAATTAAATTAACAATTCTAATATTTAGGTCCAAAAAAGTGTTTCTGTGTCTGAAACGTTTGCCTTGTTTAGAATCAATTCTTGTGGAAAAATAACATTTTTACACTTTTCAAAAACAGGATTGTCGATAGTAAGAATATCATCCAGGTACCTAGAATGAGTTAAAGAAGATCCTGACGATAATCTCAACATCACTCACAATAGAGCACAAAATTAAACATCGACGGACCCCTAGCAAGCTAGAGGTGGGACCAGGTACCCGGGAGGAGTAAGCATCCCCTGTTGGCTAGCCGCACCCGCCGTCGATGTTAATATGGCATGGAAATGAAAATATATAAAATTCATGCACTGTCTGACGTTATGTCTATATAGAAAGTGCTATGGCGACAACGTCAGGGAAGTACCAATGAAACATTTCACATCATCATTTTTTTCTATGCTTTTGACGATTTTGGATAAATTCCTTTTCATACGTGTATAAAAATAAATCTACAACAAGAGGCGCACAATTAGTACCCATAGGAATCACTACAACCTTCTTGTAAAGTTTCTCACCAAATCTTACATAAATATTGTCCAAAAGGTAGGACAAGGCAATACACAGGTCACCACATGTCCATGATTTGTACGATCTGTAATTTGTGCCGGAAAAGAAACCCTTCATTTCTGATATACAAATATAAGTTTTCCCCACAAATATAAGTTTTCCCCTCTCGATCAAAACACCTTTTAATGAGTTTGGACAGTCGATCATTTATTTTGTCGCGAGGAAGCGTGGTGAACATATTAGGAAAGTCGTATGAAGATATCACAATATTTTGCCATGTGTTCCTTTATATCATTGTGCTGACGTCAAATTTCTAGACAAAATTGAAGTTGAGCAGTTGCTAAGTAACGATTACGTCATGAAGTTATCTACACTTGATCATGTGTCCTAACGATGAAGGGCGGTTAGCGCTTTTTGTATTGTCCTTTATACGGGGTCGGGGTCTTGCAACGGGGTCTTGCAACGGCGTCTTGTTGGAGATCTCCTCCCTTCTTTTTATGACGCCAAATTACGTTCACATACAAGTAATAAATCAATGTTTATACTAGAAGTCCTTACAGCGTTAGATATTGGGCTCGGAAAAGTTTCGGAGGAAAGTGTATTCATAACTTTACAGAGCTGTTTACAAGGTCGACTGGGGAGATTATATAAAAGATGTATTTGAATGACTTGAAATATTTGAAAAAGCCAGAAATTGATCATTAAACAGAAATGAAATAAACATAAGTATACCGGCGTCCCTCGTTTTGCCGGCGTCAATTGATTCGGAAACGGATTTTATACCAGTATGAACGCCTTTATTTTGGCCGTTTGTGACCCCGGAGTTAAAAAAAACGGTAATGTATGAGAATGTTATTGAAGCAGTAATGGACAAACTAAGAGAGAAAACAGGGAAACAATTGAGAACTATACACAAACTGGGATCCAAAACGTAAACGGGGGCTATGGCTTAATAATTTCGGATGAAGGACATCGATTAATGCTAAGTAAGCCAAGGGGGAGTCAAAAGGTCTACATATGCAAAATGTGGAATGGGAAAGGGTATTTCATGGCATTGGCTGACGGATCTAGAGGATTTCAATTCTATTAACATTCAACCTCATCCGTTACTTGCTAGGGGTCCGTCGATGTTTAATTTTGTGCTCTATTGTGAGTGCTGTCGGGATTATCGTCAGGATCTTCTTTAACTCATTTCAGAATTGACACATCTAACTGGCGTTGATGGTTTCATGGGCAAATTCCTATTTATAGTTTCCAGACCAGATCTTTTCAGTACAACGACAGTCAAAGAGAATTATTCTAAGCTACAAGAGTATAATGTGGTCGATTTCGTGAGCATGTATGAAAGACTGTTCGAAGACCATAAATCTTGGAAGACATATATGATATCCAAAGATGCGCAAACTGATTCTGACGATCTGGTCGACTAGTTTGTAGAGTACCTTAACGACAAATACCAAGCCATTGGTATTTACCGAACCAATCAGCAGAAGCTACAGCACGAGCGGCAGTAAACGAGTTTTTTTTTTTCGAGATTTGGGTACCCCTTTAAGATATTCAGACAGAGGTACTAATTTCGAAAGCACTTTGTTTAGGAAACTGTGCGACAAGGTTGAAATTCTCAAAACCAGGACAGCACCACTTAGACCGTCAGCAAATGGAGAAGTTGAGCGCTATAGTCATACCCTCATGGATGCTGTGCGATGTTATGTTAGTAAAACCCCTACCCTCTGGGATGAGTACTTGCCTCAACTTGTCTGTGCATTGCACTCTGCCAAAAACAGAAGCAAAGGTTTCACTACAAATATGCTGATGATAGGAAGGGAAATTACAATGCCTGTTGATTTAGTATTTCCACCCCCTGAACAACAGGATGAAAACAGTGTAGATCAGTTTGTTGAGCGGATCCAATTGGTTCATGAGGTTGCTATTACAAATTTGACGTCTTCAATGGTAGGGGATGCCGTATATGTATTACGTCTTTCGGTACATTTTTGGACATAATGTTCAGTCTTTGGCTTTATTACCCTGTTTAGATTGAGGATCACTGACGATGCTATTAAATTGAAAACGTTTAACATTTTAACTACTTGTTGAGTGTCACTGCTGGTGGACCAGGAGTCCCGAAGGCACATGTAGCCAAGTTCGATAGACTTCGGTTGATCGTCTGTCTTTTCAACGCATTCGAAAATTTCTCTTACCAAAATTCTTGGAATTTCTAAAACGTGGGTCCTGTAGCATCATATCCCACCCATCCTGCTACGTCTTTCGGTACATTTTTGGACATAATGTTCACAGTCTTTGGCTTTATTACCCTGTTTAAATTGAGGATCACTGACGAGGGTTAGGTATCCGAAACGTGCATGTCTGGTCCATGCTGAAGATTTTTCTGTTCTTAAAATGATGCTATTGAATTGATGACGTTTAACATTAAACATACAGCAGCAGTAAAGGGAAAGTGTAGAAAATTCAGTCCCTTCTAAAAAGTGTCCTGGTGTAATTACCAGAAAATTGTCTGATTATGTGTATGAAATCATGATCAGGCAGAAACTTGTGACCATAAACCATGACAGGTTAAAATCCTGCAAAGATCGAGACCTACCAGCTTGGGTCATAAAGGTACAAAAACGGGTCAAAAGTGGTGAAAAGACATCAGGGGACTTGGCATCTTCACCGAGCAAGAACCAGTTTTGCTAGTGTCGAGGTCCTGATATAAGTACTTTTATGATCCAATGCTTAGAGTGTAGAAAGTGGTATCACGGAACATGTGTGAACGTAAAACAAAGGTGGGGATCTCCAACAACACCAGGTTGCAGCACCCACAGCAAAACCCCAAAACAAACAAAGCATACAAGCACAGAAAGAGACGCATAAGGGACAAGGAACGTCAACGCACAACACAGAAACATCAAACACAAAGGACTACACATAAACCAACGAGACCAATGGGCAACCGGTGCAAAGGACCAGAGCCACGAAGGGCAAAATCGGCCTAATTTGCCACAACGTTCATCTTTTATATTTTGATAATACCATATTTCAGCACTTCAGAACTGGCCAACTTTGTGATTTACGGCCTTGCTGAAGCAAAATATTTTAATGTGAATTGAAGGTATGGTATATTGTTTGCGACGTCATTTGACGTCATTTTCACATATGACGTCGTATAATGTCAGGACAAGTACCATGAAATACTAAGTATTAGAAATGATAAGAGGTATTTCTACATTGAGAAAATGTGTGAAATATTAATTTTAAGAAAGCATATTTTAAAAATTTCTATAAATACACTATGTGTACAATTTAATATGTACAATCCGTGTTTGTTTTGCCTTTGCTCGAAATCACAGGCTGAAAATGTTCCTCCTCGAACTACAGTATGCGTGTCTTCAATGTAATACTTTTACTTTTTGTATTCGTTTAAATCGCGTAAGATGTAAGCTGCATCGATCCACAAGAAATTGATGTCATAATTTATGATTATATGAAAAAAAAATCTAAGAAGACTTCATGTTTACCATTCATGAATCACGGATCCGATACGTTCAAACAGTCCTAGAAGAGTGTTAGACTGTATCAGATCAGACAAAGGAATACCATGTATGCTTCTTCATTTTTTCCGAAAATTTCTGAAATATCGTTAAATTCAAAGATTTTCTCGAAATAAAGTTGTAATAACATCTCCAATCAAAAGTGAATACCCCTGTACAACATCAAAACATGGTTCTATATCTGCTGCAGATCTTGATTTTGCCGTAGATACACCACTGTCAGCGATGTATGAAGATAAACGTTGATGTGACTCAATTTGACATCTATAAGTACTTCAAATTTGTTCCTAAACTAAACTAGTAGGCTGAAATTACACGTATCAGTTTTTAATCCAATTTCACGGTCAGTTGCTGGACTAGACAGAGATAATACATCGGCTAAATTGAAATCCCCTTCCGTACACTATGGTGCATATGAGTCGATGACTCAATATAAATAAGTACAGCTAAAACTCGAGTTGAAAAATGAGAAAAATAATGTCTTAATTCATTGCATGATTTTCCTTCTAAAACAGTGTGTAATACCCATTTGCAGAGGTTGTGGCGGATACAGGAATTAGGGGGCGAGATATTTCTAACACAAAAGCGAAGGGTCCCATTCGGGTCAATGGTAGCGGACTTTGAACATAGAGAAAAAACGATGGTAGCATTTTGAATATTTCGTATTTTAAATTACTTTTCATGCTGCCCTTCTTATTGTGACATATATAATTATTGATTAGAGAAATACGTGTGACTCTTCTCACATGTATGTGCTAGTACTAGTATAAGTGTTGGGCATTTGGAAGTTAAATCATAATCGATAAGCAGAAATAATCGGATGGGCATAACCCATTATTATTATAATAGGAAAATTCAAAACATTTCCTTTTTTTTCATTTTGCAACCTACAATTAATTGAAATAAACACCAAATCATTATTTCTTGGAATAAAATTGTTTTATTGAGTAAAGCACTTTCGGTCACAACTACTATGAATACCCTATCAATTCGTTCAAGTTTCTTTTTCTTGAATACCATGCAGCAGAAAATGTCATACACTAGTATGTACTTTGAAGTACAAGGACAAATATAATAGTATAAAAGGGAAATACACGAATTTATCAAAACCAAGACACTAAATTGGACAATCTGGTAATCAGCGATGTCGGCGACAATCGCGTTTGATTTTCAACATCAATTAGTAATGTTCATCGCTGGCCATTCAACGACCGACAATCGATCGTCAGCGATAATCGTTCCATAACTAAACTAGAATCCGTTGCCATGACTCCCATTCTGATACATTTTAGTGTCATTTTGTGTGAAGAGAGAACATTTTTCAAAGAAGTGTAGATCTATTTACTCCGATTAATCGAGTCTCAGAGATAGAATCGATAGTCGGCGAGTTGGATATTTTAGAGATGATAGCGACGATGGCTGCGACTATCGTTACAGTAATACAGCGTGTATTCATGTGAACAAGATAGGGATCGAGGTATGGAATACGAATACATGTACGTAATGATTCGCGCTTAGAGGAATGAAAATTAAGGTACGTTACAAGAATTAAGAAAACCACTGATCCAAATCTGCCAGAACAGTACCATTAATGTGACAAAACGATGTCATAGATGCACAACATTATTAATTTCTGGATCGATGGACTGTAGCAAAGGTGATTAATGTTCGAATGTTATGAATTGCAGCGTTCGCGTACTTTTTAAGAATCAAATTTTTTTCTCTCCCATTTTTGCAATATCGGATGATTGGCGAATCTAAAGGGAGGGATGAGGCCAGGGCGAGAAGGGGAGCATGTTTTAGACTCTCCCCTTTTTGCGGTCAACATTTTTTAATGACGTGATTTTTGTTTTCAGAACTTGATGATAAACATGATAAAGCTGTTATAACAGTACGGTGTCCTTGAAAATTATTTAATTTTACAAAATTCTTAAATGCAAAATCTTTCTTTTCATATGAAAGTTTCAGTTCTCATTTGTATAAATTCAAATTTTCAGGCGAATCTAACGCATACATTCGCTGCTATAGCCGTTTGAAAACGTCATTTTTAATTTGGGGTGCGCAGCTCTAATTCATTTCGCTGGCGCCACCTACAATGTATTGTGTTTTTATAATAGAGGTATATGGAGATTTAATTTTAAAAAATTCGACAATATTATGGTCGTTACTGCATATTTTCAAATTAAACTTTTTATGTCTCTTTTTTTTTCTCATCCTAGATCCGTCGGAATAAATTTTACGTTTTCAATAAAATTTATTTTCAGGGAAATGGTATCTTTGAATAAATTATTATATCACGGTCTCATATCCCCTGTTATCCATTATATTGGGCGCTGGACTTTATATTACATCAAAATAAACGGACAGAGAATTGATCCAGCATAGTCTGAACCTCAATCAAAATTCGCTGGTTCGATATCGTTCGTCAATCATCTATTTCAAATTAATCATTTGATTCCAAGTTTTCCATCTTTTTTTTTGCTTTAAAAATCCCCACCTCCTCTTTAAAAGAATTAGATCATAAATGTTTCTTCTTGGGTGTCCATCTATTCTGCTTCTTTATGTTGCATTCATAATACGTCTTTCTTTTATGTTTTGAATTCTCATTATTTCAATCACGTTTTCTACCCCTTATCTTCCAATTTCTCTATCGTATAGGATAATGGTAGAAAGCTGGTGCATTTTTTGTTTACATATTTTATTCCCGTATTAGGAACATTCTAGAAAATACCATACATATATATAACAAACAAATAAACCGAAACCCCCAAAATCCCACATACATTATATATGTCTTCTTTAAAAAATTTAGAAATTATTCTCTTTTTTTTCCTCGTAGCATCACGTGTATTAATACCGATATATACAGGGAAGACATAGAGTGGTTCAAAATATTTAAGTATAAGGGAAATATATATCGTAACTATTCGATTGCACAACTTGACATTTCAGGAAATTCATACACGTCAAATTGAATTTTGATGACGTCATTGGTATAAATGACGTCACAAATATTATCTACTATGGAGCAGTTTTCTGAAGGATTGGAATAGTTTGATAAAGGTGTAAAAGTAATCAACCTCCAAATTTATAAAAATTTACATAATTCTAAAAACTTTCAGATTATCTACTACCTATCTTGAAATACAACTTCTCATTTTCATCGTCTGGGAAGTCTTTTTCATGACGTTCTAACCATCTTTGATGAACAATTTGTCAAGAAATGTGCCCAAAGAGAACTCATAAAAGTTTAATTTTCGACTACGACCGGACCTTCTACCAAAAAAATCTTCATCGAAATAATCACAGGTGTAATCAAAGAATATTTAAATATAATTATTTTTTTGGTAGAATGTCCGGCCCTATGCGAAATTATCGATCAAATTTCATGATATCTCACAAAAATACCGGAAATGCCAATCTTGGCTTGGTTTTGGGCTCTATATCTTCTTAAGACATGTCCGGAATCTCACAACTTCGCACGTTTTCGAAAGACAAATTGTTCTCCTTTCCTTTTGTTGATAATTTAGAAACATTGTCTGTGTTTGAAAATATACGAAAACTTTAGGCCGATATTGCCGTTCGTGGCTCTGGTCCTTTAGGACGGCCATCTGTCACGGAAATAGCAGAAAGTGTGGTTTTCCTGGATTACGTGCGCACAAGCAACACAGATGAATATGTAAACGGATATCAAAAGAGGGCGTACGTAAAACAATCCGTGCTCTGCCGCCGCGAGCTCAGGTATGTTATCATCCGAGAAGTCCGACTGACATTTAGAGAGGACAGGTGGTCGGGGCCCTGTCTTCTATAAAGAGGTTTGGACAGGGCCCGTCACGGAGTCCCGAACCGGCCGTGTGTATTGATATTTATTTATGTCCATATTGCAATGTCTAATTCTTCTCTTTAATTTCAGTCTCTCTTATCAAAGACTTATCTCCACAAATATGACATGCGGAAAACGACAATGGAGGAATGAGAGGAGCGCCGCGGAGAGGACCCAACAAGGACATTAGCTAGTAGTGCCCGGGATAGGAGACCAGAGGAACCATACATGCTGTTCCTGGAACGTATTTGTCGAAAGAATATGTTGCTTTCCCCAAAAGCCTTTGTACTTGATTTGGGCTGCCTAGGAGACGCCTCCCATGATAAGATTTGCAACGCTCTCCGGAGGCAATACAGGGTTGCCAAACATTAGGAAGAGAAAAAATGGATCAATGAATTTAAGCATGAGGCAAGAAATTATATGACATGAGCCTTGGATTGACCAGCATCTGATTTCACTTACTGGTCAAAAGTTCACTGCCCGTAGGAAGGTGAACGTGGACATTAAGGATCCACTGGACTCCGGGATGTGTAGGGACATCCGTCTTCAAAAGGACCCTACCATTTCTGTTCTACGGGATACTGCTGCAGACAGTAGTGAGCCTCAGGATCATGTAGCGATTGTTGCAGAGGATCGTACGGCTGTTGCTACGGCTTGGCCTCCTTTGTCACTTCTGTCAACTCACGATGGATTTGACACCAACCGAGACTGAAACACTCGACATCGACAAATAAGAAACCCGAAACTTGGACATAACACGGAACTTGAATACACAACCACCGAACTGGAAAATTCAACCTCTGAACTGGACCTTTGATGATATGAATAATGAAGCATCTAATTCTACTGAAAGCAGTAGATTAGCCTCCATGGTATTTGTGGCTAGTTCCAGGAAGAGACGACTGCCAGATGCATCTGAGGGGACTCGTCGTAAGACGCAGAGGTCACAGATATCCCATGTTCGCCTTCCAGAAGAGTAGATGTGGATGCAGAGGACCAATGACAGATCACCGTAAGGGTTGATGCAGCACAAAGCAGCTCCAACCGGCCAGTCCTGCGTGCGGATCAGTACACAAGAGACTGAGGAGACATATTCACCAACGTCATTTGCCTCCTCTTGTCAATGATAAGTCTGTAGATGTTTTAAGTCTACAGAGAAAGTATGAGGCACAAATGCCAATGATTCGTGCCAATGTGGCAGAAAACGCCAGCCTCGTGGACGCCATGGCAGCAGTGACAAACTCTCAGGACCTGCCCTCAACACCGGAAATTCACCAGGATCATACAATTGAGATGAAAGCCATGTGCCAATTCCAAAAGTGGGAATAACCTGAGACCTTTAACATGCACCCGGTGAACCCGCCTGCTGTTTTACTCCATTGGCGTTGTCAGGTGGCTCTGTTGCTGAGGTTACCTGTCGAGAGACGGAAGCATAGCCTCAGTTCCAGGCAGCCTGACAGCGAGGGACTCCAAGGACGAAAACCCCAGTTCCAGACATCTTGAGGTCGACTCAGAGGAAGACATTCTTATTGAGGAACAAGAGGAGTTTGTCTTGGTTGACCAGTGTGGGAGTTCTAGTGACACCGACAACAACGAGCCAGATGTCGACGAATTCCGTGCATTTGATAGTCATTTCCATCTGGACCGCACCAGTCAACGGCTATGGGGAAGTCCACATGGAGCCACAGTAGAGGACCTTCTACGAGGAACCAACCAGACCGGACGACCCAGCCTGAAGGTTCAGCTTGTTAGGGGGTTGTCGCACACAGTGATCCCCAAACTTACTCTGCAGTTTTGTCGCCAACAGGTAAGTGGAGATTCGCTTTGGGCGTACACCACAAGCATGTTGATGAGCTGCCGGTGGAGCGTTTCCACTCCTTACAACACCGTTTAAGATCGGGACTAGTGTCTGCTATAGGCGAAATAGGCCTCGACCGTACCGTTTCCTCTACGGAATGGAGACGTCAGGAGGAAGTATTTCGAAAAATACTTGGTTTAGCCACTCCAGAGTAACCAATAGTACTCCATCTGCGAGGAACTCCAAATGATCATATTGGGATGAATATACATGCCAGGGCCATGCAAATTCTGACCAAAGTGTAACGTAAAGAACAGAAGATGCATATCCATTGCTTTACATTGGGTCGGGAATTGGTACAGGAGTGGAGAAGTCTGTTCTGCCAACGCTTATTTTGGCAACACTGCGGCTGTCCAGGAATTTTCTAGGGAGCAAATTCTGACAATCAAAATTATCCTTATGGATCGCCTGCAGATGGAGACAGATTCCCCCTACATGCCTCCATATAGGAAGGGAGTGAATACCCCAGCGTTCATTGGAGATATTGTCAGCCTAGTTGCCGCCCACCTCAACCGGCCATTTGAACAAGTCCTGCGACAGACGTTGAGGAACGGACAGACCCTATATGGACACTAGGATCTTGATACATAGATCATGGCTTGGGCAGTGAAAACCGTCCATTGCCAATTCCTAAAATGACATGTTTGCTTGGGCAATATATATGGTCCATTGCCAAATGTCTAATTCTACACTTTTTGTTGACTATTTTGACCTTAGTCAATTTAGTTAGCTTTTTTAGCTGCAAGAGGTTTCTAAAAAGACGGGGTGGAATGTGGTAGCTAATGACGGGGTCATCATACCTCAGAAATTGAGTCGCTGACCCTGACATTTTATCCCGCGAGTGAGCGCGTGGTTTTCCCCGAGAGTTGGCCTTCTCACCGCGAGCTCCAAACAGTACAGACGCATTTCATACGGTATTTATTATCATTGTCTATTTACTATAGACTAAATAATCCAGTCTCTCCGCTGCCGCTAAAAGAGACTGAATCCCACCACGTTTGTTATAGAACGAAGACTGATGACCAATCAGAAGGAAGGATACAAAATGTCATATGATCAACTTTCTTTATCCTCCGTTCTGACTGGTCGTTTCTCCGAACTTTTGCTTTGCCTGTTTAGTTTGGTAGGGGGTTAAAAATTGGCAAAAAATGCAATAACGAAGCGAAAAAAAAACGCGAGGTGGGTAGAGATAGTTAAATGTTTTCTTTAGTCCATTCAACAAGAAAATCAATATTACATACCTTCAAAATGGAAAAATCGTTTGGCAACAGTTTCGTCCGATTTCGTTCTGTAACAACCATAGTGGGGTTCAGTCTCTTAGCGGCAGCGGATAGACTGGATTTAGTCTATATTTACTATTAAATGTAGCCGCCCCGACACCCCAGCTACATTACAAAGAATGTACATTTAAATATACCGTGTGACGTGTCCCTGAAAATAAAGTTTATTGAAAATTTAAAACTATTCCTAAGGGTCTAGATGTAGGAAAAAGGAGCTATAAAAAGTTGTGTTTGAAAATGTGCAGTAACGACCATAATTTTGCCGAATTCGTGAAATTAAATCTCCATACAGTTTGATTGTAAAAACGCAATAAATTGTAGGTGGCGCTAGTGAAATTACGATTTAAACGGCTATAACTGCGAATGTATGCGTTAGATTCGCCAGAAAATTTAAATTCATACGAATGAGAATATAAACTGTCATATAGGAAGAAAGATTTTACATTTAATATAAAACTTTGTAAAAATAATATATTTTTCAGGGACACCGTATCTTTAAACATTCTGACAACTAAAGATATGTATGAATAATTAGTCATCGTTATAAAAAAGAAGTATGATGAATGGGTAATGTATATTAATAAATGCATGAAAAATCAAATCGTGAAAGTTTAATAAGGTGTAATATTTAATAAAATATAATACTGTAATTCTTATATTTTGTATTTTGCACGGTTGAATATGAATACCGCGAAGAAACAAAAGACGGGCTACAAAACGAAAACCCAGCAAGGCTAACGCAGCCGAGTCAATGGAGGAACAAATTAAGAAATGTATTAGAGAAGAAGTGCCCTCCATAGTAAATTCGCCAGGACAATACTCAGGCTCAGCGTCGCAAAGTAGAGAGAGAGCACACAAGGCGAGGCCTCATCAGCTAAGCAAATTGCGTAAGTGGCGCTATCAGGAATAATCTAGGAGTTTGACCACCCCCAGTCCGGTAAGGCTACCTTCTCCAAATCAATCTCAAAACTGCTGTCAGTTGGGAATGATCCGAAGACCAAAGCAAAACTATGCATAGAAATGAAAATTTTGACTGCAAAGAAAGAACAAAAATGAAGACCAATTTTCATTGGTAGAGTAATTGGAAATTTTATAAAGGCGCGAAGTACTCTGACAAGACCAATTAGCTGTTTTCATTATATCTGTTGTAGAAACACCCATATTATGTACTTAACTACTAGAAACAGATCTAGTAGAGTGTGCCTTAAGAATTAATGTATCAATCTCAGCATCCTTAATAACCATCTTCATCCATCTAGCAACAGTAGAAGGTTTGATAGAATTATGTGGTTTGATAAATTATAACAATAATGGATCAGAATCGTAATCTAAACTGCTCTGTCCTCTCTAAATATTCATTCAAGCAATCTACAGCACAAAGAAGTCTGTCTGAAGGGAAAGAGAGGGAAGTTACTGAAACGTTAAGTTTCCTAGATTTTGATAAACCCATTAAGACAAATGTTATGCTCTCATTGCGTGTGAAGTTCATAAATCTACAATCCAGTCGTGCAAGTTCACTATATCGCTTTGCAGCTGTCAGAGCTAGGAGCATGGTTAATTTTAAGGAAAGATTTTTGAGATTCGTTGAAATGTTGGGTCCTAGCGACTTTAGGTAGGTCAAGCCTTTGTCAACTTCCCCAGTGTGAGAATATCTTGGTAGTGGAGGCGAGACTCTATATATAACTCTCATAAGACAATGAATGTTTAACATTCCATGGATCCAATGAATGTTTAACATTCCATGGATCGTTTGTTTTTTTCTCCCAAATATTTTAGAAAAAAATACCCTTCCAGCAAATAGCAGACTCGGATCCGGTGTGTGAGTAATGTTAAATGAGAAATTGCTGCTTACGATACTTTCTCTGTTTCTAGTACATTTGCTCTGTCGACTGTTTGGTTTGATCTGTGACTGTGGTACTGAAATCCGCCTCGTTTCCAGTCTCTCCCCCTGTGGAGCTACCTGGCGGGGCGTGCTGGAAGTGGCCGGACCTTGCCTTACAAAAATGGTTTCTGATTAAATGAAGAATTGTTTCTGAACTTTTTCTTTTTTGTCAAACAATCTAACAGCTGATTCTTAAACTTGCTGCCGAACATGTACTTAGATTTACAATAAATATCCTGAACTTCTTTCAAAATTTGGGACAACTTATATCTCTTTTCCGTCTCATACTATGCTCGTCTTTTGTGTTTTTGCATCGGGTGTTTTGCTGTTGGTGCTGCAACAGGGTCTTGTTGGAGATCCCCTCCCTTCTTTCAGCATCAGAGTATGTATCATTGGAAATTTCATTACCTTATTTCATGGTGACTTATTAAACAGAATCAGAAGGATCAAAGGCAGATCTAATTTCAACCACAAATGTAAGAAAATTTACGGTCGCCTGCTTTACCGAAGAAATGATCCCAACGTCATCAAAAGAACACTGGCGCCATCTACAATACAGAGCTTTACTTTCCTCTTGCCAAAATGAGCGGCTCCAAATTATGTGTGGGGCTTATTCAGAAGTATATTTCAGTGATATATATGGCCAAAAATCGTTGGAGGGTAGGCGCGAGGAGCTTAATTTTAAACATGACACAAAAACATATGCCGAAATCCAGGAACAATTTGATTTATATGGGGGGGGGGGGGGGGGGGGGGGGGGGCAGGAAGCCGGAAATTTTTTTTCGGCCATTTTAAGAGCCGGAATTTTTTTTTCGGCGGCCCTTCGGGCCGGATTATTTTTTTGGGTTATTTCCAATGTTGAAAATTACTCTAAAGTTTTAATAATTCAGCTTGATTTTTCGGCCATATTAAACATCAAACACAGAATTAGTTCATCTCTTGTCAGCAGATCACTTCATTTTAATTTATTGAAAGGCATATGATGCCTATAATCTATTTAGATGATACTCAACGGAGACAGGCTATTATAGTGCTAATGACTTTTGAATTTGATTTATTCACTCCAAATTGCATAAAGTTTGTTCCATTTTCTTTATACTTAGTTTATGATACACAAAGAAGTGTTAACTGGGCAGTGGATAGGTCAGAAGAGAGGGACAATTTCATGATCCGGAAAATGTTTTTCGCAAAGTCTTCCTGCCCCCCCCCCCCCCATAGAAATCAAATGGTTGCTCCCTAAGGACAGAGCTATGCAATGAAGTTGACACCACTTAGTTTTAGAAATTAAGGTAAATAAACATTTCAGAAGTACCCATCAATTATTCAGTCTCATAGTCGAGAAGGCAAGGCAAAATCATTAGATTCTAATCTGATAACAGGAAATTTAGAATAAATTTCAATGCAGTGCGTAAACACTAAAACTTGGTGAGCGATATATGTTTGATGTTTTTGTACGTCTGTTTCGATTGTTTTGTATGATGTTCTGGTTATTTTTGTCTTGTATTTTTGTGGTTTAATGTTTTGTCTGATGTCATTTACGTGTCACTTCTTGTGGGTTTGTTTCGCTGGGTGGATGCAGGGTGGTAATGCTGGAGATCACCCCCTTTGCCTTCTGTACGTCTGTTTCGATTGTTTTGTGATTATTGTCGTGCATATTTTGTAGTTTTGTCTGACGGCATTTACGTATCATTTTCTTGTGGATTTGTATCGTTGGATAGGTGCGGGGTGGTCATGCTTGAGATCATACCCTTTTCTAGCATTTCCCTTTTGAGTAGCAACATCCCTTCATCGACTGCTTATGGCGTGTTCACATCTCAGTTGATACGCTATGCCAGAGCAAGTACCAAATATACGGACTTTGTTCTGACAGCTAGGCGTCTTTCAGATAAGCCTCTCAGTCAGGGATATGTTTGTGACCGACTAACATCGTCACTGAGGAAGTTCTTCGGTCGATATGGGGAACTCGTCATACACTATGATGTCCCACTCTCCGGAATGGTGGATGATATTCTGTCATATACCATTTAAACTATCCAACCAAGGATTGTACTCTATATCTTCCGAAATGGAAGTAACCGGATGTGACAGCTCTACCGAATTGAAGCGGTGGGAGATGCTTACTCTTCCTGGGCACCTGGTCTCACTCCCATATCGGGGGTTCGCTTCTTTTCATGTGGTGGAGGTTTTTGTTTGCTTGCTTTGGTTCCTGCTTTATCCTGATTTTGTATGCCTTCGGTTTCTGATTTTCTAAATTATCGATTTTGTGCTGTATACAGGGATATGGTCATTATCCATATTTGTCATACTAATAATGATATTCTATTAACACACAGTTACATATTATTATCATTCCTTGTATTTTGCTTTTACACTTAGAAATACAGGTCCTATTCGAATATGGGCCATGCCGTTCAAACAAAGTAATTGTTATATAATTCTTTATATGTCTGATAAATGATAGAATATAATTCTATTTATGTCTGATAAATTTCTGATAAGTAAGGAGACGCTGACTCTCCCCGGGCACCTGCTCTCACTTCCGAATGTTGTTCATTCCGGGTTCGCAATCGTTTCGATGGGAATTCTCACGATTTGGCCTTGCCTTCTCGACTTTGAGACTGAATAACTGTTAGGTACTTCTTTGATGTTAACTGTAAATTGTTTATATTCCGTTGTAGATTATGAATGTACATATTCAGTCATACCAGATGTTTAGAGAGTTATTTTTATAATTGTTCACATCTCTATTCTTTAAATTTAGCCTTACAATATAGCCAATCATATCCCACCCGTCCTACATGTACTGGGTTTTTCGGTACATGTTTTGACAATATTTTTCATACTCATAGGCCATATTACATTATTTAGATTGAGGAACACTGACGAGGGTTAAGTACCCGAAACGTTCATATTTAGTCCATGCTGCAAATTGATCTGTTCTTAAATGGTGTTATTGAATTTTAAGACGTTTAACATTTGAACCACTTGATAAGTGTTCCTGCTGGTGGACCAGGAGTCCCCGAGGGTACATTGGCCAAGTTCGATCAACTTCGGTTGATCGTCTGTCTCTTCATCGCATTCGAAAATTTCTGTTATCAAAAAATCTTGAAAATTCTGAAACCTGTGTCATGTAGCATCATATCCCACCCATCCTTCTACGTCTTTCGGTACATTTTTTGCACTCTTTGGGTATATCTTACTCTTTAGATTGAGGATCACTGACTAGGGTTAAGTACCCGAAACATGCATGTCTGGTCCATGCTGCAAATTGATCTGATCATAATTACACGGAAGTGTTCCAACTCTATACCTTCATGAAGAAAATTTCAAGCCACTTTTTCCTGCACCAGACACATGTTTCGAATTTTAATTTCTCATCAGTGATGCTTCATGCGGAGCCACAAAAATTCATTTCAGTTGCGTCATCTTTTGTGTTTTGAATTCAGATTTGTCCACTTAGTTTACAAAGAGTGTGCGGCTCAAAATTTCCTGTAGGGTCGAGTCAGTAGCATATCCAAATAAAATATATGTTCAAAATAGCATTGGAGGGATGGTGCTAAGATGTTAACCTCCTTTAATTTCGATGATAGTCTTGAATGGAATAACAAGTTTTCGAAATAGCAAAATAATATCGATAAAGTGCCAAAACGAAGCTTAATACACTTCTAATCAAGTCACTTGGAACGATTTTAACTGCTCCAAACTGCAACAAGAAATAAACCTATTTTATAGTATATAAAATATTTTATATTAGCAACGGTAAACCATGGAAAACTAATTTGCGCGCTCTGATCAGGGTTTATACGATTACTTACGCTGCGCGCGCATCTCAATAATATTGATTATCGTCACATATTCGATACTTTATCTTTAGAAACAAATTGCAAAGCTTTTTGCTGGATTTAATTCATTTCAGACTTCCTCTACAGGTAATCAACTTTATAGTCAACTATATGATACGTGTTTATGTACTTTTGAGGGGAACGACATGTCGAGTTGCAGCTGGCTTATATGTGGCGCGGAGCTGAGGACTGTTTGTTCACATTGATGCATCGTACCACTGACTTGTTCCTGCTACCTACCGTACTACTTTTATCCACAAACATTGCTGATGGTGATGAAAATTCGTTTCATTAATTTAACGATAAGCTGAATTTTTCCGCCTAAACGGTATACCATGTCACGTGACATTTATTTGTAAACAATGCCGACCAGTGGCCTGATCATAGGCAGTTCACATGTGAATTATCTTGAATCATTCGTTAAGCAGAAGGATGAGCGATGAAACTTCGATATTGATCCTGAGACCCGCATATCGTTTTACGGTGTAATTGGTGGTCGAATTAATTCATCAGATCACATAAATCGTACTGAGAAGAAGATCAACTTAGTGCGACCAGATGGCCTCATCGTTCACATAGGGGGCAATGATCTCGACAATTCAGAAATAAACCAGGAAGATGTCAGAAAACTATGTTTACATCTCGTTGCAATATAGACACATTTGTAGGCAGATATAGGATAAAATCCGTTGCTATATTGCAGCTTTTGCCAAGAATGTCAACTCGCCATCTCGAGGTGGATCGCTACAATGGCTTTGTCATCACGTTCAACAGAATCTTAAAGGACGAACTGAAACACAATCGAATTATGACGTACTGGAAGTTGTCCGGCCTTAAACATGCAGCAGTGGCAATTTACCGAGATGGAGTTCACCTCAACCAAGATGGACTTATAAGATATTATAGGAATATCCGTGGTGCAATCCTAACTCTATGGAAATCTATTGTTTAGTTACATTTTTATGCATTCAGTTCGCTTATCAGTGGTACTATGTACGTTATACAGAATAACCACCTTTTAAGATTTATGACGAAAAGTATCCTTTTAAACACTACAATTTATTGAAATGTTTTTTTTTTCAATTAGACATAGTTATCATGGTTATGATGTAATATACATTCTGTCATTCCAATAACATAGCCTGAAAATTAACCTTTCTAATCTAACCCCTCATTTCAAGTAATAGCCACCTATAAATCAGTAAATTATTACTCCATGCGATTATTATACAGGTTCAATTAACGAACTAACAATATCCAGGTTACTTTAACCTGTAATTTATGCAGGCTACTATAGCCCCTATTCGTATCTTATGAAAATATTCACTGCGGGTTACTATAATCTGCCATATATGCAGGCTATTTTAGCCACGTATTTTAGCTTACAAAAATACCCCGGTTACTTTTACCTTATGAAAATATTCATCGCTGGTTACTTTAATCTGCCACATATGCAGGCTATTTTAGCCACCTATTTCTAGCTTATACAAATACCCAGGTTACTTTTGCCATGCCTATACGATTTTATTACAATTTCCAGGTTATTTTAACCTATCTTACGTAAAGGCTATTTTAGCCGCCTATAATTTTGTTGTTATTAGTTACAACTAATCTATAAAATTATATAACTCGAGTCAAATATTATAAATCCGCTTCATAGACTCGCGATCTAACTTTACGGTTGTCGTAATACATACTGTGGTACACACCAGCTTTTTATTTTTTTTTACACCTAATAAACTGCTAATTCATTCTGATACCATATTGCTGAACCATGGAACCTCCAGCCAAAAGGTAAAAAAGAATACAACAGAGGTTGACCAAAAGATAAAGGCTAAGATTTGAGCTAAATTCGATCATTCAAAAGGAGCAGCATGACCAATTTCAAATGGTGGAAAAAGGACGAAGTCATGGTTTTTATCAAAGCAAAAGTCGGAGGCAACAAATTCTCCTCCCTGGCTCAGTGGAATAATGCTTTCCTTATTTTCGCAAGCGTTTACTGTGAAGCCAGCTTACCTTGGCAACTGTTAAATTCGGAACTGTACCAGCAAGTTTTGGGGACCTCATTTCAGCAAAAACTGGCAAAAATCCAAGAGTTAAACTCATTCAATTTTATTCCGTAACAGTCCGAATTTTATAGTACCGTTGTACATTTCCTGCATGTTAAATCGTTTTTTAACAATGAAGTGGATATTTTTACAAGGTGTTGAACAACCTTATAAGAAAACAAAAAGGGCAATGAAAGTCATAGGAATTAAACAAAGGTCGCTAAAAGAGACCTGGTAAACGAATCGACCTTGGCTGGAGTTTAGGGACAATGAAGGTGATGCGCCCTCAATGATTTGTAAATTAAAGACAGAGAGTGGCAAATGAGTTAAAGAAGATCCTGACGATAATCTCAACAGCACTCACAATAGAGCACCAAATGGAGCATCGGCGGACCCCTAGCAAGCTAGAGGTGGGACCAGGTGCCCGGAGGAGTAAGCATCCCTTGTTGACCAGCCGCACCCGCCGTCGATGTTCACGCACGAAAATAAAAATATATTAGATACATGCACTGTCTATGGTTTTGTCTATATAGAAAGTGCCATGGCGACAATGTCAGGAAAATATATTAAAAACACTTACTGTCAAAGTAAAGTTTGTCAAACGATGTCAATCGATTAGAACCTGTAAAGATTCACGATTCCTCTAGCTGAGGCACACAAGCATGATGAGTTTACAGAGGAATTTGTTGAAAAAGAAATGAAATTTATGTAAAATGTTAAAATTAGCGGAAAAAAAGAATGACAGCTTAGTTTTTCAGTTCAATGATTTCGGGCAAGTAAAAATGATTTCGGGCAACCTGATATTCAAAGCAACGATTTTCGTAAGTTTCAAGGCCTGCGCCCCTGAATAAATCGCTGTATACCACTGTTTAATAAAGCATGTGTTTGTGAAACACGAATGCCCCCGGTGGTATCTTTGTTAGTATAAACACAATTTTCTGCCAAGTACATGTATGTGAAATGTCAAGGTCAGGGTCACTTGGTTACAAAATTTTGGTATCGATGGAAAACTCATGTGACAAGGAATACACATGTGAAATATTAAAGCCATATCACTAACCATTCAAAAGTTATTCAAAGTGTCAAAGTTCTTTGTAAAGTAGGGTCAAGGTCATGGGTAAAAAATTTTGGAATCATTGGAACGGTCTAGTCACAAGGAATACACACGTGGAATACGAAAGCCATATCACTTACCATTCAAAAGTTATGCCCAAAGTAAGTTAAATGGTAAACGTCTTCAAATTGAATAGCATCATTAAAGAACAGATAAATTGACAACATGGACCAGACATGCACGTTTCGGGTACTTAGGGTGTTTTACTGTTGATGCTGCAACGGGGTCTTGTTGGAGATCTCCTCCCTTCTTTTTAACCCTCGTCAGTGATCCTCAAATCTAAACAATGTAATATGCCAAAAAAGTATGAAAGTTACTATGTCGAAACGCGTACCGAAAGACGTAGTAGGATGAGTGGGATATGATGTTACAGGACCCACTTTTTGAAAATTTCAAGAAATTTTGATAACAGAAATTTTAGAATGCTTGAAGAAAGGATCAACCAAAATTGATCGAACTTGGCTACATGTGCCCTCGGGGACTCCTGGTCCACCAGCAGTAACACTCACCAAGTGGTATAAATGTAAACGTTTTCAAATTGAATAGCATCATTTATGAACAGATAAATTGGCAACATGGACCAGACATGCACGTTTCGGGTACTTAACGTAGTTCGCGGGGAAGCTTTCATCACAATCAAATGTGTACGCAGGTTTCACCCTCGAATTTTTTTATGTGCACATCTACGCTATGACGTCATAAACCTTACTTGATCGTAACGTCACGTTACGTTGCGCGACATTTATCGATAGGGCGCAAATAATGGCGATTTTTAGTGCTTATATAGCATTTTTGAATTTTCTAGTGAGCGTAGTGAGCCGAAATTTTAAACATAAAGTTTTCATTTTGTCTTAATTCAATGTATAAATTTAAACACGCTTGCGATGAGAACCGGAAACTTTAAGGATGTATGGTTATATTTTGACTATTGAATGCTATATGAATGCAATTTTTTTTTTTCAAATATTACGTTGGAAATTAATGTTCTTTCATCCACCCTCCTCCATCCTTATCTAATTTCTTTATTGTACTACATAGACGGATGGAGGAGGTATTACTTTTGAATACTCTTTTTGTCGCTCTCCTTGTTGCTTGTTTCTGTGCACAATTGGGGAAAAGGGGGGGGGAGGGGGCGTGTGCGACAGAGAAGGAGGATGGACTGCCTTATAAAATAGAATTGATATTCTCTTTACTTTTTAAATGATATGCAAAGCGGTGGAAGTTCGATTATGGCGTAAGACAAAGATTTTTTTATATACAATGTATATCAGCAAGCAGAGCGAACCGGAATTGTTTTTATATGTAGAATAAGAATCTTTTGATATCGTTTGGTTATTTGTTTTTGTTTTGTTTTTGATGGGTAACAAAACACCACATCTAATCCCCCCACTCTTGTCATAACGAATCTAAAGGTGAAATATTGAAGATGTATCAAAGTTTAAAGATTTTGAAAAGGTCAAACTTCAAGGTCTATGAGACAAGGTCAAAGGTCCAGGTTTTCATTGAAAGATTATGTCACATGGAATTCCGGTGAGAAATGTATAACCCATATCCCACCAACAAATTAAATGAAGATGCAAGGTTTGAAAGAACTCTAATGTCAAGGTCACAAGTTCAAAGATGGGACAAAAAATATTAGCACAAAGAGTCCATTCCGCCATTGTTTATCTCCTATTACAGTTACTTTTCATTGTTCCTTGTATTTTTTCTCCCGCTGTTGACTAAAACACAAATGTCTTTTCTATCTCAAGGTCAATCATATTGATGCTTTAGATTTGTCTTAGTATGGTCTGTTTTATAAAGAAGATCCGATCAGTTTTCATTCAGCAGAATATAAAGGGGGGATGCGGACAGGGGGTACATCTCTCCCCCTCCCACCCCCTTACCTCCCCCTCCTTTTTCGCCCCTCTTTTACCTCCTCCTCCCGCCCCCTTCCCCTCCATTCCCTTTCTCCCCCTTCCCCCTCTCTCCCTCCTCTCGCCCTCCTTCCCTTTCACCCTGTCCACCCCCTCATATAACTTAACAGCTTCCTTAAAAATGTTGAAGCACAAAAGTCAGACGGAGGGCCGACGGACCGACGGACGGACAGAAAGACGCGGACTTCGCCATTTCATAGACCGCATTTTGCTTCGCAACCTGATATGAATATATGGAAAATCAAAGATTTTTCACAAATAGGTCATACTCCAGAGTCAAGGTCACAGTGTTAAAAATTTTGGATCCACGCAAGGTCTTGCCAAAGAGACTACATATGTACAAGTTGTTTATTTGGATTTTTTTTACCGTATTGCCTTCTTGAAGAAGTCCTGAACTCCGAGATTGAAACGGAAATTTCATTTTGATTATACATGTATATATAACAACAATCGTCATTCGAGGCGGATGAACGTAATGATAGAAAACGAGCATGAAATGAAAATCACAATGTGTATTTTACATAGCCCGCCCATCCCCAGCCCTTTTCCGATATTATAAAGTAAGTGTACATATAAACAAGAGGGAATTTCTTTTTGCATACCCCGCTAAAACATATCGGATTAAATAGTAATGAACATGTCCGTCCGTCTGTTTCGTATGATGTTTTCAAATAATGGTGTGTACGGAGAATAAATTTTTTTTTACATTAAGATAAAAGGTCTATTTCGAATACGGCCCATGTAATTGTTGCTTTAAAATCTAAAAAATAAAATAAAATTGGGTTTCTGGATGTTTCAAAGAAGACCGTTACAGAGAATAAAATATTCCGCATACTCCTTGACGTCATGTTGACACTTGCGATCTGAGAACGCTGTGACTTGACGTTGCGAGTAAAATTGACGCCGAAGACACTCAAAACAAATTTTCAATCTTAAATTGCAAAAAATCTGCCGAGAAGACCTATCCATGTTTTTATATTTTCGAATTCAGCTAATTCTCTACTTTTACGTGTAAGAAGGGCTCTAATGATCTCCACAACTTAATGGAGAAAGTGGAAATGAAGCAAGCCGTGTTTTGCCTTTTGAATGTGTGCGTATTTTTGAATAATAAGTTGCAAAATGGCGATAAAAATTGCAAATTTCCCCAAAGATACATAATAATCAGTAGAAATACAATACCCAACATGGCAACAATATTTTCGGTCTCTCTTTTCACCCTCCTTGGTCAATTTTCTAGATTAAAATTATTTTTGTTCAGAAAATGCATATTTTCGAATTAGAACGTCAATGCCGTCTTTGAAGCTGAAAATCTCGAAAAACTTCGTGGAATAATTACATGAAAATTATATCAAAGATTGATCAAATCTTAAATTTCATGTAGACAAATTTTCAGGTTATGTCTTCTCGCAAAGTTTTGCGTGCCGTAACGCCGCAATGTACCTTAACCCTCGTCAGTGATCCTCGTCAGTGATCCTCAGATCTAAACAATGTAATATGCCAAAAAGAATGAAAGCTACTATGTCGAAAAGCGCACCGAAGGACGTAGCAGGATGGGTGGATATGATGCTACAGGACCAACGTTTTAGAAATTTTGATAACAGGAATTTTAGAATAAAGGTCAAGATCAACGCCACGAGGCAAAACAATTTGGTATCAGTGGAAAGGTCTTAATCCAGGATAACCATACCTTCTGCTATTTCCGTGGCAGATGGCCGAAGTCGGCACCGGTTGTCCATTGGTCTCGTTGGTTTCTCTGTAGTCCTTTGTGTTTGATGTTTCTGTGTTGTGCGTTGACGTTCCTTGTCCCTAACGCGTCTCTTTCTGTGCTTGTCTGCTTTGTGTTTTTGCATTGGGTGTTTTGCTGTGGGTGCTACAACCTGGTGTTGTTGGAGATCCCCCCTCCTTTGTTTTGTCACAAGGAATGCACATGTGAAATATGAAAGCCCTTTCACTTACAAAATAAACGTATATTTCTTGCATGATTTCATTTAGTAGCATGTGCTATAATCAGAAATTCAGTCCCAAATAGAGTATTTTCGAATGTCAACTACCGCGAACTCATATTCTTCATCGTCACCACGTTGTTGTTAATTGCCGATTGGTCTTTGACCAGGGCCGCTTATGTTGCGCTACGCGAAAAGTGTTGATCCGAGTATAATCCAATGTGATTTCTGTTTACTGCATTTGTCATACGCTGGCACTGAATCCGATAAAAAATCCAGTATATTGACGATGTTTTTGGAAGTTTTTCGTAGATATTCTCCCATGAGGTCTGCCACATTAGCTAAAATGAACATTTAGGACATAATGTTGTGTTTGACTTGGGTGCTGAACTTGACACCCATAGCAATACTGCTATGTAATATCATCCAATAACTGAATAATGAAGGTAGCACATTTATATCAAATAGAAATATATATAATTTTTCACAGATTTTTTAGATTGAGGGTCACTGAGGGTTAAATTCCCGAAACGTGCATGTCTGGTCCATGTTGTAAATTTATCTGCTCTTACATGATGCTATACAATTTGACGACATTAAACATCGAGAAGTGGAACATACTGACAGGAAGGCATGCTCAACAAGGTGGCCCTCATTCAATGAAGCCGTTCACGAATGATACAACGATCTACCTGTTATCCTACATTGCCTGTAAGCATTTTCCTGGCTATTCGTCTTCTTACAAAGATGCGTAATATACGTTAAACGTCTTCAAATTAGAATAAATTATAAACGGATAAATTTGCAGCATGGACCAGACATACATGTGTCGGGTACTCGACCCTCGTCAGTGATCCTCAATCTAAACAATGAAATATGGCCAAAGAGGGTTTCATTTTGTAAGTTCGCTTCTTTTCATATAGTGGAGGTTTTTGTTTTGTATGCCTTCTGAGTTGTCGATTTTATACTGTGTATTGGGATATGGTCATAATCCATATTTGTCTTTTCAGCAGAGCCATCTTCAATTTAAAGGTGTTCCGTCCCATACTGGCAAGGTTGAGCAAAGCATTCCAAAGTGTACAATCACTAAAAAGCAGCAAAGTATGACCTTAATAACATCAAACTTGACGAGCGGACTGAGGAGTTTAAGAAACAAACTAAGTGAACAGAGAAGACTTAGAGTCCAACGCAAACACAAAGCCAGCTGACAGTATTATATAGAGGGAATAAAGAACAACAATCCTAAAGGAAAGGGAATGATCTCCAGCGACACAAATCCACAGGAAACAAAGGAGGGGGCCTCCAACAACACCACGTTGCAGCACCCACAGCAAAACGCTCAATGCAAAAACACAGAGCAGACAAAGAGACGTAAAAGGGACAGGTAACGTCAACGCACAACACAGAAACATCAAACACAAAGGACTACACATAAACCAACGAGTCAAATGGGCAACCTGTGCCGATTTAGGACGGTCATCGTTATCCTAGATTACGTGCGCACAACCCTCCCACTTTTCCGATTACCCAGAGGTCTCGAAGAACGTCGATTGTGGTGTAAAACAACATCCTCAATGTCAGATGACCACACACAAACAAGACCGCAAAACGCAGGGACCCAAGCATCACAAAGATGAATATGTAAATGGATATAAAAAGAGGGCGTACGTATGTAATACAATCCATGCTCTGCCGCCGCGAGCTCATGTGTGTTTTCACCCGAGGAGTCCAACTGGCATTCAGAGAGGACAGGTGGTCGGGGCCCTGTCTTCTCTAAAGAGGTTGGACAGGGCCCGACATGGATTCCATTCATCAGAGTGAGTCAGAGTGCAAGTTTTAAGACTGCGCTCGTACAAGACTAGATTGTTCAAGTACCATCATAAAAGTGACACATAAATGACATCATACAAAACTACAAATCGCAAAAAGACACAACAATTCACTAGAAGATCATACAAAACAATCTTAACAGCAGCAGACTGACTGAGAAGCTTATCTTAAAGACGGTTAGCTCTCAGAATAAAATCTGTAGATTTGGTACTTGCTCTGGCATAGCGTATCAACTGAGATATGAGTTGTGTAATCTGTTGGGACTCTCGGACATCCTTAGGGTATATTCCTTCAATGAGTTAAAGAAGATCCTGACGATAATCTCAACAGCACTCACAATAGAGCACCAAATTGAGCATCGACGGATCCCTAGCAAGCTAGAGATGGGATCAGGTGCCCGGGAGGAGTAAGCATCCCCTGTTGGCTAACCGCATCCGCCGTCGATGTTCACGCACGAAAATGAAAACAATATATAAAATACATGCATTGTCTGAGGTTAAGTCTATATAGAAAGTGCCATGGCGACAATGTCAGCGAAAAACATTCAAAACACTCCCCTCGCGGGGAACCTTTTTACGAGCTCCACACGGCAAAGGGCATAAGTGTGACACAAATGAGTTAAAGGAGATCCTGACGAAAATCTCAACAGCACTCACAATAGAGCACCAAATTGAGCAATTAGCACCAGTGTTTTCCATAGATCAACCCGAAAGATTACGATCTTATCTCTCATACCCAATTGTTTTCCATCGACCACAATCTTTCATACCCATTAGATAAAGATTGTATCTCCCATACCCCATTTTCCATCGATCACAATCTTTCATACCCATAAGATACACATCATATCTACCTTACTCCATTCTTCCCATATATCTATCGTCTATTAGCAAATTTTTATCATACCATTTCTACTTATTTTCATATATTTCCAACTCTCATAACCATGCGTTCAAACATAATCCAAGCTACAACGATCAGATGCTATATATTGCCAGGGCTACTCTTTCCATATATTATAATCCTTTTTTCCACTATACATATATCCTCGATCTATACTTCAACAATTTGATAACAATCTTTATTCCAATATTTACCAAACTTACTCATGTCTATATTCATTTTTCTCATTTCCGTTTTTATACTCTTTTACTCAATCTCTTTTACTCTTTTACTCGTCTCTTTCTGTGGGTATCTGTTCTGTGTTTTTTGCATGGTTGTTTTGGGATTTTGCTGTGGGTGCTGCAACCTAGTGTTGTTGGAGATCCCCTCCTTTCTTTTAAATGAATAAAACAAAAAAATCTGAAATACACATAAGAATAAACAATTTTCTATAATTCATTATTGCCTGCACGTATAGAATAAACAATTTTCTATAATTCATTATTGTCTACAAGTATAGAATAAACAATTTTCTATAATTCATTATTGTCTTCATAGAATATTTGATTTATCCACGGCAAAAACTTGATATTCGTTTTTTTAAACGTGTTTTGTTATACGTCTTCAAATTCGATAGCGTCATTTAAAACCAGATAAATTTGCAACATGGACCAGACATACACGTTTCGAGTACGTAATTCTCGTGAGTGATCTTCAGTCTAAACAATGGAATATGGCCAAAAAGTGTGAAAATTATTATTTCTATTGAATATACATGCGATACCTTAATTATTCAGTTATTGGATAATATTACACAGCAGCATTGCTATGGGTGTCGGGTTCAGCATTGCAGTCAAACACAACGCCCTTTTCTGTTTTTAAAGAACGCTTGAAAATTTATTTCGAGGAAGCAATTAATAGGATTAATGAAGATGTTTTAATAGTTTTCATCTGTTTTGCAAAAAAATAAATTCGCAGAAGAAGAAGCGGGGAAAATTGTCATCACACTAGGAAAAATTTTACAATTTGTTCATATACAGTAAATATGAAAAATAAAATTATATATATTAATATTTCTGTCCGACTTCTTTAAATTTTTAGTCGATTCAATCCTCAGATCCTGGCGTGGCTATTTACCTCGATTATTCTCTCTTTGATTCTTGCTGTGCAATCTGTTAAACACAAAAAAATCACATCACACTAGAATGTCAAACGTCTTCAATTTCAATAGCATCATTTAAGACCTGATAAATTTACACCATAAAGTATATGAAAAATGAAATCTATATCCGTTTTTGTTTGAGTGTTTCTATTTTTGTAAGTCGGATCTGAGTTCTCAGGTCCAAAGATCAACATGGCGTGGCTATTTCCCGCGGCTATTACCTCTGTAATTCTAACCATGCTAGCAGGTTATTCTGCAAAATACAGCATCAATGTTCATACATGTACTTACGATGAGGGTATAATGAACTGCCTCTACAAAGGTCAGGGGATATATGAACCCGAACGCCCAATGTTATCAACGACGATGTTGAGGTTTGATCGGCTTCCTATTGGAAGGTCACTCCACCTTACTGAAGATGATAGTCCTGACTTACAGATCCTCACCATCTAATCAGGCTCTGTGCAGTGTGAGGACATACAAATACCCTCTCGCAATATACTTAGAATACCAGAGGAGTACCCTCTCACATTATACTTAGAATACCAGAAGGAAACAAAATGCAGTGTAAATAAAAAAAAAGAAATTTTGCTGAAAATTTACCTGTTCTTAAATGATGCTATTGAATTTAAAGAGTTTTAACATTTGTACCACTTGGTGAGTGTTACTGCTGGTGGACCAGGAGTCCCCGATGGCACATGTAGCCAAGTTCGATCAACTTCGGTTGATCGTTTCTTTAACGCATTCAAAGATTTTTGTTTTTAAACTTTCTTGATATTTCTAAAATATAGGTCATGTAGCATCATATCTTACCCATTCTGCTACGTCTTTCAGTACATTTTTGGGTCATATTTAATTGTTTAGATTGAAGATCACTGCCGAGGGTTTAGTACCGAAACGTGCAAGTCTAGTCAATGCTGAAAATTTACCTGTTCTGAAATGATGCTATTGAATTTGAAGACGTTTAACATATGATACTTCCTTATGTTATCCTACCTATATAGTATTGATCAGAATGGGGGAACTTCAGGTCCTGCTATGTTAATTCAATCTGACTATATTTGCTAGAACTATATTTTCAGTGCAAAAATGTCATTAATAAGAATTCTATAGAAAAACAGTTGCTTATTCCAGTTATTGTTAATAGACTGATTTGAATATAATGGTTCGATCTGAAATTATCCCGAACTTGCTGATAGAATACTCTGCTAAAACATTGTATGTAGGCCAGCAGATTTTAAAGGGACGGTGTCCCTGAAAATAAATTAATTTTACAAAATTTTGTAATGCAAAATCTTTCTTTTTATATGAAAGTATACATTCTCATTTGTATAAATTCAAATTTTAAGGCCAATCTAACGCACACTTTCGCAGTTATAGAGCTTTAAAAACGTCATTTTGAATTGGGGGTGCGCAGTTCTAATTCATTCCACTAGCGCCACCTACAATGTTTTGAATTTTTACTATAGAGGTATACGGAGATTTAATTATTACAAAATCGACAATATTAGAGTGGTTACTGCATATTTTCAAATAAATTTTTTTCTGGCTCATTTTTTCTTCTATCTAGACCGTTTGGAGTAAAATTTACATTTTTCAATAAAAAATTATTTTCAGGGACACTGCATCTTTAAGATAAGAAACCTAGTCACTTCATAGATTTGAAGGATTCCCTATTTTTTCCATTGATGTACTGCTAAAGCATCTCTACGAAAGCAAATGTTACATTAATGGGGACCAGTTCAATATGATTTATTGAGGTGTAATTATCAGAGTAAATTTGAATGATCAAGGTAGGTGAATATGTTGTATATTGTTGATACCATCTTTTTGTGATCAGTTTCATGTTAAATATCTTCAAATTCAATAGCATCATTAAAGACCTGATAAATTTACAGCAAGGACCAGACATGCACGTTTCGGGTACTAAACCCTTGTCGGTGATCCTCAGTCTAAACAATGTAATAAGACCAAAAAGTATGAACATTATTATGTCAAAAATGTACCAAAAGACGTAGCAGAATGGGTGGGATATGATGCTACAGGATCCACATTTTAGGAGTTTCAGGAAATTTTGTAACAGAAAATTCCAAATGCGTAGAAGAGACAGACAGATATTGGGATTGAATATATTCGATTTCGAGAAAAACGATTGATTCGTCTCAAATTCTTTTTTTCATTCTTCCCAATCCACCACTACGACCAATACTCACAGAAGGTCTATAAGTATGTCACAAACTACTGATGATTGCTCAAATTCGTTAACAAATTTGGAGAATGACAAGTCCTCTTCAATGTAAGTTTTAACTTCTTCAATTTAACAAAAACAAATCTTTCCTTGATTATTACTTCGTTTAACATTCAGATTTATATATCATCACTCACAGCAAGAAGACAAAATTATTTGAACAAATTTATATGTGGATAACTTAGTTTCAATGTTTATATTATGTAACAAATATGTATATATGTAACAAATTGTAATATATAAATAAACTCATGATAAGAGTTATCGCTCTTTGGGTACAAAACACTCATGTATTACTACGCATTAAAATAGTTCTTGTTGACACACATTCAATTTCAACATTACAAACATTACTTTTCTGAGTAGCAACATCCCTTCATTGCCTGCTTATGGCGTGTTCATATCGCAGTTGATACGCTATGACAGAGCAAGTACCAAATATACGGATTTTGTTCTGAGAGCTAGGCGTCTTTCAGATAAGCTTCTCAGTCATGCAAACAGGAGATTCTTACTCTTCCTGGGCACCTGGTTTCACTCCCATATCGGCAGTTCACTTCTTTTCATATGGTGGAGGTTTTTATTTGTTGCTTTGGTTCCTGTTTTATCCTGATTTTCTGAATGATCGATTTTGTGCTGTATACAGGTATATGGTCATTACCCATATTTGTCAGCTATAATCACAGAAAAGTTCTCAGAAATACAATCAGTCACATTGAAGAAATGGAAACCCTCATGAACACAATACTAGCCGGTTGGCCAGATTCATAAAACGAAACACCGATTGAGGCGAGACCATACTTTAATTCTAGGAATCAGCTTGCAGTGCTCGACAGCATAATTTACAAAGGACCTCGAACAGTTATTCCGCCATGCATGTGTAAGAAAATGCTACAACTAGTGCACAAATCACACCTTGGAATAGTTAAATCTAAAAGTCGGGCTCGTGAAGTGATGTATTGGCCAGCTATGAATTCGGACATGAAGACCTTACCAGTAGCTCTACAAAATGCGCAGAATTCACAAAGAAACAAACAGAACCGTTACGATAAACTGCTACACCCGACCTGCCGTACAGTCATGTAGGAACCGACATATTTGAATTTGGCAATAAGAAGTATCTCATATTGATAGACTATTACTCAAAATATATTGACGCAGTTGAGATAAACTCAGAGAGTACATCTGCTGTTATTAGGGCAATGAAAGGCGTATTTGCATGTTATGGATTACCGTCCGTATTACGCTCAGACAATGGACCGCAATATAGTTCGACACAGTTCAAGAACCTTTGTGATGAAAATGTTATCAAGCATGAAAGGAGCAGCCCTCTCTTTCAAAGTTCAAATGGTGAGACCCAAAGGGCTGTTCAAATAGTTTAACACTTTTGGAGAAAGTGTGAGGATCATGAGTTTGCGTTTTTGGACTATGGTACAACGCCACTAGAAAATATTCATTTATCGCCAGCAAAAATTATTATGAATAGGAGGCCGAGAAACTCTTTGCCATCATCTGAAGAGGTTCTAAAACCTACAGTTGTATATCCGGAATTCTATAACCGTGATGGTTCTTGATTTGTATGCTATTGATGACTTGCGTAATAATATGATCATGAATAATGACAAATAAAGTAGTTCAAAAATGTCAGCTTAGTTGAACATGCTTGTGATGCTGCCTCTAAGACCTGGGCTCCTCATTACAACACAACATATTGGCAACGAAGGAAAAGACTAGAGACTAGCTATGGCATAATTTGCTATTGGTAAAATTGGCAATTTCGACGATGCAGTCGAAACCTAGGAGTCATACTCCGAACGTTTAGCTCAGTATTTTATCGCCAACGAAGTGGGGGATGACAAGAAAGTCCCAGCGCTTCTACGTGCTGTTGGTGCAAAGACATACGCACTTGTTAAAAACCTGGTCGCCCCTGCAAAACCATCTGACAAGTCGTACGAAGATTTAGTCGAGCTACTAGGCAAACATCTAAACCCTAAACCCCTGGTTATAGGTGAACGATGCAGGTTTCACAAGAGGGATAAGAAATCGGGTGAAAGTGCCATACAGTACATTGCTGAACTGCGTAAACTAGCCCTATATTGTAATTTTGGAAACACTCTAAGTGACACTATTAGAGACCGATTCGTTTGTGGGCTTCGTGCTGAAAATATTCAGAAAAAGTTGCTAACCGAGGCCGACCGCACGCTTGACAGGGCAAGCACCATTGTCGTAGCTATGGAAACCGCAGCCAATGACGCTATTGAATTACAGGGTCAACGCACTTAATCTGTCAATAAGTTCTATAAAAACCCTAGAAAGAAATCTCAAAAACATGAAAGACGTCGTGTAAAATGTTTTCGATGCAATGGCGATCACCCTCCTGACCGATGTAGACATATCAATGCCACTTGTCATTATTGCGAAAAACCTGGTCATGTTGTCGAGGACAGAAGACAAAAAAGGTCATAATTGGCTAGAAACGCAGTAATTTTCCTTGCCGATCTTTCAAACAAAATTGGAAGAAGGATTTGCCTGGAGAAGAAGGTATATTGGGTACAACAAAAACACGTAATTAATAATCTAATTTATCTTGAAAAGGGGAAAACACTAGACAAAATATGTTTGCAAAATATGTCCTAACTGCAAAAATAATCAGAATAGAAAACTGCTAGAAATGGAATGGCCAGACTCCAAAGAAGGTATGAAAAAACTAATGTTATAAGGTATCCATGAAAAGGTGAAGGAGGGTACGGACTCCGAAAGAAGTTCCCTCTATTCAGACACAGAGGAACCACAAAGAAGGGATATGGGGACGGAGAGCCAAAGGGGAAGACGGAGGAGAAGGTGCACTGCATGGACTGCGACTCCCGAGTTATACATTTAAAAAGACATTACAGACAAGTACATCCGGACGTACCTTATCCGCGAGAAAGGGTAATTACCGACAAGTCTGGGTACAGTTACAGAGAATGCCCAATACCCACGTGTAAGAAGGTACTCTCCAGGATGAACAAACATTGACAAGTGGTGCACGGGATGACATCGAAGAGTCTCCGAAGCAGCATGGTTAAAAGGGCCGTAGAAGAAACCGACGAATTTGCCATTCCCGCTAAGAGGAGAAAGTCTTCTGGAACTCAGCCCCCATCCTCGGAGACGAGGAAATCTCAGCCACAAATACCTTGTGCAGCAACAGACCCTCCCGACAGGGAATATAGATGCACTGCCCGCTTCTGCAACGGTGACGAATGCCAGCCTACCTGCGGGAACGATGAAGAGTCCCAAACCATCTGCAGGAACGGCGAAGAGTGCAAGCCCATCTGGCAAAGCAACAACACGCCCTTCATAGACCAGATATTACTAAGGTAAGCTTTCTATCTGATGTCATATTTTCGATAGCAGCTTATTTCTTAGTTTAAGGTACTTGCCATGTTCATTACTTGTTGTGATTGTGATATCTCTTACTGAAAGCATGGTAAAAGTAGCAAGAAAGTATGGTAAAAACAAACTTATGATTTCTTAAAAGAAGGTCAATGCCTAAAGCATGTTAAACGTCTTCGAATTGAATTGCATCATTTTAATGGACGGTGTCCCTGAAAATTAAGTAATTTTACAAAATTTTGGAATGCAAAATCTTTCTTTTCATATGATAGTATACATTCTCATTTGTATAAATTCAGGCAATATCCTGTTATTCTTGCCGCGGCAAGAATAACTTTTCTACACCTCAGAAATACTGCATACGCATGGGGGCTGTAAACCTTTTCATAATCTGAGTCACAAAAACGCTTGAAACCAACACAGAGCATAATATAACCCATTATTGATTTTTCTTTATTCCGTCATGTTATATCAATATCACATATACATACATACATAAATCCCTCACAAAACATTATTTATTATTCTATTCTTTGCATTTTTTTTCAAATACTGTGAATCAAACTAGGTGTTTACGTTTACAAATTAACGAAATAAATAACTAGTTTCATAAAATTTTAAGATGCAAATACCATATTACTCTTTTAAACGTTTATATAAAAAATATAGAAGTTCTCGTGAATCACTTGAAAAAATAAGATCATTTTTCTGATAACGGATTCCTAGTCATATAAAAGGGGAAAAACAGTCACAAAGATTCTTAATTTTATGTACAAGTCCACACGGAATAAAACGCAAATAAAAATTATATTATATGCATACTAACTTTTTTTTACATGCCTTTATTCCGTATTACGAAGATGTTAAATTGATATCAAGCTGCGCATATACTTTGTTCGGCAAGAATAACAGGAGTATATGTACTCCTGTTATTCTTGCCGTTTTTAATATAATCTAATATCTAATTCTCCATTCTCCCCCCCCCCAAAAAAAAAACCAAGCCCCGTTTTCTGGTGGCATTGAATCCCCACAAGAAACCCTCTTCCCGGGAATACTTCCCCTTATCAAGAAATAAAGATCCTTTGAAGATCGTCAGTATATATATACTCCTGTTATTCTTGCCGGCAAGAATAACAGGAGTATATAAATAGCGACGATCTTTCTTTTAACGATCTTTATTCCGTAATAAGGGGAAGTATCCCCGGGAAGAAGGTTTCTTGCGGGGATTCAATGCCACCAGAAAACGGGGCTTGGCTTTTTTGGGGGGTTCCAAGTGTCTTAATTTAGTGCAATTTAATTTTTTTGAGCCGGCAAGAATAACAGGAGTATATATACTCCTGTTATTCTTGCCGGCAAGGATAACAGGAGTATAAATATAGCGACGATCTTTCTATTAACGATCTTTATTCCGTGATAAGGGGAAGTATCCCCGGGAAGAGGGTTTCTTGCGGGGATTCAATGCCACCAGAAAACGGGGCTTGGCTTTTTTGGGGGGTTCCAAGTGTCTTAATTTAGTGCAATTTAAATTTTTTGAGCCGACAACAATAACAGGAGTATATATACTCCTGTTTTTCTTGCCGGCAAGAATTACAGGAGTATATATATAGCGACGATCTATCTATTAACGATCTTTATTCCGTGATAAGGGGAAGTATCCCCGGGAAGAGGGTTTCTCGCGGGGGTTTCATGCCACCAGAAAACGGGGCTTGGCTTTATATTTAGTTCATATTGATAATTTAATTAATCAGAACCGACAAGACTTAATTACTTTATCTTCGTATGTATGTACAAATATTAATTTAAAAGTAATGAATGAAACAACATGAACAATAACCCACAAATTACGGAATAAAGAAGATTCATCAATAAAACAATTTTGAAAATCAAATCAATTGCAATTAATAGGCTTATCTTCTTATCGCATTTAATTGAAATCTAAATCGTAGTTTTGTGGATTGAAAAATTACAAGATACACAATTTTCAACACCATTGGGGGGGGGGGGAGAGAATAGAATACAATAAAAATTAATTCTTATTCGATCGGTCTTTATTTCGTTGAATATTTTGGGAAGAAGAAACAAAATATAACATAAAAATTCATTTCCAATTGTGGTTATTCCTTTCAAAATGGAATTGCAAAATAAAACATTAAAAAAAAACCCCGTATTCATCCTTAGATTTTCTTCATTCTTTTCATACTATTGCTAGTTATATAGGTAAATGACTTCAATCGAACACTCCCAATAATATGAAATATCCACACAACACAATATGGCGCGTAACAGAGAAGAATATAGTCAGTGGATTTTGATAAGGATATTATTGGTCCATCAAGACAATGGCCATATAATATAAGACAGTATTTCTGGACAAGAAATTTAAAACATTGGCGGAGAGTTCTGGTAATGGCCTTTGCCTATGTAAATGGGCTGCCACCTGACGTCTTAATGGATTGGGTGGAATTGAAGGGTCTGGCACGCGACCAAGCTGCCAGGAACCATTTTGTGGCATTTATGCAGTAAGTTCGTTTAACACGTTTTATCAATCACTGTATATTTTGTGCAATTTTAATGCAGAACTTTTTATTCGTCGTCCATAACATTGAGGTTGTAATTTCTTATTGCACAGTCTGGTAGAGGGAGGAAGGAACTATACACTATACGCATGGAATGTCTCACAACGCCAATATCAATACCTCGACGGCAGAGTCAGGGCATATACCCACAAATCTAAGAGATGAACTTTGAAGATGATCTGGATGGGAAAAAAAATTAAATGCCAGGATATAGACTTAAGTTATTATTTCATTCCTTTAATACGGAATAAATTGAGAAAAGAGGATTGAAATTGATACGGAAATGATGGGAATTCATCGGAAATTGATATGAATTAAAATTTAAATTTAAAAAGACATCTCTTTCAAATTGCGCATTTCGTTTTAAAAGAGTGATCAAAATTTACAGAGCTGGAACAAATAATGAAAAAAAGAAGGGGGAAAAGGGAAAGTTCATGAATTAACTAACTATTTTAAATGTTAGGTAATATAAGAATCGACGTGGCAACAATTACCGCTGTGTGTACGTTCCTTGAAAAACTAATAATTGTTTAAATTTCATGCAAACCTAGAATATCGATCTTAAAAAGAATTAGAAGAAATTATAAACTAATCTGAAATAAAATATGACTATCGATAGCCATATATCGTACATTTTATTTAAAATTTGTATTCGTTGTTTATGATTATACTACGGAATAAAAAACAAATTTCACGATTGTGCGATGTAACGGCCAACGGAAGATAACTCGATATTCACTCGAATTGTCTTTCTTTTAACGCTAGCAACGGAATAAACAAAAATTCGATACAATTTTACGCATTTTTAATGTTATGTTTCCATAAAATAAGAACGAAACAACCTAAGAAAAAAAAAAGAAAAAAAAATTCAAACAAAAAATACAAAAACAGGCATCATTCAGTAAAATGATGCATATTCATAACCGAGTGTTCGATTTTCGATTGAAATCAGTCGAGTATGAAAATGTTATACGTGGCATAGTGGTACCCTTACAAGAACACGTTTTTGCCACGTAGCATTCAGCAAAGTCACATCTTCATGCATCATCACATGACTTAGTACTAAATTTCACTCTGACTGTCAGTTGGCTCAAATCCTTACACCATGTCAGACACAAGAAGAAGTGGGGGGAACTTCAGAGAGAGAGCCTTTAGTGGTTTTGAGTTGTTAAGTCCAAGGGATTTCAATAACCCTTGGAATTTTTATGGCCTTCTGCTTAACAGCGAAGATTCTGCATATGAATGGTGCAGGTGTAATGGCCTTCTGGCAATGTACATTCCATGTAATGTACGGGGCTGTTCAGGGGAAATGACCTTAAAGGAAATGAGTAGTGCCCCTGGAGGGAAAATATTTCGCTGCTCAGTAGTAAGGGATCACCGTCGTCCCTGTAGGACAAATTCCTTTTTCGAAAAAATCAATCTTCCGATTCAAGATGTCATTCTTTTGTCAAAAACTATTTGGATGGTCTAAGTTTGCACAAGTGTGCAAACTTTTCCGGTATGGCTTACAAAAACACTGCTGTAAACTGGGCATCTTATATAAGAGAACTCTTCAAAGAGTACTTTGAGAGAACAATTAAAAATCAGAAACTATCGGGAGTAATAGAGATAGATGAATCTTTATTTGGGAGGCGTGTCAAGCACCATAGGGTAAACCCTAATGCTGGTTTAAAGGTAAGTGCAATTCAATAAATATCTCTCATACATCATCCATTTCTTTATTGCTTTTGTTTGAAAAAATCATTAAAATGATCCGTTTTCTTCAGTTGTACTGTATCTGAAACAAAGAATGAAAAAAGTTTAAATTAAGTGTAGGAATCATTCATATTTCTGCATTTTGGGTAATGAAGAAATTGTAATTTTTAATTTCAGAGAGTGCATGTTTTTAATCTTATTACTGGCTATAACATAGAACACTTTACCTGCATCATTTTGTCATGTTGAAAAGTGAAGTATTCTTCAACTTTGTTAAAAGATATGGATCTTTGAATTGGTGGAGCGTGAAAGTGGCAAAATGATTCTCTACCCAGTATCTGACAGGACCGAGGACACTCTGCCAATTAAACGTCGACATGTGGAGGAGGGTTCAACCATCTACAGTGATGTATGGTCTGCTTACTGCTCCTTAAATGAGATGGGATACGACCACTTTACAGTGATTCACAAATATTCTTTCAAGGTAAACTTTCAAAATTTAGATGAATATTATAAAATTTATCTATTCAATTTGATACAATGTTTTCAATTTTGTTTCACATTTAAAAAAATTAATTAAAAATGAACAAAAATGTCACAGTATTTGTTATCTTTACTAACAAATAAACATATACCTACTTTTTATGTCTTCCAATAGAAAGTATACGTGAATATTGACACTAAAGAAGAAGTGTCAGTGCACACAAATAGAATTGAGGGGTCGTGGAAGCATGCCAAAGATCACTTTCGTAGGATGGCAGGAACAAAGCTTGGACAGTTTGAGGGGCACCTCGCAGAAATAATGTGGAGATGTGATGCCAGAGATGATCTCTACTTCAAGTTTTTCGAACTTCTAAGGAGCATATATCCACTGGATACCCAACCAGTATATAAGTACACCACACCTTTGTTTGATACTTGGAGGCCTGGTAGTAGCTCTGATGACCCTCCTGTGACCTGGGAAATAATGCCAGGTAAGCTATAAGTATTCAAGTTTTAGATATTACTTTTCAACATGTATTGCACTGTATTAAAAATAAAACCTTTAAAAGGAAAAAAAACTTTTTGACAGAAATTCAATGCATAACCATCCAAGTGCTTACCAAAAAAACATGGGTCTTTTCAAACATTTTCTTGTACTTGATTATAGCCAATACAGATGCAGAATCATGCTCTGATAGTGAGGTTGCTGTTCCTGCCGGGGGTTCGCAGAAACCTGTGTTAATTTCCAGTGAAAGTGAGCCTTACAGTTATCCAACACCATTCCCACCAAACAAACCTCTCCCCTTTAAACCACAGGGTACACATGGAAATTCTTCACTTGAAAAGAGTCTTCTTGGTTAGTACATTTGTATTTTATACTCTCAATTCTGGTGTTGAAATTGCAATTTGGAAATTAAATATGTTAAATAATGAAAAATGAAGACATGTATAAATGTTTCTGCACAAATGTGATATCCATGAACATAAACTTATAAAAGATGTATTTATTAAATTTAATTTACTTACATTAAAATGACTTCTCAAATCCTTGCAGACATGATGTCTACAACCAGTACCTCTGATGAGGATCCAGATGAAACTTTAATCCACATTCCAAATACGCCAATAGTTTCTACACCAAAACCTGGTCCCTCTCATCAATCTTCAGGTATTGTTGTCTACTTCCTCTGTACAGGATTCGATATTCGTAATAACGGCATCACGATTTTCCCATGTAGAGACATCCATATATATCGTATCAAACAAGTTTGAAATATAATTGCTTACTTACCCTTCATCATTTGCTTTCAGGAAAACTGAAGTTAAGGCATCCTCGGCGCCCAGAGAGAGTGTGTCATCCACCAGGGTTCAAAGAAAAGAATGTGGTCAGCGAGAGCGATGTGACAGACAACCCTGAACCGCAGATTCCTACATCCTTTTCTCGTCGAAGAAAACCCCGAAAGCATGTTGGAAAAGGGAAAGGAAAACCTGGCAACCCTTATGCAAAATCAGCCTTTCTCTGGTCGGACGACGATGATTTCCAATAGACTTTTTTGATATGTAATAATCTGTCATTACTGAGTAAACTGTTGATCTTCTGCGATTCTTCTCTTGTTATTTACTTCACTCTGATTGGTCAATTTTTGCCGGCTCAGCGTGTTTCGATTGGAAGTCATTTCAGTTCTTGTATACATTTATGAAAGTATGGCATTTTCTTTAAAAGGCGTCAAAATTGTTATTTAATATCTTTTATATAATTATTATTTTAATCAGAAGTGTTTATTTCAATGCTGAATCATCATTTCATCCGTAGCAATTTTCATTGTTCGTTGAAATAGCAAGGCATAAGCAACGAAATGACTTCAAATCGATATCGCTTACGACCAAGTATGTCTCTATATTTAGAACAATAAGGTCAATTGGAAATTTCTCCGCTAGAAGGAGTACTCGGGATGTACATGCAGGTCATATGGATGTCAACAAACATAAAATAAAACTTGAAGGAAGATACTTACACTTCACATATTGAACATAATTTTACAAGATTATACACAAGATACCTATTCTACGCATTTCATTTCAACAAAATAGAACAATTTTTATTAAAAATGATTAATCTGTGTTCATTAAAGCGTCTGAGTGACTCAGATCAATATGAAAGTTGAAAATCAGGTTCTGTGACATGGTCATATTCCCTCAGAACTAAATCTTGCCGTGGCAAGAATAACAGGATATTGCCTAAATTCAAATTTTCAGGCGAATCTAACGCACATATTCGCAGGTATAGACGTTTAAAGACGTAATTTTATATTTTGGGTGCGCAGCTATTATTCATTGCACTTGCGCCACCTACAATGTATTGAGTCTTTACAATGGAGGTATTGTTGTGGGATTTCGATCCTCCGATAGACCAGGATGTTAAATGACAGGGCTATCGGGTTGACCCTTTAGATCACTCGGTAACGCTCTGGTATTCCACGCCAACGATCCCGGTTCAATACCGGTTCGGAGCAAGTTCACTTTACTGACGACGAGGATAGGATTGCACCCTGGCAAACCATTTGGGTCTAGTCCCGCACCAGAGAGAGGATACAGAGAGCGCCCTCCGTAGGGGGCGTGTCATACATTGCGCGCTTCTAGCGCACACAAGCATCCTAGCAACTGTATTTAGTCAACTATCGGTCCACCAGAGATGCGAGCTACAACGGGCCCGTGTCCCTCATGAGGCCTTATATGAGGCCTGTCAGAACCAAAGGGTCCAAGTCCCAAAAATGGGTCAAAGAGCCCTTAATGATGATTACATCGTCCAATGTACAGATCAATGTAAGTATTATCTTATTCAAGTTCATTTGTTCGATAAACAATCTATTATCATAAATATTGATATATAAATTATAACAAATTGTAATACTAATGACAAAATAGCAATCCAAGGAATGCTTATGTAGCCTGCTAAGTGGTTAAATTTCTAATTTCAACTAATCTCCTTGTGGACACGTTATTACTGGTGACCTTAGTTTAGTGAAGAACGCCAATTTAAGGGAATTGTTAAAAAAGGGTCCCAAATACAGAGAAAGTATGTCCTTTACATGGAACCCAAATGTCAAAACTTTTATGGACTCTTGTGAGGAATATGCAAGACGTTGGGCATTCCGAATGGATAAAATCCATCAGAGGGTTACTTTTATCTAGAATTAACCGATTAAAATCACATGTGAACACCAGATTCGAGTCTATATTTAAAGACCCTGATGCTATCACGGAGCTTACGTACCCCCAAGAACATTATGTCTCACACCAGCGGACAAAGTCTCATATAATTACACATGTGATAAAAACAAAATGACATCACATTAGAAAACATTTTACAATATGTACATATACAATTGATAAGAAAAATAAAATCTATATCCGATTTTATTTTTTAAGTCGGGTTCGATCCACAAATCAGCCTGGCGTGGCTATCTCCCACGATTATTGTCTGTGCAATCTGTTAAACACAAAAAGATCACATCACACTAGAAAACATTTTACAATATGTACATATACAACAAATAAAAATAAAGTATATGAGAAATGAAATCTATATCCGTTTTTGTCCGAGTGTTTTTATTTTTGTAAGTCGGATCCGAGTTCTCAGGTCCAAAGACCAACATGGCTTGTCTCTTTCCTGCGGTTATTACCTCTTGTTATTCTATCCATGCTAGCAGTGCATTCTGCAAAATACAGCATCAATGCTCATACATGTACGTACGATGAGGGTATAATGAACTGCCTGTACAAAGGTCAGGGGATATATGCACCCGATCGCCCAATGTTTTCAACGACGATGTTGAGGTTCGATCGGCTTCCTGCTGGAAGCCAACTCCACCTTACTAACGATGATAGTCCTGACTGACTTATAAATCCTCGCCATCCCATCAGTCACTGTGCAGTGTACCCTCTCTCATTATACTTAGAATACCAGAGGGAAACAAATGAAATATAATATTTCTTATGTAATCCTACCTATACAGCATTGATAAGAATGGGGGGAAACTTCAGATAACTCCATCTGACTATATTAACTAGAACTAAAATTTTCAGTGCAAAAATGTCATGAAGCCCAGTTATTGTAAATTGGTAGGATTGGCACTTTCTATATAGATATAATCTCATGCAATGCATGTATTTTATATATTGTTTTTAATTTCGTGCATGAACATCGACGGCGGGTTCGGCTAGCCAACAGGTGATGCTTACTCCTCAAGGGCACCCGGTCCCACCTCTAGTTTGCTAGGGGTCCGTCGATGCTCAATTTTGTGCTCTATTGTGATTGTTGTTGAAGTTTTTATATTTTCATTTTCATACTTCTTAAACATAGACGGCGGGTGCGGCTAGCCAACAGGGGATGCTTACTCCTCCCGGGCACCTGGTCCCACCTCTAGCTTGCTAGGGGTCCGTCGATGTTTAATTTTGCGCTCTATTGTGAGTGCTGTTGAGATTATCGTCAGGATCTCCTTTAACTCATTGCTGATAGAATACACTGCTTAAACTTTGTATGTAAGCCAGCAAATATTAAGATGAGAAACCTAGTCACTTCATAAGATTTGAGGTTTTCCCTATTTTTTCCATTAATGTACTGCTCAAGCATCTCTACGTGAAAGCGTCCTCTAATTATGTTTAACAAACTACACATTTATTGCTACATTAATTGTGAACCAGTTTAATATGATTTAATTGAGGTGAAATTATCAGAGTAAATTTTAATGGTCAAGGTAGGTGAATATGTTGTATATTGTTGATACCACCTTTTTGTGATCAGTTTCATATTAGGATTGAATATGTAAAAATAACATTAATTCACCTCGGTCTTTTATTCAGTCCTCCGAATCCACCACCGCCATAACTACCAACATTCACATAAGGTCTATGTCACAGACTACTAATGAAGATTGCTTGAACAAAAACAAATGTTTCCTTGATTATCACTTCGTGTATCATTATGATTTTATATCTCATCACTCACAACAAGAGGAACAAATTATTTGAACATATTAATATGTGGAAAACTTAGCATCTGGTCTCACTTCGGAATGTTGTTCATTCCGGGGTTCGCAACCGTTTCGATGGGAATTCTCACGATTTTTCTTTGCCTTCTCGACGGCCTCAGACAGCGCATGCATTTGATATATTTTCATTTTGAATTCGTGCATGAACATCGACGGCGGGTGCGGCTAGCCAACAGGGGACGCTTACTCCTCCCGGGCACCTGATCCCACCTCTAGCTCGCTAGGGGTCCGTCGATGCTCAATTTGGTGCTCTATTGTGAGTGCTGTTGAGATTATCGTCAGGATCTTCTTTAACTCATTTGTGTCACACTTATGCCCTTTGCCGTGTGGAGCTCGTAAAAAAGTTCCCCGCGAGGGGTTTGACAGTAAGTGTTTTGAATATTTTTCCCTATAGACGGCCTCAGACAGCGCATGCATTTGATATATTTTCATTTTGAATTCGTGCATGAACATCGACGGCGGGTGCGGCTAGCCAACAGGGGACGCTTACTCCTCCCGGGCACCTGATCCCACCTCTAGCTCGCTAGGGGTCCGTCGATGCTCAATTTGGTGCTCTATTGTGAGTGCTGTTGAGATTATCGTCAGGATCTTCTTTAACTCATTTGAGACTAAATAACGGTTAGGTCTTCTTTGTTGTTTATTATAATACAGACCTCTATAAAAATTACATTGCAGCATGAAATGTCCATACATCCTAGTTCAGCACTACCTAATCAATAACATGGAAAACACTAACCCAGTTGAAAATACTCCTCTTCATCATCATTATATATTTAGTTTTGCTTCTATTATTATTTTTTTGTTAAATTGTTGGTTATTCATTTAAACATTTTCTCTCTTTCAGCTCTTTTCTGCCTGGCTGTAATCTCCTTTTGTTCGTTTCAATTATCGAAAAGCATAAAAACCCAAACTTCGATCAGATGTTATGAAAATGAGTACCTCTCCAAATAGACCTTCCTCATTTAAGGAGACCAGGACGAGGTACCAATATATAAATTTAAAGACTTTGTTAATGCTACTAACATCAAAGCTCTTGTTGTCCTACAACACTGATGGTCACTAAGGTTAATAGTTTTTCTTCTCTTTCTAATGGTTGAACCACTATGTACTTAAAATTAATACCTAATTTTTAACTTATATTTATTCATTTTATAAAGTTTGTGTAAGAAAAAAAAGTACACACCCGAGAAATAACAAGACTTCTCCCAAATCGAGCCACAAGGAACATCACAACCAACCGTGATGCAAGGACAAATCTGCAGACGATCACCCCGATTTTTGAACAGACACTCAACTGAGCTCCTTCTTATACATTGTCACTTGTTTCTACTAATGCTTCAGTAAAGACGTATTAAACAACATCTTTAATATCCAATAAGAACTTCTTTTTCTGTAATTGTTCCACTTAATACCTTACTTTGAATAAATATCATAAACAATCGAGAGGATATTTTCAATGTGTAAAACCAATCCCTTTTTCCGGTGCTACTGTAAATACTTGCACATATATTTAGAGGTAGGATTTGTTTATTGTCTTTTTGGATCAGTCTCAGACTAGATAAGCATATGATTTATCACTGTTCACATTGTTCATCAGATCTTAGAGTTATGGACCTTTTTATCTTATATTATCATTGAATCCCTTTACATCAGAGTGTACACATGGTGAAACTTGCTTTTGTGATATTGTGCATTTTAAATTTTCTGTTACAAAATTTCTTGAAATTTCTAAAACGTGGGTCCTGTAGCATCATATCCCACCCGTTCTGCTACGTCTTTTGGTGCATTTTTTGACAAAATAATTTTCATACTTTTTGGCCATATTCAATTGTTTTGACTTAGAATCACTGACGAGGTTTAAGTACCCGAAACGTGCATGTCTGGTCCATGCCTGCCGTAAATTTATCAGGTTTTAAATGATGCTATTGAATTTAAATACGTTTAACATTATATACCACAGAAGTTTTGGAATTTGTTTTGGTACATTATTTGAAAGGAGAGGTGTTTTAATGTAAAAATATATGTGGCTGCCCATTGGTCTCGTTGGTTTATGTGTAGTAATTTGTGTTTGATGTTTCTGTGTTGTGCGTTGACGTTCCTTATCTTTTTTGCGTCTCGTTCTGTGCATGTCTGTACTTAGTTTTAGCATTGGGTGTTTTGGGGTTTTACTGTGGGTGCTGAAGCCTGGTGTTGTTGGAGATCTCCTCCTTTGTTTTATATATGATACTCCACTACCCGCATACCCGCAGCTTCATAATTCTCAACTGAAACTGAAATAGGTGGTACAATGTATTCCGAAACGTAAAGATGGAAAACTTGACACTTTATATTATAATTTTGGAAGAGATAAAGTGGCAAGTGTTAATTTTAAGTAACTGAATGGAGCGCCTATCACTACTTACACTTGCAAAATAAATTATACGGGAAATTATTTCGCTAGTATTGGACGAGTTTAAACAACTCGCAAGCATGAAAGACCAATTATATTCAATAGACTCTCAAAGTACAGAATCTCAAAGTGCCGCTAAGGAAAGTGAAGCAAGATGCTTCAAAGGAAGCATCAAGCGAACAAGTTAAACGCAAGAAGGTCAAGAAGGCAAAAGTAGTGCCGGACACTGGGGTATCGTGTGCGAGCCCCATTGAGTCTCAAAGTGCTGCTTGGGAAAGTGAAGCGGTGACAGAAGCTACGAAGGAAGCAGTTAAGCGCAAGAAGGACAAAATAGTACCGGACACTGGGGTATCGTGTGCGGGCCCCATTGAGTCTCAAAGTGCCGCGAAGGGAAGTGAAGTGGAGACTGATGCTACAAAAGAAGTATCCGGCGGGCCAGTTAAACGGAAGAAAGTTAAGAAGGCCAAAAGAGTGCTGGACACTGGGGTATCGTGTGCGAGTCCCATCGAGTCTCAAAGAATAGAGTCTCAAAGTGCCGCTAAGGGGAGTGAAGTGCAGACAGATGCTACAAAAGAAGCATCCGGCGGGCCAGTAAAACGGAAGAAAGTTAAAAAGGCCAAAAGAGTGCTGGACACTGGGGTATCGTGTGCGAGCCCCAAAGCACAGTCTCAAAGTGCCGCTAAGGGAAGTGAAGTGGAGAGAGATGCTACAAAAGAAGCATCAGGCGAGCCAGTTAAACGGAAGAAAGTTCAGGAGGCCAAAAAAAGTGCTGGACACGGGGGTATCGTGTGCGAGCCCCATCGAGTCTCAAAGTGCCGCTAAGGGAAGTGAAGTGGAGAGAGAGTTCGATCAACTTCGGTTGATCGTCTATCTCTTTAACGCATTTGAAAATTTCTGTTAAAAAATTCTTGAAATTTCTAAAACGTGGGTCCTGTAGCATCATATCCCAACCATTCTGCTACGTCTTTTGGTACATTTTTGGACAATCATAATCATTTTCATACTTTTTGGCTATATTACATTGTTTAGACTGAGGATCACGGACGAGGGTTTAGTACCCGAAACGTGCATATCTGGTCCATGCTGTTAATTTCTCAGGTTTTAAATGATGCTATTGAATTTAAAGACGTTTAACATGCTACAAAAGAAGCATCCGGCGAACCAGTTAAACGGAAGAAAGTTCAGGAGCCCAAAAAAGTGCTGGACACTGGGGTGTCGTGTGCGAACCCCATCGAGTCTCAAAGTGCCGCTAAGGGAAGTGAAGCGGAAAAAATGCTTCAAAGGAAGTATCAGGCGGGACAGTTAAACGGAAGAAAGTTAATAAGGCAAAAAGAGTGCTAGATACTGAGGTATCGTGTGCAAGCTCCATCGAGTCTCAAAGTACAGAGCATCAAAGTGCCGTCAACGAGGACGTTGCGGTTGTAAGCGAACAAGATTTCCAGGTGCAATCGAAAAAAAGATAGCAGGCCACGTAGAAAATCCATTGTGGCAGATTTGTTTGGCGATTCAGACAATCCTACTGAAGAATCAGAGGTTGGATGTAATATTGTCCAAACAGAAGTTGATTATACGGCTCTGGTAAATGCATCACCCACGGATGTGTGTGATATTCAGCAGAATAGAAATGAACAGGCGGCTGTAGAAGGGCCTGCTTTTATGTCAAGCAGAAGGCAGCGGAGAAGAGGACAATTAACGCTGAAAGACTTATGGGATAGGGAATCGCCTGTGCGGACGAGGGGGAAGAGAATTGATTTTTATCAATCAGAAGAGGATGAAATAAGCTCGGGAGATGAGTTTGTCCCGAGCAAGACAGACATTGAAGCGGTCATACAAATTATGGAAGTGGACGGGGAGGACATGGAAGAAAATTATAACGTAAGTTCAAATTTCTTCCAGGTAGCGCTTCACTGTGAAATGCTACATAACGTGAACCTCTACATTGCTACCTTCAATTCTTTACATTGTCTTTACGTTCATCCTCGCTCACCTTCTCTTTACATTACAGCCCTCCCCCGGTACATCGGCTCCCTCAGTGCCGGCCAGTAAAGATTCAACAGAAGCAGCGAGTGTGCCTACCAACACTTATCTGGTAAGTAGCAATTTATTGTGAACCGCTACATAACTGTGAACCGCTACATAACTATCAAATGAAATCAATGCAATTGAGGTACATCCCTCTTTCATGAAAGGGAATTAAATTTCGTGTTCTGATAAATACATCGATTCAGTTTAGATGTAAACGTCTTCAAATTGAATAGCATCATTTTAGAACAGATAAATTGGCAACGTGGACCAGACATGCACGTTTCGGGTATATAACCCTCATCAGTGATCCTAAAGAGTTATTCCTCTTTCTAAAGTGTGCAAATATCCCCAATATAAAATAATAATTGACCGTAAATATTGTGGGGGAGAGGTCATATGGTTACATTTGAAATATCGACTTTAGTTATGACGGACTCTAAAGCAGAGAAACTTTTACGGGACATATTTCTAAACTACGATTGATACATACCCGGATGATACAAGCTTTGAGAAGACACATTGTTTGTCGAAAGCTTCAACAACGTTGTAAACGTTTATCAGGTTGAACGCATTGGTTTTGGAGATTTACAATACAAAGCAAGAGAAAATTTGACACAGACCTCATACATCAGTATGGAATTCTTTGGACAATCGACGTCCATGTGCTATATTCGAGTAGAACAACTACAGAAAACTAACATTCAAGTTCAGGGAAAATATTTGGAGACGTTATGTTAACAGGTAAGAAGACTACGTGATGCAAACTTAATGTATTAGTTATGTTGAACCACGTGCGTTTTGTTTACTATACGGCTAGCGGTGGTGTATTTATTATAACGGACAGTATGACTTTTCATAGAAATTGTATTTTTCAATATTCGGACATTAACTTGTTTACATTAATTTTATTTCCATGTGTTTATTTGTTCCTCCATTTCCTTAATTCAATAAGAAATTTTTCCCTTATTTGTAAAAAAATAACAATGTCTGTGTACAGCTAAGGGACTTCATATTGCGCAAGTAATCCTTCTTTTGAATTTCTATATTCTTTACAAAAAAAGGGACAGAGTGTCATGTCCACGTAGACAATCACTTGATATGTTTTTTTTTCTTTGTTAATAAATTTACTCTTCTCCCTCTTCTTGCAATTAATGACTTTACATGCCATTTTATGCTTAATCATCTGGTTGATCTTACTTTCTTGATCTTCAGGTCGGAGGTATTACAACCGCCTCTGCAGCGCATTTAGTATAATCGTTTACCAACAGGTAAATATTAAAGGTCAGCAACGACCTGTTGTATACCACTGAACTAGCGATTAAAGAAATCCCGTTTGGGACCTCAACACTATCTGAGGTCCAATGTGGGGAAATCATCCATAGTATGAAGGTGTCTTCATGACAATGAAAAGTGAGACTGGTGTCCACGAAAATTAAACAGGGATATACTCGTATGTGCCTCTAAAAATCTTTTTGTTTAGTAACGCATACCCAGCGATCTTTCCGCCTATGGGGATAAAGTATAACTACATAATGGTATTAATGTTTGAAAACGAAAAAAGGATTATTTATCATTTAATACAAGTACTGGTGTCAAAGCAGTTCCCGGACTAAAGAAGTTCCCGGACGTGTCGGTAAAACGGCTACTTAAAGCAACTATTTTAACATTTTGGTAGTGTCAATAGTTAGATTGTATGTATAAATGACTGCATAGAAAAAAATAGCTTGAAATAACATCAGTAAGACTCGTTTCTGTTGTACTTTCTGTTCCCATTTTATATACATGCAACTTTTGGAGCCGGGGAAATGACGTCACAGTGGAATTGTGGGATTCCGATATACGTACTGGGGTGCGCTAAGGGTTCGCGCCCAAAATTAATACGATGATATATGAATGGAGACGAGATAAAATGATAAATTCATGCAAAACTTGAGAAAAATAATTAAAAAATTATCCAATATGACTGCGTACGTCTGGTCGGTAGATCAAGCTGAAAGGGGGGGGGGGGGTGTTACTATGTCACAGTTTTAAAAAATCCTATGATATGCATATGGAAAAAAATGATTAATGAATATTTTTTAATGTGTCACCTAATTATAATGATGATCTATTGATATTTATTGTTCTACACATCTGGCTATTCGACTCAATTTCTATGCAGAATTTTTTGTCTGTCTTCGCAAAGTTACTCGGACCTTTGGCCTATCAAACACTCGGAGTATCGAACCTTAGAAATACTGGATGGACACTTTATCAGAAATGCTTATGGTCAAGTCAAACCATCGTCGACAAGGGCGGATACAGGATCTGGCTGAATATATAAACATGCAAAGGCCACCAAGACACCCCCCTCCGAGACGGAGAATCTATTTGATTGCTTATTACCTGGCAAGGACATCGAGTTGAGCGATATGGAAGGGGCCGTATTATTTCATAATTCTGGCTATTAGTATAAAACGGTCGTGCTTAGCTTTGTTTTTCCATTGCAAACATGATATGCAAATTATTCTAACTCACATAATCAGTATTGTTTTTACTAGCAAATTGGGGACGAAATTCGGCCCTTTCCCAGCGCCGCGGAATTCCTACTATTTTCCCCAAAAAATGACATTAAATTCCTAAAAATTTAGAGTACAATTTGATTTAACATGAATTAATTCTACTTGGAAATCAACTAGTTGACCTCTGCAAAGGCCAGAAAACAAGAAAAATGGCCTTATAATGGACAGACATGCAGATTTTTTTTGATAACAAACTGTTCCAAATATTCCCAATTTTCTTTATTATTATTTATTTATTACACAGAAGACCGGGGATATCCTGCAAGGAAGATGCAGACGGAAAGAAAATACTCTGCCATTATTTTTTTTTTACAGAAATCAGGTGCTGACCCAGGGGTTATTTTGGATTACTTGCGATGGCCAAGGAGGATATAATAGCTATGGGAGGGATTTTCCCTCTCATTTAAAAATGGGGGGGGGGGGCGTTTCCCCGAAGTATAATTTGAAAAAAAAGAAAAATACTGAAGCGAACTGATAAACCGCTTTCTTATGATAACGTATTTGTACTGATTTTAGAAGGGATCCAGTTCATAAAAGATGAACAATATTATGTAAATCCAATTTATTTTGACATGTTCTGATATTGATCAATTTGCATGAGATGTCCAAGTATCATCAAGGTATCAGCCAGTTGATGATGACTGGTCAATGATTATATTTGTTTCTTTTCAATTTATTTTTTTCAATTAAACATACCAACCTTCAATCTGTCAGTGATCGTTGCATGTAAATCCGAATTTCCAGCTCCTAGCTCTAATGAATCTGGAGTGAATTTAGGGCTATTTCTGACTATTCTAGTTCTTTCATTATATGGAAACAGTACTTTCATTTAAAAAGAATGTCACAAGTGACCACTTGGCAATGCCTGGAGGGTATGATGGGCACCTCTAAATTTTTTTTTTTTTGCATTTTATAAATGCATATATATGAGGGCTCATTGATTTGTTGTGAGTGTCGTATTGAAGAATTTGAACTGTATAACACATTTTACATTATTTTCTACACAATCCCCTTCCGTGTATATCTGGAAACACTTTTGTCACTGGCCTAAATAGCACTTTTAAAGAACTACTTATCTTGACAGGTCAGAAAGCCAACCACTGCAAGTACGACGTCATCATCGGACTGAAAGTGTGTGTCAGAAATAACTGCTTTCCGTTTTGGGAATAGATGAAAGTCTGATGGAGCAAGATCAGGAGAAAAATGCGGATGCTCAATCAAATTAAAGCCACAATTATGAATGACAGCCTTGTGAACAGTCCTGAGCATTGTCCTGATGGAACAACACATCTTTCCGCGGCATATATTACCGTATATAGCAGAAAAAACTTTTTAAAAAAAAGCAATCCAAGGAATGCTTGTGTCGCCTGCGAAGCGGCTCATTTTGAAAATGTGGATCAAATATGTAGGCCAAGGTCACTCGGTTCAAAATTATTTGTATCAGTAGGAAAGTCTCGTCAAATGAAATGCACATGCAAAATATTGAAGCTCTACCTTACCAATAAAAAGATATGGTCAATCTTAAATTTTCAGAAAGGAAGGTCAATCATCTAGGTCAAGGTCACTTGGTAAAAAAATTCTATGACAAGAGAAAGGACTCATCATACGAAATGCATGTGTGAAATATTAAAGCTTTATCACTTACCAATATAAATTCTTTTGAAAAGTAGGTCAAATATCTAGGTCAAGGTAACGAAGTCAAAAATTATGGTATGTGTACAAAGGTCTTGTCTCAAGGAATACACATGTGAAACAGCATAGCCCTATCACTTACCAATCAAAAGATATAGCCAATCCTTTTTTTTAAATGTAGGTCAAATATCAAGGTCTAAGTCATTCATTCAAAAATAATGGTATGTATAGACAGGTCTTGTCACAAGAAATACACATTTGAAATATCAAAGCCCTATCACAAGTTTACCAATAAAAAGATATAGCCAATCTTAATTTTGTTGAAAAGTAGGTCAAATATCTAGGTCAAGGTCACTAAGTCAAAAATTTTAGTTTGTGTAGATAGGTCTTGTCACAAGGAATACACATGTGAAATATCAAAGCCCTATCACTTACCAATCAAAAGTTATGGGGTGTGACACCCAAAGTGTGACAGACAAACGGACAAAGTGATCCCTAAGTGTCGCTATGGTTCGCCGGCGACGCAAAAATTACCTTAAATACATTTTTCTAAAAAGAAATAAAACTTGTGAAATGTCATTGCTTGTATTTCCCATTCACACTCTCGTGAACTGCATGATTCTATGCAGATGGTAATAATGTAACACAAAAAAAACATAGAAGACATCGCTAACCAATGAGATTGGCGTGTGTTTGGTCACATCTTTCGAAGGTGTTCATTTCTTTTGTCCCATGGGGTTTGTGAGGTATGATCTACCCCGGGGTTACACACGATGTAACGATCGGTATAGATGATTTTGCATGCAAAGCCGTGCTAAACCGTCAAATAACTTCGATCGAAACAACAGTTTTTAATTAAATGAAATAAAAGTGATGAACACGATAAATCTGGTCAATTATTTTCAATTTCCAATTAATATTGATTTAATTTGATATTCATACGAATCATTTTAATATATTCTCTTGACTTTATATGAATTGTATTTTGAGACCAACGTCACGGTGTTTTATGTCCTCGAGTCGAATAACCTTCTTGTTATGACTATATATCCAGCTAAACGTTCAACTTACTAGTTAGCGCCTTTTCAGAAATCTAATGTAGCCCCCCTCCCCCCGCCCCTACGTTAACTATCAAAAGTGTCTGTTATCAAACTTTTTTTTTTTTTCAAAATATGGAAATGCATTCATATTGATAATTTATTCATAGGATAAAAAAACGGATCGATATCTTGCCGATAATTTGTACAAGAGAAGTAGGAGGTATTTGGGGTCGGGAACCCCCCCCCCCCCTTTTGCCAAAATGCAGACTTTTCCCATTTAAAAATATGTATGTGTATATATTTTTTCAAAACCAAAGACAACACCACAGCATCCCCCAAGACTTGAACCCCTCCCCTGGTAGAATTTTCTGGATCCGCCTAAATTATCTGTACGAGGCCGAGGGAAAAATTAATTCAAAATAAACCTTCAGTAACCCCCCCCCCCCCTTTTTCATATTTTACCTATTTGACAACCAATTTTTACAATCTAAGCCAAGACATTCACTCAAAAAGACAGTTACTTACGTTTAAATATCGTTTAATATCTCAGAGACCCCGCACTGAGCCTCATTTCTTGCAATTTACAACACGTCCGGGAACTGCTTTAGTAAATATTGAAAAATGGCCGTTTACCCCTAGTGTATAAATGGCTCTCGTTAGGGTATTTCAACACCGATTTCAATAATTTTTTTACATGAATCAAAAGATGAATAGTGGAACATTATATCTGCCAAATTTCATCGAATTATTTTACTTAATTCAAAAGTTATTAACCGAAAACCGCTAAAAACGTCCGGGAACTTCTCTGATACCAGTACTGTGGTGATTAACTACTACAATGTTTAAATTTTGTGTGTTTCGCATTTCAAGTCTATGTTATGTCACTTTATCTAAATGTTATCATGTATGTTAAATGTTATGCCCTTAGTGATACAGACCCGAGCAGCGAGAAGAAATTCATCGTGTATCAAAATTGCCTTGAACAACTGTTTCATAAAAGCTGTTCCGACTGTGGGTGAGAATTTCAACGGAAAGAAAGGAAAGTCATTGGTACATGCTTGTCTGTCAAAATGTCCTGTGGGGTGTGCTTTTGTCAATGGGAGTGGAGTAGTCAGCCTACATGTATGAGTAGTACTATGTCACGGGGAAACCTAATTATAGGTGCTGCCATTCTTTTCTCAGAAAGTAGTGCACTGAGGGTCATAAATATGATGAGTTTTGCCAGCAGTTCATGCTTCTCTCAAAGAACATACACCTCCAAGAGTGCTCATCTGGTACATGTACCAACTATCAGTACTGTGTGGTTTACAAAAAGGAGATGATGCTTGACGACGGAATACCATTGAGACTTGGTTGGGGTGCAAGATGCTGCTCTTCAGGTTACACTGCCAAGTTTTGATCCTATACACTGATTAATTTGAAAACCCTTAAAATTGTAGCAGTACAATTTGTGCAGGTAGTTTTCATATCCATATTTGTTTTTTTCAATTGAAGTACAAGATAAAAAAAATTCAATGAATAATCTTAGCTGCCAATTTCGTAGACTACTCGGTAAAGTTATAAATCACAGAAAGCATTTCATAAACAGCTATTGTTCACATTTGCTGTCTTTTGCTACCCCGTTTCACACTTGTTATCTTTTCGTTATAGTAAAATAAGTTATGTTTTTTAGAGCAATGAAGTAAGCAATTCCTACAATACGGAATTAAAGGGGCTAAAAGACGTATGACTTTGCTCGATTCAGAAGGTATAGATGTGTGTGACTTAGTTACTGACAGACATAGTCAAGAAGAAGGAACACATTAACATCAATCACTATTTCGATGTATGGCATGTTGCTAAAGGTAAGCTGTATGTATGATTTATAATACAAATTATTGTTGTTAACTATGACAAAACCTTCTTTGTAAAAGAAAAGTCCGATTCTGAAAATAAGTACAGTGAAACTGATATTATTCAGATGTTAAACTTTCTGATCGACATTTTTGTGGTGTTTGGAGGAAAGGTCTTCCAGAAAATTGTTGGAATTCGAATGGGGACCAATTGTGCCCCACTCCTTGCCGACATTTTCCTTTACTCGTACGAAGCTTAATTCATTCAATCTTTTGTCTCTGAAGGGAAAAGATACTTAGCTTCTGACTTTAACTTCACTTATAGATACATAGACGATGTGTTGTCCATCAATAATCCAAATTTCGGGGAATACCTGAGCAGTATCTATCCTTCGGAGCTTGAAGTCAAAGAAACTACAGAGACAAATAATTCAGTATCCTATTTGGACATAATGTTGTCCTACGACACTGATGGTCACATGAACACCTCACTCTGACAAACGTGACGACTTCAATTTTAGCATTCCAAACTTTCCTTTTCTGAGTAGCAACATCCCTTCATCGCCTGCTTATGGCGTGTTAATATCTCAGTTGATACGCTATGCCAGAGCAAGTACCAAATATACGGATTTTGTCCTGAGAGCTAGGCGTCTTTCTGATAAGCTTCTCACTCAGGGATATGCATATGACCGACTCACATCGTCACTGAGGAAGTTCTACGGTCGATATGGGAACTCGTCATACACTATGAAGTCCCACTTTCAAGAATGGAAATAAGTGGATTTCAGATGTTCTAAAAGTTCCTTCGAATTCTTTAAGGTATTCAACCTCTAATGCATTTTCAATAATGAATACCAGGAGTAATAATTTTCAATCTCTTCAAAAAGAATGTTATATATACTATTCTAGCTAAAATAAGGGTTTACACTTCTCATACCATGATATTCCCTGTCACCCCGATGATTCCCGATTATGAAATCATCTGCATTTGTCGGGAAATTATGCATAAATTTTAACCGGAAGTACTCTTTTAGGGTGCGGCATCCTTAAAATCCACATCTGTTGATACCACTGCGAGAATATACTGTCTAACAATATTTTTGAAGCCTAGATTTTATTTCAGATAAAATTTTGGTGAGTAAGATCGATACAGATATGGTAGAACATTTTGAGGAACCAGCGATGAAACGTTGTTTGTACGGATTCTTATGCATTTTAGGTATGCAGTATAAGTATGGTTAATCTAAATCTAAATTGTTAGTGTCGAGGCCAAAGGAAGCAAGAGCTGATTTGTATATTATTTCAGAGGCAGAAAGGTTTGTTGGGATGTAAGTGGGATTTCCAGGTGTCGAATTTAAACCCAACTCTTTGACTAGATTGTCGAAATAGTACTTTTTGCAAGTGAACGTGTAATTATAAGAAGCTTTGTACAAGCAGCAAAAAAGAATGAACGGGGATCGTAGTCGTCAAATATCATGTAAGGAAAGCTATATGTCCACTGAAATATTTACTGGAAACCTGTCAATACTTGGTTGTTGAAAAGTGAGGTGTTGCACTTTGTATTTATATATTTAATTTCTCACAGTACATGCTGTTTCAATGGAGCGCATGTATCCACAAAACTTGTATTATATATTATATTATATGATTTTTAAAAAAATATGTATACCCACACATTCTTCAGATATACATATATGCAAATTAATGCTCTATAAGGTTTCACTGAAGTGATGGGTAGGTCAAATCGATTTAGATTTTTTTTCATATTAAATTTTGTGAAATTTATCCATTTAACATATATTATTTTGTATTTTAACTAATTAAAATGAACCAAATCGAAATTAACCGAACCGAGGCCTTGTGATTGGAAACCAAACCGAATCGAAGGATACCTGAATCGTCCCAGCCCTACTCATAAGTAGTAAATGGTGTAATTATCCTGGATTACGTGCGCACAGCCCTCTCATTTCGATTATCCAGAGGTCTCTAAGAACGTACAATTGGTGTGGTGTGTAAAACAACCTCTTCACTGTTAGAAATTCAAAACCGAGGTAGACCAAGACATCAATTGATCGTCTCAAGATCTTATTTACGTAATGACTTGAAATGCCAGGGGATGTGGCGCACAATATGTAGGTGAGACAGGCCAACCTTTAAAATATCGTTTTAGGAACCATTCTTATAAGATCAGAACCTCACGTCAACAAAAACACAGAAACATTCTTTATAATCACTTTGTTAAAAATAATCATTCTATTTCGGATATCACCATTACCCCAGTTCAGACTTTTCCAAAATGTAAAAATGAAAGTAAGAAAGAAATTAAAAAACGCCGACTACAAGCTGAACTTGCCTGGATCACCAAACTTCAGACTGCGTACCCTCTTGGTTTAAACGATCAAATTTATGGACAAGGAAACATTTCCTCAGCTTCTACCAATATCAACATCTTTTCAAATCGCCCAAACACTAAAAGGAAATACAGGTCACACGGGAAAAGACGAAATAGACAAAAACGAAAACGATCCAGAATATACCGCTCTCTCAACGATTTACTTACTATAGCACGCAATGGCGGAAGACAAGATCTGTTACATGCTCTGTCGTCAATACCAGTTATGCACTTGAAATCTATCATGGATGAAGCAGAGGTTGCATTCTTAAGAACCACTGACTGATTAAGACTTAATATCATTGTCTCATTCGCACAGTATAAACTTTATCCTATTGTGAAAAACACCTCAACGAAAAGACGATTCATAAAAATCCCGTTTATTAACAAAGGTTTTGATCTTCTAAACATCTCTAATATTTTTCGGGATCATCGCGTACAAAGTACCATTCCTCAATATTTTGAAAATTTAGAGCCACCTCTTATTTATTATAAGTACAAGAAACCTATTCGAAACTTTGTTTTTAACTATAATAAAGTTACAACGGATCCTGACATACTTGAATCGTGTCCTGCTTCTTGAGAATGTCCGTCGATGCTCAATTTGGTGCTCTATTGTGAGTGCTGTTGAGATTATCGTCAGGATCTTCTTTAACTCATTCTAAATATCTCTACAAACCAGCTGGCCATGTTGTTACAGGTGACTTTTCAATTATCCAAGACAGACAGCTCCGTGGTCTTCTTAAAAAAAGACCCTAAGTATAGAATCCCATACAAGATAGATTTTGTCAAATGCCGTAAAGTGCTTACGGAAGCCTTAGATAATTATACGAAAAGATGGTGTAAATCAGAAGGAGTCGAACCGCATGCTCTGAATGACTGGAAAAACCTCATTTTAGATATAACGGATATTCGAATAGATAACTTCCATAAAAACCCTTATCTTTTTCAAAATCCACGTTCCAAATCAGAAAGATATTTCAAATCCAAAGTAAGTAAATTACATGAAAAATATGTCTTTGCACCAGCTGATGAAGCAGCCAACAACACCATTATCATTTGAAAACGTTACTACATATCAACTTTGATTTCGAAACTTTCGTCTACTAATACATATATCAAAACAATGAAAGTGCATCTAACATTTTAGGCAAGCATAACAGTGAACTGTCTTCATTCAATATCTCTATTTCTAAATTGGATCTCCCAACACTATATTGCATACCGAAACTGCACAAGTCTCCTTACAAATTTCGATTTATTGCTAATTCTAGTAACTGCTCCACTACAATTTTGTCTAGAAATCTGACGTCAGCACTTACTCCTATTAAAGAACACATAACTAGATATTGTGAAACGGTTCTAAACAGGAACGATGTAAATTTATTTTGGTCTATTAAGAATTCAGGGGATGTGATTGAAAAAATGAAATCTGGAAATTTCCAAGCCAATACGATTTCTTCATACGACTTCTCTTATATGTACACCACACTTCCTCATGACAAAATTAATGATCGATTATTTAATCTCATTTGTACATCTGAATCGAAGGGTTTCTTTTCCTCGACAGACTACAAATCATACAAATCATGGACATGTAGTGACCTGTGTAATGCCTTGTCCTTCCTCTTGGACAATATTTATGTTAGATTTGGTGAGGATCTATACAAGCAGGTTGTAGGAATTCCTATGGGTACTAACTGTGCACCTTTTGTTGCAGATTTATTTTTATACACTTATGAAAAAGAATTTATCCAAAATCTTCAAAAGCAAAGAAAATTTGATGAGCTGAAATGTTTCAATAATACTTCTAGGTATCTGGATGATATTCTAACCATTGACAATCCTGCTTTTGAATTATATAAGAATGAAATTTATCCACAAGAATTAACCCTTAACAAGGCAAACCTTTCAAATACAGAAACACCCTTTTTGGACCTAAATATCAAAATTGTAAACGGAAAGAATCATACAAGTGTATATGACAAAAGGGATGATTTTGGATTCAACATAGTAAATTTCCCTTGGCTTGACGGTGATGTTCCAAGATTACCGTCATACGGCATCTACATATCACAGCTCATCCGGTACGCTAGAGCATGTACTGATATTTTGGATTTTCACAGTTGAAATTTACAAATTACCAAAAAACTTTTAGGTCAAGGTTTCCGCTTTCATAAACTAGTTAAGACTTTCTGGAAATTTTACAAAAATTGCAGTCAACTTCTTTTAAAATTCGGATCTATACATGCAACAGAGTACATTACTATGGGTATTACACAACCTGTCTTTTATGGTGATATGATAAACAAAATAAAAAGTATCAAAGGTAGGCAGCATAACCATCGAAAATGCGTCAGAATCATCAAACGCCTTTTATACCGTGGGTATGATCCTAATGTCACCAGACGGACACTAGGCTTGGTACTTGACCAATCTACAGTCTTGTACAAGCGCATCCTTGAGACTATCACTCTGAGTGACTGTGACGACGGGACTCCATGACGGGCCCTGTCCAAACCTCATTAGAGAAGACAGGGCTCCGACCACCTGTCCTCTCTTAATGTCAGTCGGACTCCTCGGGTGATTACATACATGAGCTCGCTACAGCCGGCAGAGCACGGACTGTATTACGCATGCCTCTTTTTATATCCATTTACATATTCATCTGTGGCCTCTACGTTTTGCGGTCTTGTTTGATGTCATCTTACAGTGAGGAGGTTGTTTTACACCACAATTGTACATTCTTCGAGACCTCTGGGCAATTGGAGAAGTGAGAGGGTTGTGCGCACGTAATCCAGGATAACCACACCATTTGCTACTTGCGTGACAGATGGCCGTCCAAAGTCGGCACCGGTTACCCATTGGTCTCGTCGGTTTATGTGTAGTCTTTTATGTTTGATATTTACATGTCGTGTGTCTCTTTTCCGTCTCGTGCTGTACTCGTCTTTTGTGTTTTTACATCGGGTGTTTTGGTGTTTTACTGTTGATGCTGCAACGAGGTCTTGTTGAAGATCTCCTCCCTTCTTGTTAGATGACCATACACAAACAAGACCACAAACCGCAGGGGCCCAAGCAACATAGATGAATATGTAAATGGATATAAAAAGAGGGTGTACGTAATACAGTACCGCCCCAAAAAATAAGAAAGTCGGAGAGGCTGACACAAAAAACAAAACGACTTTGTGAAGAAAAGTTAATATATATATTTTGTTCACATATTTTAATAGGGTTATTGATGTATAAACAACGTACTTGACTAAAAAACAAGAGATACATGTAATTACATGCACAAGTGTTGTAAAAATAATTAAACAAATATTTCAGTTACGATATATGTAAGACTATGGTAATATAAAACTAATTCTTGCTTTTCCAGAAAACAAAGATGAATTATACAAGAGTTTGATCACTACTACGATTGATGAGCCAGAAAACATTCGTAAAAGTATTGATTCGTTTTGCAGTCAGGATTTACTTGATGGCCATGTACCCTATTGTTCTCCAAATGGACCACAAAAACTCAGTTTTCCTAAATCCGTAGAGCAAAAATTGATAGAATTCAATAATATCAACAAACAGTCAAGGGTCCAATTTGTGATTTATGCAGATTATGAATGTGAACGTCTTCAAATTGAATAGCATCATTTAAGAACAGATAAATTGACAACATGGACCAGACTTGCACGTAATGCTTTACCCCTCCTGTAGGAGCCTCTGCCCCAGATTCCTCATGCACAAAATCATTTCAAAAACATGAACCTTCTGGGTTCTGCTATATACTACACGTTACCAGGCTGAGCGTCGGAGGATACGCTGAAAATGACGACAGTGAAAATATAATTACAATCGTTATCATTGGACGATATTTACATGGTACTAAAGATAGAGAATTGAACCAAAGGGGGTGTGTCGATGATATCAAAGAAATATGCGAAAGCTAATAACCCCAACGTTCCTGATTATGACACTTCCATAGCAAATACCTGGATCTACTAGGTGGATATGAACAATCTCTACGCAACTATGTTAAAAAGCCTTCCATAGCGCTAGGCTCAATGACAAGCGAATAGAAATGTTCTGATTCAGAGAAAGGTAACATTTAGTAACACCTCCATGATGACCATAGTGACTAGCCCTTAGCACCCGAGAATATCGCTATTACGAATGAAATGATATCTCCTAATACCAAGATGCTACGAGAAAAAAAAAATCAAGATTTAAACCGTCTGCAGAACTCGTTTCAAATTTACAGCATAAGAAGCAGTATGTCACTATAGAAGCTTGAAATGCTACTTATCTATGGAATCTATACATTGATTATACCACCAATAAAAGATCAAAAGCAAGGAATGATTTTTTAATTTTTTTCAAGCTCATGAACAATGCCGTCTTCGGGAAGACAATGGAAAACATGAGAAAAAGAATTAATGTCGAACTTGTTAATACAAAACGGCGACTACGGAAATAGAGTTCAACCAGAAGTCTCTGACGAGACTGTAGCTCTCCTGGTTGTTTTTTCTTTAAAACATCAATTTCCTTTCTTTTTTTTAACAAAAGACCATAGGGAGCAGGTGCTCTAACAAATTATAAGTAGCACAACAAAACAACATCCATTAGAGAAAGGAGGGGATCTCCAACAACACTAGGTTGCAGCATCCACAGCAAAATCCCAAAACACCCATGCAAAAAACACAGAACAGATACCCACAGAAATAGACGCAAAAGGGACAAGGAACACCAACTCACAACATAGAAACATGAAACATAAAAGACTACACATAAACCAACGAGACCAATGGGCAACAGGTGCCGACTTAGGACGGCCATCTGCCACGTAAATAGCAGACGGTGTGGTTATCCTGGATTACGTGCGCACAACCCTCCCACTATTACTGCAACTAGAATATAACTCATATAATTTATAATATCAGATATATAGTATTCCAAAAAAGAATGCCACACCCATTTTCCGAAATCCTAGGGGTCAGGGGCTTCTAGCTAAAATGAACTATCAATGACACAACTAGACCACAGACCCATCATATTGCAAAAAGAATTAAGTCTCCATCATTTATAGTGTCAGAGGAGTTGGGAGCGCACTATTACATGGAGTTATATAGGAGAAAATGACCACACCCCTTTCTAAGACCCTGGGGGTCAGGGGCTCAAACAAAATTTTGAATGATCTTAAATGGGAAACTCTGAAAACTAGAAGATATAAGCATCGTCTCATTAATTTCTATAAAATGATACACAACCTTACTCCTCAGTATCTAAGTAATCTAGTTCCCAAACGAGTCCATCAGGTCAGCAACAGAACGCTTAGAAATAATGATGATTTCTCTATCCCTTATGCGAGAACTAATCTGTATTCTAAATCCTTCCTTCCTCAGACAGTTAGAGATTGGAATAACTTACCTGATCAACTGAAATTAGCTCCATCCCTTAACTCCTTCAAGACTCTCCTAAACAATGATAAACGTAAACCTCCCAAATATTACTTCTTCGGCAATAGACAATCGCAGATACTCCATAGTAGACTTAAGACTGCACTGTAGCTCTCTTAATGCAGACTTATTTGATAACCATATATCTGAATCTAACTTATGTACTTGTGGCTCCCCTGAAACTGCTGAACATTTTCTCCTAACTTGTAATAAATACAGTGAAATAAGAAATAGGACTATTGATACCATTCCACTTAATTATAGCATACAAATATTATTAGAAGGCAATAACCTACTCAGTGACTCGCTCAATGAGGAAATTTTCAGCAAAGTACATGAATTTATAATCAAATCACGCAGATTCAATTGAAATTACATATTGCTCACCACTTACTTCTTATGCTCTACATTGTCATATTAATATAATCAATTTTCTCAGAATCTGATCCTAAAATTATAATTATGTTTACTATTCATTTATTTAATTTCGATTATATTGATAGTGATTATTCCTATATTATTTACATGACGTTTCACTTCTTTCTCTAATATAAATTTTTGGCTTAAACTCTATACGATTATCTATTACTGTTATGTTGGCATATAATATTTGTATTTGATACCATATCTAAAGGAGACGGCGTCCTATAAGTTATTTTGCTTGTTGCCGGATCCTTATATACGTCATTTGTAATTTACGCTATATGCTTATTCATTGAATAAATACTGTTTAAACCAAACAAAATAACAGGTGCACAACAAGACCAAAGACCCATCATATTGCAAAAAGAATGAAGTCTCCATCATTTATAGTGTCAGCGGACTTGTGAGCACAAGATTACATAGAATTATATAATATAGGAGAAAATGACCACACCCATTTCTAAGACCCTGGGGGTCAGGGGCTAAAGCAAAATATCAGGTGCACAACTAGACCACAGACCCATCATATTGCAGAGAGAATTAAGTCTCCTTCATTTATAGTGTTAGCGGAGTTGTGAGCACAATATTACATAGAATTATATAATATAGGAGAAAATGACCACACCCATTTCTAAGACCCTGGGGGTCAGGGGCTCAAACAAATTATCAGGTGCACAACTAGACCACAGACCCATCATATTGCAAAAAGAATTAAGTCTCCATCATTTATAGAGTTGTGAGCACAAGATTACATAGATAATTTTCATTACCACGCCCATTTTCCAAGACACTGGGGGTCAGGGGCTGAAACCAAATGACAGGTGCACAACTAGACCCCATTTCAAGTAGGATGCAAAAAGAATTAACTTTCTATCACCTATGGTTTGAGAGGAGTTGCGAGCACGAGAATTGTTTACGGACGGACGCCGGAGGAAGGGTGATGACATAAGCTCGACTGGTAAGAGACCAGTAGAGCTAAAAACCCGTCAATAAAAACCATTCAATGTAAACGAAAAAAAAAAATCATTCTAGCAGTCTGCTATACTAGCAAATGTATTAAGCATCAAAAGTTTCATCAATGAACAAAAAAATACTATAATAAAAACACAAGAAATAAATTGCAATATAGACTAATACTTGAAACTATGCCAAACTCAACCTCTCTCTACAAAATTAAAAAAAAAACAAGATGTGTTTATGAAACACTATGCCCCCTTCGGCAACAAAGTTCGAAAAATGCAATTTTTAGCATAAAGGTCACAGTCAAGGTCACAATGTCAATGACCTTGGTGTTATTTGAAAGGGCATTATTAACTGAGTATGCATGCCAAATATGAAGTCCTTATCTCTTGCGGTTCAAAAGTTATAGCGAAGGTAAAAGTTGACAACAGACAGACAGGACAAAAACAATATGCCCCCGATCATTCGATCCGGGGGAATGAAAAAGGTTCTCTGATATGTGTAATGTTAACTACTCCTTATGAAAAAAATTTCATAACACATCTTAGTTATCTTTAACTTTTTGTTCTCCCTCAAGAAAATGCACATAATACAAAAAATGCAAAACATTCTCACAAATTAAAGCCTGTATTGAAAAAAGATGTACAATGATAAAAACTTTATAAGCTTGTGACAAAGCTCAGCTTCCTTTTACTTCTTGTTCTAGAAGCAACTGGAGTTTCCACCTGCTCACTAGGGGAAATCAGGGTTTGGCGGTTGAGGTAGATGGAGTGGCTTGAGATGGCGAAATCTTCAATACTGACATGTGGCGGGTGGACTACAGCTGGGGCGGGGGCTGGGTGTGTATAGAGGATTCTGATGATGGGATATAGATTGTGTAAGGTTTCGCTGGATGCAACTACAGTAAGTCGTTTGATCATCAAAACAATCAATGTGATTGTAGCTAGCAGGGACCAAGCAAGAAACCCTATCATTACAAAATAAATAATGCAATATACATTAAGATGATGTATCAAAAACAAATCCTCATTACTCCAAAATAATTATTTCCTATTGACATACAATGTAGCATCAAAATTTACTTTATCATAATTTTCATCATCATCATAAAAATTCCTGCAGTTCATATTTTGATGGAACACCACTTTTCTTTTTTTTTACAATCTGATTTTTAGCTCTACTGGTCTATGACCAGTCGAGCTTATGCGATCGCCTTGTGTCCGGCGTCCGTCTGTCCGTTTAACATTTCTTGTGGTTTCAAGTCCTCTGGAACTGTTAGTGATGGAAAGTTAATTCTTTTAGCAACATGTTAAGTCTATGATCTAGTTGTGCACCTGATATTGTTTGAGCCCCTGACCCCCAGTCTTGGAAAATGGGTGTGGTCATTTTCTCCTATATAACTCAATGTAATTTTGTGAACCCCAATTCTCAGAAAGTATAATTGATAGAGAGTTAATTCTTTTTGGCATATATTCAGTTTCTGGACTAGTTGTGCACCTGATATTTTGGTTGAGCCCCTGACCCGTAGGGTCTTGGAAAATGGGTGTGGTCATTTTCTCCTATATAACTCTATGTTATCTTGAGAACACCAATTCTAAGACAGTATAATTGATAGAGAATTAATTATTTTAGCGTTATAATGAAACTATGGTGTAGTTGTGCACCTAATATTTTGTTTGAGCCCCTGACCCCCAGGGTCCTGGAAAGTGAGTGTGAACATTTTCTTTTATAAACTCTATGTAATCTTGTGAATACAAATTTTCAGAAAGTATAATTTATAGAAAATTAACTCTTTTTTCATTCTAATGGACCTATGGTGTAGTTGTGTATCGGATATTTGTTTGAGCCCCTAATCTCAGTGTCTTGGAAAATGGATGTGGTCATTTCTTCTATATAACACTATAGATGTAATGTTGTGAACACATATTCGGAGAAAGGATGAATGATCGAGAGTAATTCTTTTTGCATTATAATCAGTTTGTGATATAGTTGTGCACCTGTCCTCATATTTTGTCTTGGAAAAGGGTAGTGGTAATTTTCTTCTTTTTAAGTCTTTGTTACCAATTTTCAGAGAGTATAATTTAAAGAGATGACAAATATGGATATCCCTGTATACAGCACAAAATCGATAATTCAGAAAATCAAAAAACCGAAGGCATACAAAATCAGGATAAAACAGAAACCAAAGTAAACAAACAAAAACCTCCACCACATGAAAAGAAGCGAAACCCCGATATGGGAGTGAGACCATGTGCCCAGGAAGAGTAAGCATCTCCTGCTTGCATGCAACACACGCCGCTTCAATTCGGTAGAACTGTCACATCCGGTCACTTCCATTTCGGAAGACATAGAGTACAATCTTTGGCTGGATGGTCCAAATGGTCTATGACAGAATATCATCCACCATTCTGGAGAGTGGGACATCATAGTGTATGACGAGTTCCCCATATCGACCGTAGAACTTCCTCAGTGACGATGCTAGTCGGTCACAAACATATCCCTGACTGAGAAGCTTATCTGAAAGACGCCTAGCTCTCCGAAAAAAATCCGTATATTTGGTTCTTGCTCTGGCATAGCGTATCAACTGAGATATGAACACGCCATAAGCAGGCGATTAAAACTAAAAAATAACAGACATTACCTTGACAGACATTACTGTGCATTATTTTTCCTGTCATCACACTTCTGAAGCTGACGTGGAATGTGGGCTTTGTCCTATTTCAAACGGTGTTGCAAATTGCAGAGGCGTGTTTCAAACATGTATTAGACTCGTGGGGGAGGGACGGTGCAGACCTACGTGCTATATTAATTTCACGATGCGACCAGCACATTATGGGGTCATCTGATTTGAAGTTTCTGACAAGGGACCTTAATGGACAGTGTTGTTACGGTAAGTTCTGACTTTTTTAAAAAAATAAAAATATATACAGTATACGATATCATTTTTTCTAACCCACTTTTTATTATATGAACTATCGAATTCTTGTCAAGTATCCCATTAACTTTTTTTATGTATTCGTTTTTTTTTAAAATCTCTAACTATAGCTTAGACCGACCCTCCACTGGCTGACACCGAATCTATTTTTAGTTTAAGGAATCCTTCACCGTACTTGTATTTTGCTTTTGTTCCTATTTTATCCTGATTGTGTATGCCTTCGGTTTCTGATTTTCTGAATTATCGATTTTGTGCTGTATACAGGGATATGGTCATTATCCATATTTGTCATCCATATCCACCTCGTGCGCTAAATGTGTCACATGACCACCCGTTTTGCAGAAGAGGTATTAATGCGCAATGATACATGTGATGATGGTCACCCTGACTCTACAAACATTTTTTTTCATGAATTAACTTTTTTTTCGTCTTGGTTCTTTTTTTTAATATTTTCATTTGTTTTTAAAACTCTCTCCCCATTTCAATATTCGTGCATCTGTAGTTAATAGCTATGAAAAAATATGAGTGTTTAAATACATTATCGTGATCTAGATAAATTGATCAGTCGGTGAAGCTGACCCAAAAAAAGTGTAAAATATGACACCTCTAAAGGCAAATACTGGGACTTTAACCCTCACTCCCCCTTTCGGTCATGACTCACAAGTTGTCATTTTAAAAGGACAAAGTACTATCTTTTCATGATAACTTTACAACACAAATATAATACAAAATACAAGTACATGAAACTAAAAATACGAAAGACAAATTCAGACTGGTATTTTTTTTTCAATTGATTATAAAACATAAACGGAATACTCCTTAATGCTATGTCAAAAACGTAGCCTTTCTCTTGAAGTAATTATATGTATCAAAACATTACTGAGTTGAAAAAAGTAGGTTGTTGTAATATTTTATTATTTAAAGTACTGTATAGAAAAATAAATAAATGAATTAATAACCAATACGTTTCAAATATACTTGAAAATATTTAGCAATATTCTATAAGTATTTCATCATCCCATTTTGCCCCGGAAATACGTAAAGCGCAGATGTACGATATTATCGCGGAATTTTTAGAATGGGTAATTGGGACATCCATGTTCACTCCCAATCGATCCCCACACCACCACACATTTTTTTAGATACCATCAGGCTACCCTGGGTATATTAAGGGGATTTTTGCTTAGCTTTACAAGCATTACCTTAACGAAGATCATGGTATCTGCAAAATACTGTATTACCCAGAGAATTTGACGATTTTCAGAAAAATGGCAGAATTATTCCACAAGTTTCAGTAAGTGTTGCATTATTAGTAAACGATGTACATGTTTAATTGCATATAAATTATTAAAATGAATTCATTTACTTTTACTTATATGTTATTCACCAAGACGATACCTAAAGGAAATTTTAACCAATATACATTTTAATTTGACGATTACATTTTTTTTAATACTCAAGATTTTTAAGTCTAGAATAGTGCCTGAAATCTTTTTAAAATGTATTCAATGAAAAATCTCATTTTTATATAAATATTTAAAGCAATACTATCTCTAAGAAGTGATTTTTTCCCAATTATTTCATTTTATGTAACTTTATGATTTTTTTACATCCCGAACAAAACAGCTGTTATTCATATGACCCCTTAATTGATCCCTTTCTCGTCCCGATAAGATCTCAGCATCATCTCAACTGGATGGCGATGTTTAATTAGTGATGTAGCATAGATCAGACGATTTTGTATACACGAGTTTTTATGCCGATTTCTGATTTAATAGTACTCTCTTTTTTGTTTATTTGACCTCTACAGAATATTTTTATAAGACAGAATATATACCTCTACAGAATATTTTTTAAAATTTGAGTTTGAGAGATAGTATTGTTTTAATTTTAAGAAAAATGTAATGTTTGAGTTATCTTTCTTGGACTGTATACTCAAATCTGTATAGGGAAACCAAGACTTCTTCACCTTCAAGAAATTTTAAGGATTTTGAGGAGGAATGGCTTCAGTTAGGGGAGGACTTTTCAATTGTGTTTGACTCAGGGTAAGGCAGTCTTAAATTTTCGCCATAAACTAAAGAGTTTTTTTCCAACGATATTATTTAAGATATCCGATGTATAATGAAAAAATGAATAATTTCATTAAAATGAACACAAATATAAATGAACCGAAATTACAGGAATGGTACGTGGTAAGAATTTGTTTTTTGTTTTTTATGTTCTAAAGACATTTAGTGATGACTTGTGTATCTTTTGTATAAAAAACCCTCTGTCTGTTTTACTACCAAAAAAAAAAGAAGATGTAATTGTTTTATTTTTATTCGATATTTCAACATAAAATATATGTAACTTTTATACTGAGAGATTTATATGAGAATATATATATATTTTTTTTTTACAAAAAATATTGCATTCAAATGTGCTCTTCTTATAAGCGACATAAATCAAGTAGAAATCAAAATTCTGGAAATTCCTATGGTGGATCAATTCTGTTTGATATAATGCTTGCGAGTTTTCACTATCTATTTACTAGCTATGGAATATTATCATTATACATTAAATTATCGGTTAACTAAAAAAGAAAGTTCAAGCCGCCTTAATGTTTCCCCGTCTATCCATCGCCAACAAAGAAAAAAAAATAACCGCAATGATAAGTGAAAAAATATGAATAAATGACGGGTAAGCAAGGTTCTAAAAAACATATTTACTCCGTGTAGTTGTTGTCTTTCATATACCTTGGTATAATCTTGAATAACAATTCCTTAATCATCTTGTTGTTTTCCACAGAAACTCCCCTAAAGATCCAGATCAGACACCAGAAAAAGAATCTACCAAGAGGAAGATTGGTGAGACTGAAGATTCATTAATACTTACAAGAAGAAAAACGCTGAAACAAAATTATAACGGAGGCTTTACACAGCAGACGAGTGAAGATGATCCGATCCCGAAACCGTTTTGGTATGGTGTCTTATTTTTCTTAAATGTAGTACAACAACAAAAAATATATAAAATAACAGAATTTAAAAATATTAATTTGATCCTTATCTCGAAGTAGATATTCACTTTAGTTTAAAGACTTTAAATGCTTTACGATAGACCTCGGGTCAAAATGAAGTTTTGTTTGAGAAAATAAGTAAGGATTAGTATGTTGGTTTAGATACTTCATGTTTTGTTCTCTTGTTGCAGAGAAGAAAACCCGGAAAAGTTCAAGGTACTTGAAAGGCGTACCAGATGTAAATATACCCTGGATTCCTCAGTATCCAGAAACATCCAGGCGTCACCAGGATCGACCCAAGTGCTAATCGATTTCATACCGTCATCTGATCACACCTTAGATCCGCTTCAAGCTTATTCCACGGCGTCATTAGAATGTGATCAGGTAGTACCAAGTTAAAGGGATTCTTCAGTACCCAAGTACACACAGGCATCACCAGCGACAACAGTACTAATCGATTTCATGCCGTCACCTGATCACACGTTAACTCCGCTTGAAGCTTATTCCACGGCGTCATCAGGATGTGATCAGGTAGTGCCAATGACAAATATGGATAATGACCATATCCCTGTTTACAGCACAAAATCGATAATTCAGAAACCGAAGGCATACGAAATCAGGATAAAACAGGAACCAAAGCAAACAAACAAAAACCTCCACCGTATGAAAAGAAGCGAACTCCCGATATGAGGTGCCCAGGAAGAGTAAGCATCTCCTGCTTGCATTCAACACCCGTCGCTTCAATTCGGTAGAACTGTCACATCCGGTTACTTCAGTACCCAAATACACAGGCGTTATCAGGATCGACCCCAGCGACACCAGTGATAATCGATTTCATACCATCACACGTTAACTCCGCTTCAAGCTTATCCCACGACATCATCATATGCAACCCAGTATCCCCTCCAAGAGGAGTTAGGGACACTATCAGAGTTAGTTGACTCTCTGCGAGTCGACCTTTTTCAAACATCTATGCTTGTGAACTATATACAAGATTACATTAAAAAATGGAAATAAAAAAAAACTTAAAAGTGAAATTTGTTTTCTGTGTGTTTTAATGTTAGACGGTGTGTGTAGATCATGTATGATAGTTAAAATATGTGAAATCTTGTACAGATAATTGCTGATATTCAAGAATTTTATAACTGCTGATATTAAAGAATTAAAATTATGTCGAAGAAATATAGAACTTGTTATCAAGATGGTCTCACTGTTGGTAATCAAGTTTATAAAAAATACCGATATAGAAATAAGAAAGAACTTTGTGTATTTGTTTTACAATGTGTTTATTACTTACTAATAGAAGATGACGACTTTTTTCTGACCAACAAAATTCGGCTGTGAAAAAGATATGAAAAAGCAAAATTTATATAGTAACGATAGAGGAGATGAGTCTTCCTAGATGACGGCTTTATTGGATGGGTGACCCCAGACGGCTTTATGGGTTGGGTGACCCCAGACGGCTTTATGGGATGGGTGACCCCAGACGGCTTTATGGGATGGGTGACCCCAGACGGCTTTATGGGATGGGTGACCCCAGACGGCTTTATGGGATGGGTGACCCCAGAGGACTTTATGGGATGGATGACCTCAGACGGCTTTATGGGATGGGCTGTGACGTCATTGACCCCAAAGAGACCTCAGACTATACCCCTTACTACTCTTATTTGAATGAAATCTATGTACAAATATTTATTTATTTGTCATATCTATTATTTGATACAAGAATAATTGTGTCGTGTGTTTCGTGTTATATATTTTCATGTCATTTTTGAGATCGCGTGGATAATGTGATTTTTCGTAATTTGTCTGACAATTTGTAATTATATGAATTTTTGAAAAAGTTTTCCGAAGAATTCAATGACGTTAAATCATTTAAATTTTCAGATCATATGGACATATTATCCCGTTAGATGTTCTCCGATTTTTGAAACATAATACACCTTGTTCCACAAACAAGAAGTTGCCAAATTCATTTACTAAATATATTTTTGATTTTAAGAATATGATAACTATACATTCATTATGCGAAACTTGATGAAATATCACTTGATGAAATATCATTAAGTATTCCATTTTACGTAACTTCGTATTTTTGAAATAAATTCATATTGACAAGAAAGATAACTCTTGCATTTCTATTTTATCTAAACGACTTGGTTTATTCATGATATATATTTGTAAAATGAGCATGATGATTGTGTGTCATATACTTTATAAAATGCTTTATTGTCATGAATGAATATTTAAAATGTGTTATATGTTTTGTAGGGTTTATTTGTTCGTAATACGTATCCTGACAATAAATGATGGACTCTAACAAACAGCCTCTTTACTTGATACGAGAGTTCACTGTCAATTCAAACTACCCAGATGCATAACAGTAATTCTTAAATAAATCTTCCCATGGCCTCATTTCTACTCAGTTTGCATCGAAGAGGCGCCCTACGGGGGATACAATACTGATAACAGATTTTGATTTAAACAGGGGAACAGGATCGGATTGTTGGGCAAGAAAACATTCAGATTCAATTCAAATGTAATTATTTATTGATGAAACCAAATACTGGCATACTTAAGAAAAAACCACAAAAACAAAACATTACGTTCTGATCGTATAAAAGCAGTACAGGTAATCTCAATGAAAATATAGTGGCATCAATTCAGGAACACAATTATCCCCTAGGGCTCCGTTCTTAAAATTGTTTCGAATGGTGGAAGTGCAAACAACCTCCCTTTGTTCATGAATTTCAAATTATATAACTTTGATGAATACATGTTTTTGATACTTTAAGTCCCTCGCGTTGAAGAATTCATGTCATGAGGCACTAAAGGGTCCTGAAATTTTTTGAACTTTGTGATATGTTATATGCTGACGTTAAGCTTTGTTTCCTCTGTATTCATTTATAAATGTAGCGTAGCCAAGCGTGTGGCTAGTGTATATGTAAAATCCAGGATTGTGTGGTAGCTATGCCGCTGTAATTGTGTTCGTTGCTTGAATAATAACTCCTATGTACAGTTCACTATTTATTAACACTAACACTAAACTAAGCACTATAAACATCACGCAAATAAAAGTAATCCAAATAGAATAAAGGAGGGGATCTCCAACAACACTAGGTTGCAGCACCCACAGCAAAATCCCAAAAACACCCATGCAAAAAACACAGAACAGATACCCACAGAAAGAGACGCAAAAGGGACAAGGAACACCAACTCACAACATAGAAACATGAAACATAAAAGACTACACATAAACCAACGAGACCAATGGGCAACCGGTGCCGACTTAGGACGGCCATCTGCCACGTAAATAGCAGACGGTGTGGTTATCCTGAATTACGTGCGCACAACCCTCCCACTATTCCGATTACCCAGAGGTCTCGAAGAACGTACAATTGTGGTGTAAAACAACCTCCTCACTGTCAGATGACCACACACAAACAAGACCGCAAAACGCAGGGGCCCAAGCAACACAGATGAATATGTAAATTGATATAAAAAGAGGGCATGCGTAATACGACCTGTGCTCCGCCGGCTGTAGCGAGCTAATGTATGTTATCACCCGAGGAGTCCGACTGACATTCAGAGAGGACAGGCGGTCGGGGCCCTGTCTTCTCCAAAGAGGTTTGGACAGGGCCCGTCATGGAGTCCCGTCGTCACAGTCAGTCAGCGTGCAAGTATTAAGGATGCGCCGACACAAGACCGCAGACCGGCCAAGCACCAAGCCCAGCGCCCGCCCGGCGACATTAGGATCATATCCACGGCACAAGAGGCGTCCGACGACCCCGACGCACCCCCGATAGCAACTCCGTCCACCTTTGATCCTTCTAATTTTGTTGATCATGTCACCATAAAATGCAGGTTGCGAAATACCCAAAGTAATATACTCTGTTGCTTGTATGGGTCCGAATTTCAAAAGTAGTTGACAATAATTTTTGTGAAATTTCCAGAATGTCTTGACAAGTTTGTGAAAGCGAAAACCTTGACCTAAAAGTTTCTTTGTTATCTGCAAACCTCCATCATGAAAACCCTAAACACCAGCACACGCCCCAGCACACCGGATGAGCTGCGAAACGCAGATACCGCAAGACGGCAATCCAGGAACATCACCGTCAAGCCAGGGAAAATTTACTATATTGAATCCAAAGCCATCTCTTTTGTCATACACCCCTGCATGAATCTCTCCATTAATAATTTTGATATTCAGGTCCAAAAATGGTGTTTCTGTGTTTGTGACGTTCGCCTTGTTTAGAGTCAGTTCCTGTGGATGAATGACATTTTTATACTTTTCAAAAACAGGATTGTCGATAGTAAGGATATCATCCAGGTACCTAGAAGTACCATTGAAACATTACACATCATCATGTTTTCTTTGTTTTTGAAGATTTTGGATAAATTCTTTTTCATACGTGAATAAAAATAAATCTGCAACAAGAGGCGCACAATTAGTACCCATAGGGATCCCTACAACCTGCTTGTAGAGATTCCCACCAAATCTTACATAAATGTTGTCCAAAAGAAAGGACAAGGCAATACAAAGGTCACTACATGTCCATGATTTATTTGATTTGTATTCTGTATTGGAAAAGAAACCCTTTGATTCAGATGTACAAATATAAGTTTTACCCTCTCGGTTAAAGCACCATTTAATGAGTTTGGACAATTGATCATTAATCTTATCGTGAGGAAGCGTGGTGTACATATTTGAAAAGTCGTACGAAGAAATCGAATTGGCTTGAAAATTTCTCGATTTCATTTTGTCAATCACATCCCCTGAATTTTTAATAGACCAAAATAAGTTTACATCATTCCTGTTTAGAACAGTTTCACAATATTTTGCAACGTGTTCCTTTATCACCGTGAGTGCTGACGTCAGATTTCTAGACAAAATTGTAGTTGAGCAGTTGCTAGAATTAGCAATGTATCGAAATTTGTAAGGAGACTTGTGCAATTTTGGTATCAGTATAGTGTAGGAAGATCCAGTTTAGAAATAGGGATCTTGAATGAAGAAATTTCACTGTTGTGTTTGTTCAAAATGTTAGGAACACTTTCATTGCTTTTGATATAAGTGTTTGTAGACGAAAGTTCCGAAACCAAAGTTGATATGTAGTAACGTTTTCAAATGATTATGGTGTTGTTGGCTGCTTTGTCTGCAGGAGCGAAGACATATTTTTCTTTCAGATTTAGAACTTGGATTTTCGAAAAGATGAGGATTTTTGTGGAAGTGAACACAGTAAATGAACACAGAATGAACACAGTAAAAGTCCTACATTATTGAAATAAAGTGATGTGGAATCATCTAGCAATAGTTACAGAGTGAGATAAAGCTAAAAATCGGAGCCTCTTCATAATAAAATAGGTAATCCTCGGAGCGAGGATAAAAAATAGCGATCCTCATTATGAGGAGCAATATGTAAACAAACATGTTCTGACCTAATTAGCTAAATCGTATCATTTACTACAATATCTAAGTAATACTTGCAATTAAATAACAAAAATCAAATAAAAATTATAGTTAAATTAAATATACGTTACAACCCCCCCCCCATACTGTTTCCAGCATCAAAAAAGAGATTGAAGAAAGTTTCTCGGAAGAGCAATGCATTTATTTCTCGGAAGAACAGTGCATGAGTGACTCTCGGAAGAGACAATGATGGCTGACCATGTATACATCTCCCAGGAGAGGGTGGAAAACTACAAAACAATATAAACAATCATAAAAACTCTGATCACAAAATTTGAAAATGATTACACATCAAAGTCATTTGATCTACAAGTAATCAGTAATCAATCAATACAACAATACTGTATCAACTCAGTTTTCATAGATAAATTGCATACTCTGATAATAAAATGTAAACAAACCGATAATAAAATGTAAACAAACCGATAATAAAATGTAAACAAACCGATAATAAAATGTAAACAAACCGGTAAGTCATGTGATCTAAAAATAGGTCCTGTAATTTTATGAGCTTACGTTAAGCATTGTCTCCATATAAATATGGTTATTGTGTTTATTTTGATGAAATCGAAAATGACTATAGAGCCACAAGTCTGTCTTTAGGTAAAGGTCCTGATATTGGCCTTAAGTTTCAATATTTATTGGTGACCAAAGGTTTCGCGCATGCACATAGTCTTGGTCCGAGATAGTTTAACCTGTTAAATGACTGTAAAATAAATCTCATTTCCGTGTTTTTAGCAATACAATTAATTTCATAATCTTGAAAATATCAAGCGCATGACATAAAATATGTCCATCAATCCTTTTCAAGTTATGAAACACTACTTGGATGAATTGAGGATGTTTGAAATTTAAATTACACGATTGACAAGCAGCGTCCCTGTACAGACCACTTCCATTTTTGAATGAGCCTCTAGGCCTGCATTAAATTCGTACCAAATTATACTCTGTTCCTTTACGGAAGTTACACGAGATTTACAAACATACGAAGGACCTCACATTTACCGATACACGTTCCCCAGAATACAGAGTACAAGGCGTGACCTTGGTATTTCAAGTAGTTAGATCAGACAAATCTGAGAAAACAAACCGTCCTTTCATTAAAGTAAGATTTGCAAACAAAGGTATTGATAAATTGAATCTTGGTCAAATTTTGAATCACAAAACTGTGACAGAAGAAACTCCTTGTATTTCCTATAGGTACACATCAACAGTTGCATCTAAAACTTACAATTCAAACGATTCTTGCAGTGTATTGATTTAAGTGATCCCTCACTACATCCACTTCCTTGCGAATGTTCGTCATCAGATTTCAACTACTCTCCTTGTGGACACGTTATTACAGAGAAAGTATGTCCTTTACATGGGACCAAAATGTCAAAATTATCATGGACCTTGTGAGGAATATGCAAGACGTTGGGCAAAGAAAGAGGATGTACAGCTCGACAATCTTTCTGAATGGATAAAATCCATCAGAGGGTTTTTAATCTAGAATTAACCGATTCAAATCAACTGTGAACACCAGATTCGAGACTATATTTAAAGACCCTGATGTTATCACAGAGCTTACCTACCTCCAAGAACATTATGTCATCACACCAGCGGACAAAGCCTCAAATAATTACACATTCACTTGCAAAAAGTACTATTTCGACAGTCTAGTTAAAGAGTTGGGTTTAAGTTCGACACCTGGAAATCCCACTTACACCCCAATAAACCTTTCTGCCTCTGCCTTTACACTACAATTCCACATTCTAAATTGAAAGAGAGACTCACAAAAAGGAGCTGTTAAGATAAGGCGTAAAATCAGCCCTGAAAAGTGGAAATTTCAAGAACCTTTTTTGGTACAATGTATACCTTTGCGGCATCCCATCAGAATATGAAGTTATTTTTTATCTGTTTTGCATAATATTGCTGATTTTGGGGTCAAAACTTATCTTTTTCTCATAGAAATCTATAGATAACGGAAAAGTTTTATTGAACATTGTTCCTCCCGGATATACATAAAGCCACTTTTACTGGAGATGTGTATCCATAATACAATTTTTTTGGGAAAGTGGGGTTCTGTATCTCCGGGGGGAACACTACCCCAGAGACGAAAAACTAAAAATGGAAGGGGTGCATTTTTTTTAAGAATCGATCTTTTTGACCATTAAATATAGCACATTTGACTATTTTTTTCCTCTTTAATCCATTAAACATTGTGTACTCAATATGATTGAATGAAAGATACAAGAATTAGGAACGAAATAAGCACGAGTGATGTTCATTTCTCCGTCAATGTGTATTTCGCGCTAAAAGGCTTACATTGTAGCCATTGAATGAAGAATAAGACCGTATTTTAAGTTCCGGATTTTATTATTTACCGATTAGAGGAGGTTGAACGTTCGAAATCTATTTCTGATACACTATGTAGACATATTTGATGTCTTTTAGTTTATATTTCTCCCTTTTAGATAAAATATTCAATAATTTATAAGTTTTTTTTTGTCGATATTATCGGATTTTCTATCCGAGCACCCCTACCTCTTTCGACCTTAATTTCACAACCTTAAGAGTTCCCTAACATAATGTAAAACATGTAAAAGGTCTGCAAATACATTATATTTCAATAATGATTCATGTTTTTCTGTATACGATTCGCCATGCGGAAGAAATAGGTCACGAGATTCAGGGCTAAATACGGCCCTTATCTTAACAGCTCGTTATAAGTAATGAGTTTACAAGTAAGAACAGTAATCGCAAATTTATTGTTGTTAACTATGACAAAACTTCCTTATGGTCATTATCCATATTTGTCATCGTAAAAGAAAAGTCCGATTCTGAAAATAAGTACACTGAAACTGATATTATTCAGATGTTAAACTTTCTAATCGACAACATTTTTTTGGTGTTTGGAGGAAAGGTCTTCCAGGAAATCGTCGAAATTCCAATGGGGACCAATTGTGTCCCACTCATTTCCGACATTTTCCTTTACTCGTACGAGGCTATAATCATTCAATCTCTGGTCTCTGAAGGGAAAAGATACTAGGCTTCTGACTTCAACTTCACTTACAGATACATAGACGATGTGATGTCCATCAATAATCCAAATTTCGCGGATTACCTGAGCAGTATCTATCCTTCGGATCCTTAAGTCAAAGAAACCACAGAGACAAATAATTCAGCATCCTATTCGTTTTTTTTTTTTTTTTTTTTGCTTACAGTGCATTAATCTATGAAAATTGCTCTTTGATGGGTTTTGTCACAAAAATGACGTAAAGATCACATGATTTATAGGTATAAAAATGTTCCAGTCCCCAAATTTGAGCACCCATCTAAATGAGTTAAAGTCACTATAAAAAATCACCATGTTCGAGTAAGTAAAGAAATATTCCATTTTTTTTTTTTGTATTAATTTTTTGCTGAAAGAACTGTCACAGCTTATATATATATATTCACATATTATTATCATTTTTTTTGAAAGAAAAAATAATTTCCAAAAAATGTAACGGTTTTCTATAATATTTTTCAGATGTGTTTGCAACACAATCCAAGAAGCAATTCAAGTAATGGCCTTCTTGGCCAATTTAATTGAAGATTTGCAGTGTCCGTAAGTTCTTTTTACATATACATATCTTTACTTTACATAGTACTTTTCGAATAATGTACGACTCAAATATTTAATCAGAAATATATTTTTGCAGAGTGAAATTTATCACATTTTCTTTTTCTATGATTTTCTAGAATTCACAGGCAGTCAACATCCTCTGCGGGGGAACAAACAAGTGCTGCGTGGTAATTTTTAACCATTTTATTTTCAACAATTTGATTATAAATCAAAACTATATAAATAAAAAATAACACACAAGGCATGAATAAAAAATGATATAAACATGGCTATTAATATTTCTTTTTACTTTTTTATTTTCGAATGATGTATATATTTATATATATATATATTTCTCGTATTTCAGCTCAACACCGACGTCGCCCAAAAGGCCGCGGTATGTTAAATTACTAATGATATTTTTAAATTCAATGTTTTTCGTTTGTTCGGATTTATGTCTTCCTTTTTTTTTTTTTGTTAACACGGAATGTCTTTTATCCTTTATCAGGATAAATATTGAACATAAAATTTTCTTTTTATTCATTTAACTTTTTTTATTGACTGATTGTTTTTTTTTTATCTATTAATTTTTGACGTCTTTTTTAACACAGACAATTTGTCTCAATACTGATATCTTCTATTATAAGTTATACATCTAACAACAACAAAATAATTTTTTTTTTTTTTTTAGATTGGTGATGTTGACGCCCAGGCAATTGTGAGTTTTTTTCTCTTTACTTTATGGAATTGTTAAAGAAAAAAAAGTGAATTCATCAACGTCATTTTTTTTATGTTCACAGATTTTCGACTCCTCCCCAGGGCACGGAGGATAGATTGATGTCCCTATCAGGGAGTGAATTGTAAGTATCTGAAAATTTGATTGTAATTTTCAAATATGAATATTGTTTAGAGGTCTATAAAACTTTTTACAGTGATAATAATACATATTTTTGTTTCTTTTCAGTGACTCGACGTTTATTCTAACGTCGAGTCTTTTTGAAATGCTCTCACCGGGGTAAGTTTTTTTTCCATCTTCATAAATTGCATTTTGATCGAAAAAAAAATGTTGATCATCAAGAAATATATATTTTGATTCAAGAACTCTACAATTATTATACTAGATAGTTTTCATTCATATTTTTTATTATTCTATTTTCTAGATCCAGGATAAATCCAGTTAAACTGGACTCCTCACACGAAGAGGTGAGCTTATTATTTCATGTTTTAATATAATTCAATATAACTCAATATTTCGTGGTTGTTTTTCCTTTTTCTTTTAATAATTTGCGAAAATTTTATTTTTATCTATAGACAATTTTATATCAAATTATAGCAAACATTGCCACAGCAGAAAAATGGAGACGAAAATGATAAAGAGAAAAAAAATGAAGAAAGGATGGAAGAGAAGAAGGAAGAAGAAAAGAAGGAAGAGAAAAAGGAAGAAGAGAAACAAGAAGAGAAAGAAGAAGAGAAACTGTAACCGTAGACACTTAAAACAATAACGATTATATTGTGTGTGAATGGATTGGGATTATTATATAACCAATAGAGGTAAGAGAGAGAGAGAGAGAGAGAGCACTGGCAAAACCCCACTTGTGGGGAACTCACACCTGTCAAATGACCTTTCTTGTGAGAAATGTTGGAAATTGTGGGGAAAATCGCCATTCCCCATAAACCTAATCGGTATTTCGGAATGGTTCGAGGTATCCACAGGCAATAAAAAAAAATTTTTTTGATAGTTTTTTTTTTTATTATTTTTGTCAGTAAAGAGTTTAGGCATCGCAGAAGCGTATACACCAATGGTAGGAGGGATTTTTCTTTGTGGGGAATTTCTCTCTCTTTCGTACGCACAAAATTATCTCTTCACCGTAAAATTGGTGTCTTGGCATGCTGGGTAATTTTTCTGTTCGGAGCCTTCTTTTTTTTTTGTTCTTGTGATGAAGAGCTGATTGGTTTATCGATATTTCATTCATGATGGGTCGATAATTATCGATTAACGGGATGTTGTAGTCATCCGATTTCGGTAATCGATTTGGAAGTAAAATAATCGATCGCCTAGCGCGAAAAATGCAGAAGTAGGGGCTGCCGCTGATGTATCAGAGGAAATTCTGTCCGATGGTCAAAAACTATTTCTTCATACCGCACTATACATACAAGTTTACGTTATCAGATGAGCCCAGCATAGAGGATCCTACAGAACCTTCACTGGAAAACAACGATACAGTAATTAATTCATTTTTTATGTAAACTGATCAACAGGTACCTGCGTACGCCCACCCCCCCCCCTAAAATTTTCCAATCATGGGTGAAACGATCATTTAAAGTAAAAAAGTAAATATTATACAATTATTTCACAGTGATGAGGTCGATATGATGCTTTTTGGAGTGATAAAATCAATATCCCGGGGGGGGGGAGGGTGGCCTTCCTGGTTCCCCTACCAGTACAAGGGCTCTGCCCTGGACCCGCTGGGGACCTAGGTGGTCCCAATACCCCATGCCAATCCTTTGGGCCCCCAACTGAAAAGCTGGATCTGCCTCTAAAATGATGTTTCATGATACAAATCGTATTGTGAATGTGAGTAAATATCATGAAACATTATCATATCATAAGCTTAGCGTATCGTGACAGCCCTAAATTTAACCCCTGGACCAGTGACTGTATGGCTCATTTATGACTTGGGAAATAGAAAAACCCTGACGATTTTTTAATACTAGAACAATTATAGTGACTAATATGAATTATGGCAAAGCCATTGTGAGGACGCAGATGAATTATAATTTCAATGATTTTTCACCATACATCATTGAATTTTTTTTTACTCAGTTCATAAGGGTAAAATGCGAAACGAAAAGAAACGAAACAAAACGAAACGAAATGGAAACGAAACGAAATGGAAACAAAACGAAACGAAATGGAACAAAACGAAATGAAACAAAACGAAATGAAACAAAACGAAATGAAATGAAACGAAATGCCGGGAAACAAAATGAAACGAAATACATGTACATGTAAAAAGAAACGAAAATTTAATTTATATACTGGTTAGTTTTTATATGGGGAGGGGTGAGAGGTGTGTGTTGGGTGGGGGGTTGAAATATCTGTTTTGAAAGTGAGAATGAATGATCCATAGATTGTTCTATACATGTCCGTCACATGAGTTCAATTACGGATTTCATATGTCGTGTTTGGATTCGTAATTTAGTGATGATTCCAAGAAGGAGGGAAAAAATAAAATGAGAAAACTAATGAAATATGACTTTTTATGTGATTGATGAGGCAAATACCTCACAAGGTAATTGGATGGTCAGGGTACCCGATTAAATATGAAAATGAATGAGATTATTAGTGAATATCTTATTTTCAAATCCCTACCCCAGAAATAAAGATGAATTAAAAATGCATAATAATTGTAAAAAGTGTCAAACTGGTTCAATATTGATTATAGCTAGATATTCTTTTTCCTTTCTTCTCTGTGGTATTTGTGCTTGAACAAATAATTTTTCGCCTCATATATATAAACCTTACCCTTTCATCCCTTTAAAATTTACTCCTTTTCTTTGAAAACATTTGAAAATGAAATATTCACTATTACTCTAATTTCCTTTTCATATTTCAATTATTTATATTTTAAGGGTATCCTGACCATCCGATCCCCTCTGGATCTATCATTCTCACGTTCAAAGAAGATATTTCAACCTCCAATCCCCCCCCCCCCAAAAAAAATAACTAACCAGTAAATAAATTTCGTTTCATTTTGTTCCCATTTCGTTTCATTTCAATTCGTTTTATTTCATTTCGTTTCGATTTCTTTTCGTTTTGTTCAATTTCGTTTCGTTTTGTTCAATTTCGTTTCGTTTCCATTTCATTTCGTTTTGTTTTCATTTCGTTTCGTTTCCATTTCGTTTCATTTCTTTTCGTTTCGCATTTTACAGGTACCCAGTTCATAATAAACAAAAGATGTCATACAATTTGTGTCCTTGTTATTCTTTTCAAAAGAAGGGAGATCTCCAACAAGACCCCTTTGCAGCATCAACAGTAAAACACCAAAACACCCGATGCAAAAACACAAAAGACGAGTACAGCATGACACGGAAAAGAGACATACGACATGTAAACATCAAACACAAAACACTACACATAAACCGACGAGACCAATGGGTAACCGGTGCCGACTTTAGACGGCAATCTGTCACGCAAGTAGCAACTGGTGTGGTTATCCTGGATTACGTGCGCACAACCCTCTCACTTCTCCAATTACCCAGAGGTCTCGAAGAACGTACAATTGCTGTGTAAAACAACCTCCTCACTGTAAGATGACATCACACAAACAAGACCGCGAAACGCAGAGGCCCCAGAGACACAGATGAATATGTAAATGGATATAAAAAGAGGGCATGCGTAATACAGTCAGTGCTCTGCCGACTGTAGCGAGCTCATGTATGTAATCACCCGAGGAGTCCGACTGACATTCAGAGAGGACAGGTGGTCGGGGCCCTGTCTTCTCTAAAGAGGTTTGGACAGGGCCCGTCATGGAGTCCCGTCGTCACAGTCAGTCAGAGTGCAAGTCTCAAGGATGCGCTTGTACAAGACTGTAGATTGGTCAAGTACCATGCCTAGTGTCCGTCTGGTGACATTAGGATCATATCCACGATATAAAAGGCGTTTGATGATTCTGACGCATTTTCGATGGTTATGCTGCCTACCTTTGATCCTTTTTATTTTGTTTATCATATCACCATAAAAGACAGGTTGTGTAATACCCATAGTAATGTACTCCGTTGCATGTATAGATCCGAATTTTAAAAGAAGTTGACTGTAATTCTTGTAAAATTTCCAGAAAGTCTTAACTAGTTTATGAAAGCGGAAACCTTGACCTAAAAGTTTTTTTGGTAATTTGTAAATTTCTACTGTGAAAATCCAAAATATCAGTACATGCTCTAGCGTACCGGATGAGCTGTGATATGTAAATGCCATATGACGGTAATCTAGGAACATCACCGTCAAGCCAAGGGAAATTTACTATGTTGAATCCAAAATCATCCCTTTTGTCATATACACTTGTATGAATCTTTCCGTTTACAATTTTGATATTTAGGTCCAAAAAGGGTGTTTCTGTATTTGAAAGGTTTGCCTTGTTAAGGGTTAATTCTTGTGGATAAATTTCATTCTTATATAATTCAAAAGCAGGATTGTCAATGGTTAGAATATCATCCAGATACCTAGAAGTATTATTGAAACATTTCAGCTCATCAAAATTTCTTTGCTTTTGAAGATTTTGGATAAATTCTTTTTCATAAGTGTATCAAGTATCTTTTTTACTTGAAATCCATAATCATCTACAGGAAAGGGGATATTTTTATAGAAAATTTCTGGATCGACAGCATATGCAAATAACTCGTAAATGCGTGGAAACAACTCTCAATGTCGGCCGGTTTGATGTCACAAAACAATCAGTAAACATGAAATCACAATGCTCAATTTTGAAACATAGATGACAGATGAGAAGAGATCAAGTGATGTAATCTTAATCTATGTATAAAATTATATTGTAAGTCCTTGGACCTTGACGAAAACCAAGGAAAAGTGAACTCGGGCAAGAAATATCTGGGCATAAACCATTAAAATTAAAAAGAAAAAGAAAAAAGAATTTTACTTTTTTCTGAAATATTTACATATTGTAAGATTTACATGAAAGTTTAAATGTTTGTTTTCCAAATTTCATTGAGTGATGAAATGTCAGTTGTCGTATCAGGAATATGTATACCCCCCACCCTTGCACTCCCTTTTACTTTCACCGGAAAAATTCAATATGTTGAAGAAAGAAAACCTCCGTTTCGGCGACGTCTATAGTATTTTCAGCAATGATGGCCTGGAGAAGGGGCTTTACTAAAAAAAATGTTTACAAATGATTTTCCAATTAATGTCTGAAGACAAAATTCATTCCTTTACTATGAAAGAGAGGGAGAGGAAGGGGAGGGAGAGGAAGGTTGCGGGAGGGGGTATGGGAAGGGCAAATATGAAAGGGAGGGGAGGAAGAGGGAAGGGAGGGAGGGGCGGGACGGAGGAGAGAAGTATTCTGAGTAAAAATTCATCCCCTGTCACCCCCCTTCCCCCACAATATTACAATCACCCTTCCTCCTTTTTTGAATAACCCTGGATCCGCCTATGATTTACCTCCAAGGGGAAAAAATACCCAGCCTTATTTTATGCTTTGAACAGAGCCCCAGTTTGTGTTAACCTATTTGCACTAAGTACTGTTGATGATGACGTAAGTTGTGACGCTTTGTGTACAGTATCGAAGGCAGCAGAGAAGTTTGTGTTGGGATTTACACTGCATAGATTTCCTGTATATTCTACGTGTAGATCTTATATATGTGGAGAGAAACCACATTATTCGATCTACAAGTATCAAAATATCAGCTGCAAATCATCCTCGAAAGCAGAATGAAGTTCGGTAAGTCGCTGATCGCGTTGATATTTTTTGTTTAAATAATCAACACCCATCAGCCACGCAGCCCCAAAATTTATGAAGGACCCGACACTCTGTTTCGGTTTTTTGATATCGTAATAGTCGTTTTCTTTCTTTGAATTTTTAAACAAATGTTTTGCAGAGTGTTTCGGTGGTATTTCGTTAGAATACGAATATGTTATATTTTTCTCGATATATTTTAAGGCCCACCTCATCAGGAGTCCACCTTAAAAAGAAGCGAATGTGTGACAAGATCACCTATATTTTTGTATTTTGAAAATGCTACTATCGGTTCTGCTGTGAATATTTTCTTACACTGTTCGTCATTCATTACAGTAGACCAGTACTTCATGAGTTTCTTTTTTATTCCATTTATTCGCGGATCATATTTGGTTATTAGTACATTTGGAATTTGTTTGTTTTTATTCTTTCGCTTTTTATTTGTAAATTTATTTCGATCAGCTGCACGAATTTGACTTATAATAGCATCAGTTTCGTTTTCAGAGTAACCTCGCTTGAGTAACTGAATTTTGAAGTCGCTTAATTCTTTGATAAGAATATCCCTACTACTTGTATTCCGTGCATGTCGTATACACTCGCCTTTTATAAAACCTTTGAAAACCGATTTGTGATGCGCACTTGTTCTGTGTAAAAACTGAAATGAGTTTGTAGACTTGATGTATGGTTTCGTATCTAGTACCCCAGATTCAGTAAATCGAATACCTTTATAAATAACTGTATCGAGAAATACCATAGAGGATTCGGAAATTTCATACGTAAATTTTAGTAAAGGATGCACGTTGTTTCCTATTTCAAAGAAGCGAGTTGCTTCTTCTAACGACCCGTTAAATATTATGAATCCATTATCACGGAATCGACCGTGAAAAACTATTTTATTTCTATGTTCGTATTGGTTTAATATTTCTTTTGTTATTTCATACATTCTAATATCACATATTTCTGGGGATGGCACAGCGCCAATCGCAGCGCCAATTGTTTGTTTGTAATATTTGCCATTGAATTCAAATATGTTATTCTCAAGTACGTATTTCAGAAGGAATATAATACCGTCTGTGTCTGGTATCGGGATGTTTACATAACTTCCTAGATCACACTCGGTGATCGCTTTTCTTACAGCTGACAAAAGTTCATCAAAGGTCATGTTTGTGTACATAGATGTAACATCATAACTTATGAGTAGAGAATTTGACGGACACTCTAGTGATTCGATTTTCTTTATGAAATCCATTGTGTCTTTAATATAGCTATTTTGTTTTTGTACGATAGGCACAAGGAAGTAATCGGTATAATGCCCTATTTTTTCGGTTGCAGTTTGCTTCTGTGATATGATAGGTCTACCAGGTGGCATTTTAGTTTCTAATTGCGCTGAATCTTTGTTAATTTTATGTATTTTCGGTAGTAAATAAAGTCTGCCCGGCCTAAGCTTGCATTCAGTTTTATTTGTCAAGTATCTATATGTTTCTTTGTCGATTGAGCCTTTATTCTTCATAGATTCAATTTTGTTTTAAATTATTTCGTGTATTAATGATAAGTTCGGTTTTTCTATTTCAACGTAATGATTAGTGTTAAGTTGACGCATTCCCTCTGCAATATACTCGTTTTTATCTAGTATGACGACTGTATTGCTTTTATCAGCTTTTTTAATAACAATATCCCTTTTGTTTCTAAGTGAGTTTAATGCGTTTCTCTCATCAACGGACAAATTATCATTTCTTTTCTTCACTTCAATTGAAGTAATTTCAAGCTTTGTTCGGTCAATGTAATTTTCTAGTGCTTGGCATATGTAGCCTGGTTTATAACCTGAATTTATACGGAATGGATGTAGACAATCGGTGGCATTTGTATGAAAGTAAAATTTGCATCGAAGTTTTCTTGCGAATTCGTCAAAGTCTCTCACTAAGGAGTTTTTAACATTCGGAGTTTTAGGCATCGGAATAAATTTAAGTCCTTTGTTTAAATAATCAACACCCATCAGCCACGCAGCCCCAAAATTTATGAAGAACCCGACACTCTGTTTCGGTTTTTTGATATCGTAATAGTCGTTTTCTTTTTTTGAATTTTTAAACAAATGTTTTGCAGAGTGTTTCGGTGGTATTTCGTTAGAATACGAATATGTTATATTTTTCTCGATGTATTTTAAGGCCCACCTCATCAGGAGTCCACCTTAAAAAGAAGCGAATGTGTGACAAGATCACCTATATTTTTGTATTTTGAAAATGCTACCATCGGTTCTGCTGTGAATATTTTCTTACACTGTTCGTCATTCATTACAGTAGACCAGTACTTCATGAGTTTCCTTTTTTATTCCATTTATTCGCGGATCATATTTGGTTATTAGTACATTTGGAATTTGTTTGTTTTTATTCTTTCGCTTTTTATTTGTAAATCTATTTCGATCAGTTGCACGAATTTGACTTATAATAACTCATATCACTTTGTGATATGAACCGATGGTAGCATTTTATAATTATATAATAAGTATCTGTCTGTATTGCAATCTTTTATCAAATGTAAATATGATGATAATTTTTCAATACTAAAGAATTCGACAAAAACTATACGAAACTGCACAATGGAAGACAAAACGCAGCTAATTACGCTCAGAAAGTAATAGAATCTCATTGTTAAAGAAAAATAATCCGAAGCAATTTTTTGCCAAGTTTTCAAAAAGAGAAAACCCCAAAATTGACATACCCCTTAACACTTTATATGAACATTTCAAAAATTTATGTGATATTGATGTTTCTACATGCGAAAATACAAGCAACGAATTTTCTTCTAATCACGATTCAGTTTTTGAAGAATTAGATTGTGAAATTAACACTGAGGATATAATTAAAGCTATTGAATGTTTACATAGAAATGCATCTCACGGAGACGATTGTTTAATTAATGAGTTTTTCATTGAATTTAAAGATGAGTTACTACCAATGTTACATAAATTGTTTAATATCATTCTGAATACTGGTGTTTTTCCTTACTCATGGTCTACTGCTGTCATTGCACCAATTTTTAAAAAGGGTGAAAAAAAAATCAAATAATTATAGAGGTATTAGTTTAATTAGTAATTTGAGAAATCTGTTTACTTCAATTTTGAATCGTCGATTATTACATTGGTCTAATTCAAATGATGTCATTACTGATGCTCAATTTGGGTTTTCAACCTGGATATTCTACTGTAGATGCAATATTTTCTCTGTACAGTTTAATTAGCAAATCTTTGACAAATATGGTACAAATTGTCCAAATTAAGAATAAGAGGGAAACTTTTGAATGTAATTAACAATATGTATCAAAATGTGAAATCATTTATTTGTTTAAATAATTTAAAATCAGACTTTTTCGATAGCAAAATTGGCTTGATGCAGGGTGAGGTACTTTCGCCGATTTTATACGCCCTCTATGTTAATGGTTTTGAGCTTTTCTTCATAAATGAAAATTGTATACCGTATGATTGTAAGATTCTTAACTTATTCCTATTACTGTATGCCGATGATTTAGTTTTATTCAGTGAAAGTGTTTCAGGTTTACAAGATCAATTAAATGCATTATACAAATATTCTAGTTCATGGGGGCTCTCAGTTAATTCTGATAAGTCAAAAATTGTTGTTTTTAGAAATGGGGGAAGAGTAAGAGCAAATGAAAGATGGACTTTTGATGGGGAGTTCATCGAAATTGTGGAAAATTTTAATTACTTGGGCATTTTATTGAACTACAACAATAAATTCACTGTAACTGAATCTCATCGTGCTGATCAAGGAAGGAAAGCTATGTTTTCTCTATTAAGTAAAACTAAGAATATGTATTTGAATATTGAAACATTAATTTCACTTTTTGATTGTTATGTTACAAGTGTGCTGCACTACGGTTCTGAGATATGGGGTTATCATAAAGGCAGAAATATAGAGAAAATTCATCTTCAATTCTTTAAGTCTGTACTAGGTCTAAAAAAAAGTCTACATGTAGTAATCTTATCTATAATGACTTGGGAAGATTGCCTCTAAGATATATAAGAACTTTCAACATGTTAAAATATTGGAGTAAATTATTGAATACAATACACAGAATTGTATACTAAAATCATGTTATGAATTGTTGCTTGATGATGTAAACTTTGGAAAAGAAAATTGGTTGGCAAATGTGAAAAATGAAATTTTTAGATTAGGTTATGGTGACCTCTGGTTAAATCAGACTTGTGATGTTAAATTTCGACCACTTTTAAAACAAACAATCATGGATCAGGCAATACTAGAGTTACGTAGTTTTATAGACACTTCAAGCAAATCATTTAACCACTAATTTTTGCCTGCAATATTATTTTCGTAAACCTATAGATATCTCATTAGTTAAATTGATATCAAAATTCAGAATTTCTTCTCATAATCTTGCTATCGAGACTGGCAGATATAATAGACAAATTTTAAATGAAAGATTGTGTTGTTTTTGTGTAGATAAAATAGAGGACAAATTTCATTTCATATTACAATGTCCTGCTTATCAGGTCCTACGAGTGAAGTACATTAAACCATATTTTTGGAAAAGACCCTCTGCTTATAAATTCAGTAAATTTCACCAGAAAATGTGTCAGCGCTTAGAAACATAGGAAAATTCTTGAAATTTGCCAGTAAACATAGATCTAATTTGATTTGATAGCTTTATATTGTAATGTTTTCATTTTCCAATCTAATCAGTTATGTGTAACATGTACAACAACATAAAATATAATTTTGATTACATATTTGTCATGGTTTATATGGACTCCATTGATTTGTAATTTGCATTTTGTTCATTCTCTGTATATGTATGTGTGTATATATGTTGCTGATGAGCCTTTGGCTCAACGTATTTTGAAATAAACTACTAATTCATTTATTTGACTAATCAGAGGTCATCCAGTAATTGTCTTTCTTCTGAAAACAGGAAGTTAATCTGAGAGTTTACAACTGCTAGGAAGATTTATGGTAACCTCCCTTTTCTTTCTCTCTGTACTTAAGTACATAATATCTGTATAACTGATAGGCCCTGTGATCCACCATCCTACATCCATCTATTACCCACTCTATCTAATCCACCTCATTTTAATCCAATTCTATCCCATCCTTTCCTACATTCATCTAAATGACTCAACAAGGATTCATTCATTAGTAGTAAATTAATTTAATGGATAATTATTAAGATGATAAAATTTGGCTGCGGAAGTAAAAACTGCCCATAGCCATAACAAAAGTAGGCTAGAATCCGGCCTTTAATTTGCCCCATTATATATCACGTCATGTTATAAAGGTACCTAAAGGTTTATATATTAGCGATCTGAAATGAGATTATCCGAAATTAGCAGCAGCTATTCTGATATTGTATTTTCTTTGACTTTCATTCACTTTTGTTATGAGACGTGAAGTAAAATACATCAGTCTTATGTATGTACTCCAGACATTAATATATATAAGCTATCTTTGCACCCTTTAAATGCCTCAATTTAAATATTGATATTACGAGGCACAAGAGGGTGCAAGACCGCGATCTCGTGACTTTAAAGAAGGAATCTTAATTTGTTATATTTTATCTTCCTCCCTGCAGGGACTTTTAAAATGATCCCGATGTGGGATATCTGAGTGTATTATTAGACATAGCGGGACTGCTTATAAGAGCATTTGTACAATGTACGTGTTGCAAATTTATTGTTTTTACACTCAAAGGGCCTTTCAGATATAGCGAAAGTATGTTGCAAAGAAGAGAGAGAAAGAAAGGTGAATCTGAGAGTTACAACTGCTAGGAAGATTTATGGTGACCTCCCTTTTCTTTCTCTCTGTACTCTAGTACATAATATCTGTATAACTGATAGGCCATGTGTATACACTCAGGAAAAAGACCAGGACAATTTTACGATTTGAAATGTTTCGATAGTACTTCCGATGATTATATATAGCAAAATATGTCAATGCAAGCTTAAAAGAAAACCTATATAGGCCCTTTCGAGTGTTAGATGTCAGCGGTCACTGCGAAGGTCATCGATTAATTCAAATAATCCCCTTCGCATGGTTCCCCCTCGTATGGTAGTTATTCATAGGCGAATAGGAAAAGCCGTGCGTAAAGCCAAAATAGAAACAATAAAACGTATAGCTAAAGCTATAAGTCCTGATAGAAACTGTAGGGACGAGACTGACTCCGACTCTGACTCAAATCATACGGACGATAACGATGACAATGACGATCAGTCCGAACTAGTGCACTGATAAAATTTTCTTATCGATTGTAGATGTCTACTGACGACCGAGCAGATAGACAAAAATTATTAAGATTTATATTTGATGAATACGCCCATCGCGTTAAAGTCAAGCCCAAAGATAGAACTATAAAGTCTTTTTACCTTTTTATGAAAAAACAACCCCGATGAAATCTGGCAAGTTATGCACCGCGAATTCGCTACACGATTCCCTGAAGTCGAAACGGAAGACCCTGAAATAGAAACTGACGAGTTATGTCTTCGCGTAGGAACTCTACCATCATTAATTAGAGATAAAATCGCGCAATACATCCGAATAAATGAATCTAATAAAGTCAGGAAATTAACACGCGAACTTAAAATACTAAGAAGCCTACTGACAGAAAAAGAATTCAAACCAAGTATGCTTGAGAAAATAACTTTTCAAAAACCCCGATTAAGATGCCAATACCCCTTTTGTGGAACACTCATTTACTATTGTAACCCCGGACAGCGACTCGCTGTACGAGCAGTTAATCGATATTTTCATAATCCGGAATTGTGGGTTGCTAGATCTCATCGACAGGCATTCTCTTCTGATTTCAGATACAGACACTCGTACTCGTCTTTTGTGTTTTTGCATCGGGTGATCTGGTGTTTTACTGTTGATGCTGCAACGGGGTCTTGTTGGAGATCTCCTCCCTTCTTTTTTTCATCATAAATTTGTTCACATGGCCATAAATAGCCTTCCGAATTTTTCAAGGTATTGAGTGGCAAAGTAGATCCACTGTAAATACTATTTTGATTTTCAGTGATTTTTTATGTAAAATGTCTGAAGAGAAACAATATTGTTAAAGTTAAAGATATTGTTATAGCAATAAAAAAAATAGATGTAATAAAACAGAATAATAATGAATGATATTTACCATGAAGACTATTTACAACTCCATCCTGTGTAGATTCGAGTTATCATTCGATTAACTACCGGTACTTGTGGTATCTGGAGTCTTGGCACGAGTAATTGTTGCCATGACATAGGAGCATCGGTCACTTGTTGTAGGAGTACTGGTAACATCAGACTGGTCATGGATACTGGGCGTTGTAATATCCCATCTACCGGTCATATTGACTTGTTGTCATGTTTAGTTGTCGTTAGTGGTTTACCATAGGTGACAAATTATCACCATTATGCTAAGAAAAAAATGTAGCAGGTGACAAATTATCACCATTATGCTAAGAAAAAATACATGTAGCAGGTGACAAAGTATCACCATTATGCTGAGAAAAAAAACATGTAGCAGGTGACAAAAACAAACAAAAAAACCCCATGTATATTGCATACTGGTAAGTCTATTGTCAATATTACCAACTTTATTGTACTACTAGACATTTATTCCTGACGAAAACTGTCCTAAAAGGGAACCCTTGTTTGATAAAAACAAATTAAATCTTGAATTTGACGGCAACAGTTGAAAAGTTCGAGCATGTTTGTATCCTACTGTAAAAACTGCAAGATGTATCAATAAACATTATCTTCATCTTGCACTCTGTACAAAAAGCACGACCATGGCATCGTCAAATTTACTCGAGAGAAGCTATATAGAGGATGGAGCAATACAGTTTGTGAGTGGGGGAAATCATTCCCTTACACTAACCTATTTCAGTGGGAAGGTGTGGATTTATCTACAAAGTAATGTAAAAAGTTTATTCCAATCGAACACATGTTAAAACGCTGAATTGTGAATATCATTATACTATATACATATATTACAAACTTACATGCGAGAGCTGTTTAGAACATTTCATTTTTTTTTCAGACAACAAGCACGGCAAGTCCGAATCAATCCCAAGATAGTGTTTTGACACTCTTCTCACAGAAAGATTCAACATTGGTAGGGCATGTGGCCATGTCGTAAGCTTGAATAAAATGGACAGACCACCTACTCCAAATTCCACTTCCCTTTTTACATATTTCAGCCAGGGAAGAGTTATGTCATCTTAAAGAAAAGAAGAATAAATCGACGACGATGACACAGAGCTATTATAAAATACAAAAGAAATAAAACTCCTTTCTATTGGCTGGACATTTAGTTATAAATGTATTTGTATAGATCAGTGTTATCGATTGTCATATGGTTTTTTTCCTTGAGTTAGTAGAAGGCGACATTATTTTTTTGTTTTTCTTTTTGTTTGTATTTAAGTCAGACAAGCACTCCTTTATTCCTGCGATATTTATATAATAAACACCCATCTTTAGACGTCATGGCAAAATTCATATTTGAAAGTCAATTTATTTCGGTCGATCCTTTCTTCTTTAAATTTTCTCTGATAATCATTTTTTGGTTGAAAATAATGAACGTTTAATCAGTCTCTCACATATCACCGATTTGACCAGTTTTCAAACTATGGCAAAGTGTATCTAAAAACGTCAAAAACTTCCCGCCTCGAAAGATGTGTTGGCAGATTTTATCAAATAAATGGACTATTTAAATGTCTCTATTAGGAACTTTTTCCACTTAGTTCCATGACAAATACGGATAATGACCATATCCCTGTATACAGCACAAAATCGATAATTCAGAAACCGAAGGCATACAAAATCAGGATAAAACAGGAACCAAAGCAAAACAACAAAAACCTCCACCATATGAAAAGAAGCGTACTCCCGATAAGTAATGGGAGTGAGACCAGGTGATATATTCTTTGTTCTTCATTTTAGACATTCCACAAGATGTTAATGACGAAGGGAATGATGTCATCCTTATAAATTTTAACAAACCTAGTGGAGAGGGTAAGTAAAAATATCCATAATAACTGGAAACAATGGCAACATATCGAAGGAAAAAAATATATATACCAAATATTTCTAAAACAAAAACTCTACTACAATAATAATTCTAATGACTTCTAAGAAAATAATTCCTCAAACAAATCAAAAATTTGTACTTTTCAGTAGAAGTGTAAGAAAAGAAACCAACGAACAACTAGACCGAGAGGCTATGAATGAATGTAGGTACATGTTCATGTGAAGTATGTTCAAGTTAGAACAGAAACTAAATAATACAAAAGCATATTTTTCCTATCTTTATATAATCACAATGACAATCTCCTTTTTTATTTTAGCAGATTACAACCAAAAGGAGACGACCACAGAATAAAAGTGCGTTGTTTTTACAGATGGGAATCTGGTAGTAAAAAAGGAACTTAACTTACATGTAAGTTGTCTTTGTCTCAATCTATTTGACCTTCTGACAAGGGCGAGATTTGGACGGGAGGTCCGTGCTCCTTAGAGAAGACAGGGCCCCGACAATCTGTCCTCTCTGAATGTCAGTCGGACTCTTCGGGTGATTACATACATGAGCTCGCTACAGCCGGCAGAGCACGGACTGGATTACGCAGGCCCTCTTTTTATATCCATTTACATATTCATCTGTGTCTCTGGGGCCTCTGCGTTTCGCGGTCTTGTTTGTGTGATGTCATCTTACAATGAGGAGGTTGTTTTACACCACAATTGTACGTTCTTCGAGACCTCTGGGTAATTGGAGAAGTGAGAGGGTTGTGCGCACGTAATCCAGGATAACCACACCATTTGCTACTTGCGTGACAGATGGCCGTCCAAAGTCGGCATCGGTTACCCATTGGTCTCGTCGGTTTATGTGTAGTCTTTTGTGTTTGATGTTTAAATGTCGTGTATCTTTTCCGTCTCGAGCTGTACTCGTCTTTTGTGTGTTTTTGCATTTGGTGTTTTACTGTTGATGCTGCAACGGGGTCTTGTTGGAGATCTCCTCCCTTCTTTGTAAATAAAAAATTGTCAAAGATCACATGGGTTTATAGATTTACTGTATATTTTTTTAGCTATAATCTTTGTCTGCTATTGTTTAGATATTTGCAGGATGGTTGACATAGAATTATTTCTCTCTTCGGGCGAACTGGACGGTCTTTTGCGAGAGCCATGGAGTGATCTGCGCCCATACTGCAATGTCGCTGGATGTGCTGGGAAATATACGTCCTTTCGAGAATACCAGCGACACTGGAGGAATCTTCACATGGACACAAAATTGTTCAAGTGTCCCTGTGGAAAACAATTTGCCAGGAAGGACAGGGCGAGGAAAGACCAAGCGGCGGGGCATTCCGTGGCACTTGAGTATACAGTGATAAGTGTGCCAAACATACAAAAGGTCGATCCAGGTAGCACACTCCCGATGAGACCACCGACGGCAGAAGAGAAGGAGAGAGATAAGCGGAAGCGAGAGGCGTCTGTCAGGAGGCAGGCTCTAGCAAAACCGTCGTTTTCGTTGCCGTTGGGATCGAATTCGAGAGACGAAGAGGTGACCATAATTTTTGAGGGCAGTAAATCTTGGGCCTTCAAAAGAAGAAAGGACAAATATGTGGGACATTTGTATCAAGCGCCTACAGAAGATAATGACAATTTTTGACAGTGTAAAAAATAATTAAAAAGGGGAAAGGAGGGGGTATTATATTAAATGTATTGTGATTTAATTTTTTTTTTTGTGAGTGTATGTGTCGTGTTTGTATTTTTTTTTTTTGATTGCAGACTTTTATATTGCATAAAATCAGTTTAAACAAAGTTTTTAGATTGATAACTTAAGTTTAAGAGGGGAGGAATGTAATAGGGCTGATTTTATGTGCAATATCATATAATTGTATGTATTGATGAATGTCATATTTTGAATTGATATTGTGTTCAAATCAACATTTTTATTTACTGGTGGTTGCCCAATTTTCTCTAGCAAAGACTACTCGGACATTTCTGAAAAATCCCAAATTTTACATTGTCAGCGATTTTAGATTTTACTTTCACTCACATTTAATTATATCTGGAACTAGCCAATGGGATAATATCTCTTCAGTGGGAGGAACTTGTCAATTTGGGTATTAAATGTCGTGCACACTGGAAATGCACTGGGGTCTGGCTTTCCAGACCAACTCTCTGTCGAGGTTCATCGTGCGCATAGTGCGTAAACTTTTTCGACATAGTAACCTTCTTCCTTTTTTGGCATATTACATCATTTAGATTTAGGATCACTGATGAGTGTTAAGTACCCGAAACGTGCATGTCTGGTCCACGTTGCCAATTTATCTGTTTTTAAAATGCTATTCAATTTGAAGACGTATACATTTATACCACTTGGTGAGTGTCACTGCTGGTGGACCAGGAGTCCCCGAGGGCACATGTAGCCAAGTTCGATCAATTTCGGTTGATCGTTTCTTCAACGCATTCTAAATTTCTGTTATCAAAAGTTCTTGAAATTTCTGAAAAGTGGGTCCTGTAGCATCATATCCCACCCATCCTGCTAAACTTTTTCGACATAGTAACCTTCATACTTTTTTTGGCATATTACATCATTTAGATTTAGGATCACTGATGAGAGTTAAGTAACCGAAACGTGCATGTCTTGTCCACGTTGCCAATTTCTCTGTTTTTAAATGATGCTATTCAATTTGAAGACGTATACCTTTCTACCACTTGGTGAGTGTCACTGCTGGTGGACCAGGAGTCCCCGAGGGCACATGTAGCCAAGTTCGATCAATTTCGGTTGATCTTTTCTTCAACGCATTCTAAATTTCTGTTATCAAAAGTTCTTGAAATTTCTGAAAAGTGGGTCCTGTAGCATCATATCCCACCCATCCTGCTACGTCTTTCGGTAAACTTTTTCGACATAGTAACCTTCATACTTTTTTTGGCATAGTACATCATTTAGATTTAGGATCACTGATGAGTGTTAAGTACCCGAAACGTGCATGTCTGGTCCACGTTGCCAATTTCTCTGTTTTTAAAATGCTATTCAATTTGAAGACGTATACATTTATACCACTTGGTGAGTGTCACTGCAGGTGGACCAGGAGTCCCCGAGGGCACATGTAGCCAAGTTCGATCAATTTCGGTTGATCGTTTCTTCAACGCATTCTAAATTTCTGTTATCAAAAGTTCTTGAAATTTCTGAAACGTGGGTCCTGTAGCATCATATCCCACCCATCCTGCTACGTATTTCGGTAAACTTTTTCGACATAGTAACCTTCATACTTTTTTTTGGCATATAACATCATTTAGATTTAGAATCACTGATGAGGGTTAAGTACCCGAAACGTGCATGTCTGGTCCACGTTGCCAATTTCTCTTTTTTTAAATGATGCTATTCAATTTGAAGACGTATACATTTATACCACTTGGTGAGTGTCACTGCTGGTGGACCAGGAGTCCCCGAGGGCACATGTAGCCAAGTTCGATCAATTTCGGTTGATCGTTTCTTCAACGCATTCTAAATTTATGTTATCAAAAGTTCTTGAAATTTCTGTAAAGTGGGTCCTGTAGCATCATATCCCACCCATTCTGCTACGTCTTTCGGTAAACTTTTTCGACATAGTAACCTTCATACATTTTTTGGCATATTACATCATTTAGATTTAGGATCACTGATGAGGGTTAAGTACCCGAAACGTGCATGTCTGGTCCACGTTGCCAATTTCTCTTTTTTTAAATGATGCTATTCAATTTGAAGACGTATACATTTATACCACTTGGTGAGTGTCACTGCTGGTGGACCAGGAGTCCCCGAGGGCACATGTAGCCAAGTTCGATCAATTTCGGTTGATCTTTTCTTCTACGCATTCTAAATTTCTGTTATCAAAAGTTCTTGAAATTTCTGAAAAGTGGGTCCTGTAGCATCATATCCCACCCATCCTGCTACGTATTTCGGTAAACTTTTTCGACATAGTAACCTTCATACTTTTTTTGGCATATTACATCATTTAGATTTAGGATCACTGATGAGGGTTAAGTACCCGAAACGTGCATGTTTAGTCCACGTTGCCAATTTCTCTGTTTTTAAATGATGCTATTCAGTTTGAAGACGTATACATCGTCCTAAACACAACCTAACTTTCTTCTTTCGAATCCCGTGGATTTGTATCAATCCAAATAGTGGTTCCTCCTTTGATCTGTTTCTCTTACTCGACTCTGGGAAGTGTATCCTTCCTAAATAGTCACCTTTGCTTCCTTCAGCCAAGGAAATTGTATTTCCTGATTGCTACCTTTTAATTGTTTTCTTTGTTTTATAGTTCTTCAAATCAAGGGGATAAGATTTGCAACTAGGAATCATTAGTGATGAAATGGCAACCGTTATATTTTCATCTCAATTTTCTTAGTTTGTAAATACATGTAAATATTATAATCGTTTATTATACATCAATAATATCATAATCAAAGAGTCTCTAGTTCTCGTCTTTTATCTTGTTATTTGACGTATTTAGGACATTGAGAGCCACAGAATATTTCACATAATACGTAGACATCAGGTTTTCGGTGATTCTTATGGTCAGTCTAATATCTCTGGTTCCTGTGGAGCGCTTCTAAATCACGTATTTGACTGGATAAACAATCATCGTGAATCTGTTGTAAGTTGGTAATTAATTTGTCAAGAGGACAATAAACTGAAGAGTATAGCCGTAATTCGGGCAATATACCGTATATCGGGTAATTCTGGCGCGATGGAAATTTTGGCTTTGTTGGCGGTTACAAAAAATTCGCCAAATTTAAAAGCGCCACATTTTCCATGAAGAAAATCGGAATATATTCAGCTTGAGATCCGCCACTGTAAAATTTTCCTGTGTTCTACAGTGTTATTACTTCGATTGCGTAATATATTCACCTATGCTGACCATATCGTTATTACAGATATCGTTTCTTTACATACGGCTGTTTTATTTGGACATCGACTCTTCCTTTGAAATTTGTGACAATTTAAAATGTCAATTTTACGATTTTTAACATGGGATACTGCAATTCAGAATTTATCCAAAGATAGTGATGAATCGACAGTAGATGCGGCTTCAGAACTTAATGCTGTGAAGGGGAGCCCGAACCGTGGGGCCTATACAACGTCTAGTCCCTCTGCCCGCTATAAAATCGGAAAATATGCTGCCAAAAATGGAACGCAAAAGGCTATTAAAAATATTACAGAATTTGGAGTTTTAAAGGAAACCTGTGTACGCCGTTTAAAACTCAGTACTTGAATGACAGAAAGCGCAAACTTCATTTAGGCGACAGCATAGGTGGACCAGGTGTCCCCGAGGGCACATGTAGCCAAGTTCGATCAATTTCGGTTGATCGTTTCTTCAACGCATTCTAAATTTCTGGTATCAAAATTTCTTGAAATTTCTAAAAAGTGGGTCCTGTAGCATCATATCCCACCCATCCTGCTACGTCTTTCGGTATACTTTTTCGACATAGTAACTTTCATACTTTTTGGCATATTACATTGTTTAGATTTAGGATCACTGATGAGGGATAAATACCCGAAACGTGCATGTCTGGTCCACGTTGCCAATTTATCTGTTCTTAAATGATGCTATTCAATTTGAAGACGTTTACATAGAAGTAGATGGTGAATTACCTACCCCCCAAAAAAGAGGTCCTGTTATGTTAGGAGAAGAATTAGAGTTATTGGTACACGAATTTATTATGAAACTGTCGAAATGTAGAGGGGTGATAAATTCGACAATTGTACGTGCAAGTGCACAAGTTGTCTGTGTGGATGATTACACAAAACCACCAGTTATTTACAGAGGGGATGATGTTGGTGAACATTTCTTGCGATCAATTATGGAGGAAGAGGGTGAAATTTAAGAAATTTTGAATAACGCTGAACCCATGGAATTAACGTCTGAAGAACAAGCGGAATTTAAGGTATCCGATGTACAATAGGGCATTTTTCGATGCCTGGTAAGGTACTATAAACTATATATTTTCTGAAAGGTTATAATGCCCACTGCTCAAAAATAATAATTTTGGGGTCAGAAAAATAAAGGGGAATAACTAGTGAAGCATTAAATTGTCTATTTTCTCTATTTAACCTATGCAATATGACAAAGTTGTACAAGAGTTTTTCCCCTTTGATTTTGAAGACCCGGGAGTCTTATATCTGTACTTAGGGCATCATTACCTTTCAGAAAATATATAGTTTATAGTACCTTACCAGGCATAAAATTTACTATATTTTACAATGGAGATGATTAAAACGCCATGTAAAATGACTCTATTGTACAACGGATACCTTAATTAGTCTACAATTTACCATATTTGTGAAGAACCTTTTTCAGGTGTGAAAGCAAGGGATCAATGTCATGTTAGTGGAAAGTATAAAGGAGCAGCATGTCAGCATTATAATCTTAATTTTAGACATCCGAAATTCATTCCTGTTGTGTTTTACAATCCGAAAAAATTTGATGCACATATCCTTTGTCAGGCCATTGGACTCTTTAAAGAGGAAGATATTTCGTGTATTCCCAATAATATGCAAAAGTATGTATCTTTTTCATTGGAGAATTTACGATTCGTTGACAGTTATCAAATTAAGAATTGCTCACAAGCGGATATGGTGCAGAATTTATTGGATGAGAAGGAAGCAATGTTTAAAAACTTTTACAGAGAATTTCCGGAGAAAGAGACTGCGGTTCTCCTTATATCTAAAGGAGTGTACCCATATGAATATGTTTGTCACTTGTCATATTTTTGTCCTTTTTATATTTATATAATTTTATAATTTTATCAGTTGTTATAAAATCTTATTTATTTAAAAAAAAGTACAATTTTGTTCATTTCATCATCAATATGTTTCATAACATTCTAAGTTCAAACCACTTTTGTATACATTAGAATCAAACAAAAACTTGACTACCTGTTACGACATATTTCAACGTTGAAGTGGATGGTAGTAATTGGGGGGTAGTCGGTGTTTTCCAAAATGTTGTTGTTCCATCATCTCCATGCCCCTGTGTAGCTTTGTTGCCTGTTGTAGAAGGTATATGTTTTATATATATATATATATATATATATATATATATATATATATATATATATGTATGTAATTTATGTACCAGTATTTATATAGCACTTCAATCAAACAAACTTACACTCAGATGAGAAAAGCTATAAAAGCTGCATGACACTTGTAAACAATACCATAAAAAAATATTATCTGTAACTATCAAAGGTTCAATTATCATTTTCTTAATCAAAATTAAACAGCTTTGTCTGATTTCTTCATTAATTGGCAATAAAATTAAATTTGGAGCCAAACATTACTGTACGAATTGTCTTTCCGAATCAGAACGAAACGTCTCAGAGTAAAAGAAAAGTTTTAAAATTTCTAAAGCACAAAAAGGAATTAAAGTAAAGTACTTATACGACACGTGTTTCCATAGCGATCTACAATTCTGATATTGTCTATTAGTCCTAGGACCTTTATGTTGCAACCCCAAACTTTCACCTCCATCACATTACCCAACAAGGCCCTGTCCATAATTATGCAAGGGTAAGCACGATGTGTGCAGTCCATCACACTTGCAAAATGTTTATACATTGTTACACCTGTAATGCACACGGCGTCGAGACATACATGTATTCTTTAACTCATTTGTGTATCAAAGTAATATTCCCCTTCAGTCTACGCGGAGCACAGAACCTATGTACAATACACACGTATACCCAATACAGGGTGAAGGAAAGTCACTCAATTTCTAAATTCTAGATATTTCCAATCATTTTTGTGACTTAACTATTCTTATAACAATACATGTATACGTGTTATGTGACCGATTAGGAGGTAGCGGGCGGGGGGGGGGGGGGGGTATGAATCAGCAATATTGTATTCTCTCTCTCTCTCAATCAAGATTTCTGTATTGTGTAAATGTAATTGTCTGGACCATAATTCATATACGTATTTTCCTATAGAATATATAAGAATTACTTCAATGCAATGGCCTACTCAAGCAGACAGCGTGGAATGATGGGTTACAATTTGTACCTGAATAAAACACATCAAAGTATCAATATAATAACAATCAAGCTGGGGGGGGTGTCAATGACTCCAGAAAAATTCGTTTAATCGTGTAATCCAAATGTTATATTAGGGAGAAAAGGGTCTACAACCTTAACCTTTGACCCCTTCCCCCTAACAAAAAGCAAGGTCAGTTATTGATATAAAAAACGGCAATACTTAGTTTTCGAAAATGAGGGTACACAGAAAAGACTATAAAGAGATGACACTGTAAGTACCTTAAAACATATTAAAACCCTTTTTCAAATGACAACAATTCTCCTCCATGTATGACGTTTTTTTTTAAAGAAAACCTAGTGTTCTGTAAGTAAGAAGGTACACTACCTATGTAAATAACTTTAATAGCGTAAACCTACTTGTGTATGATACTCAAAATTTAACGTAGTACATATTAAATACAAATGGCAAATATGGATAATGACCATATCCCTGTCTACAGTACAAAATCGATAATACAGAAAATCAGAAACCGAAGGCATACAAAATCAGGACAAAACAGGAACCAAAGCAAACAAAAACAAAAACCTCCACCATATGAAAAGAAGCGAACTCCCGATATGAGAGTGAGACCAGGTGCCCAGGAAGAGTAAGCATCTCCTGCTTGCATGCAACACCCGTCGCTTCAATTCGGTAGAACTGTCACATCCGGTTACTTCCATTTTGGAAGATATAGAGTACAATGTTTGGTTGGATGGTTCAAATGGTCTATGACAGAATATCATCCACCATTCTGGATAGTGGGACATCATAGTGTATGACGAGTTCCCCATATCGACCGTAGAACTTCCTCAGTGACGATGTTAGTCGGTCACAAACATATCCCTGACTGAGAAGCTTATCTGAAAGACGCCTAGCTCTCAGAACAAAATCCGTATATTTGGTACTTGCTCTGGCATAGCGTATCAACTGAGATATGAACACGCCATAAGCAGGCGATGAAGGGATGTTGCTACTCAGAAAAGGAAAGTTCGTAATGCTGAAATTGAAGTCGTCACGTTTGTCATAGAGTGAGGTGTTCATGTGACCATCAGTTATGGTGATGGTTAATTATGAATATACATGAAAATAGTTTAACTACGAAGATATGTTTTTTTATAAGAAGGAGGGGTTGTAATTTTTATAGTTGTTGACAGCGAAATTCTTATGAAAAGGTACAAAAAAAAACATGTAATAATGTGTAACTTCTATTTTTAAGAAAAAAAACTCTGTCGATTACTTTAATATTAGTATGAAATTTGTCAATTTTTATATTTACGTTGAGTAATGGGATAAAATATGTCACTTTTATTCCAAAACACACATAATACTCTCATGGTGTAAACTGTTTCTGTATTTACAGAGATATCGATTGGGATGTCATTTTTGGGGACCTCGGGTTGGATATAGAAGAATTTGATTCACGGTAAGCATGCAAGAGTCTAAATTCAATGAATTGATAAAAAATCTTTAATCTGACAAATTCATTCCAAAATATGTGTTTGTTAGTAAAATAGTAACTTTTTTATTTTTTTATTCTAGATCACAAACAGTGCATGAAGCAAACCCACCAATTCAAACAAGCACCTACAGTGCTCAAGCAACCTGTACAGCGCCATCCAACCCAACAATTCAAACACGAACCTACAGTGCTCCAGCAACCTGTACAGCGCCACTCAACCCATCAATTCAAACGCGAACCTACAGTGCTCCAGCAACCTGTACAGCGCCACCCAAAACAGGGAGTCAACAAAAAAGACAATCCATACTTAAAACATTGTAAGTTCTTTTAATTTTCATTCCTATAAAATACCAAAACGTGTATTGTAATATTTGAGAGGTGATGTTCGTACATATATAGAATTATGCTATGTATTTACATGTGTACGTATTTTTCACACTAGGCTCAACGATGCAAAAACAATAAGAGAGAGCTTGAGAACAAAGAGTAAGTTATAGTACTTACATATTGTTTTAACAACGTGTAAATTACGAAATCAATTGACTTTGTTAATTGTTTTACGACTTTGAAAGAAAATCTTGATAGACCGAAACATGACGTTGAATTGTCTGTTACAGAAATGAGCACCAACAGAAAAAGAGGATAATAAAAACAGTAGAAGACAACTATGTACAGCCTTTAATGTGAGTTGATGTCTGTTGTTCACGTTTAACAAAAAAAATATTTCTGGATCATTATGATGAATATTTTATTTTAAGTTTTTGACAGAATTCTGAACTATAGGCATATAGGAATTTGAACTGTACTAGTAATTATATCACAATTTGTCGATAAAACTCATACACTGTTTCCTCAGTGTATGTACTATATCGTGTTATTATTTAATCACATTCTTCAGTTTTACTATTTATCAAACAAAGTTAAAGAAAACACTATTCCTTTTTATCTAAATATTCTCTTGAGTAAATATTGTTTTTCTTATTTTCAGACCGTCTAACACTTTAAGGACACCCTTGGAGAGGAGAATGATAACACCGGAGAGGTTCCAAAGTCTCCAACAAAAGACATTGTCCCTTCAAAGGGAAATTAATTACATAGTGAAAATTTATGACGATATAGTTTCGTATGTTAATAAAATTCATAGTAATTCAATATTTTGTTTTATGACCAGGTACTCCCCTAGCAATTAAAAAAACTCCAGACAATTTGTGTAATCCAAATGGTATATTAGGGAGAAAAGGGTCTACAACCTTTACCTTTGTCGCCTTCCTCCTAACAAAAAGCAAGGTCAGTTATTGATATAAAAAACGGCAATACTAGGTTTTTGAAAATGAGGGTACACAGCAAAGACTCTTCAGAGATGGCACTGTAAGTACCTTAAATCATATTAAAACCCTTTTTCAAATGACAACAATTCTCCTCCATGTATGACGTTTTTTTTAAGAAAACTTAATGTTCTGTAAGTAAGAAGGTACACTACATATGTAAATAACTTTAATAGCGTAAATCTACTTGTGTATGATACCCAGAATTTAACGTAGTACTTACAAAATACAAAATCATGAATATACATGAAAATAGTGTAACGACGAAGATGTTTTTTTTAAGGGGGGGGGGGTGTAATTTTTATAGTTGTTGACAGCGAAATTCTTATGAAAAGGTACAGGAAAAAACCTGTAAAAATGTGTAACTTCTGTTTTTATGGAAAAAAACTCTGTCGATTACTTTAATATAAGTATGAAATATGTCAATTTTTATATTTACGTTGAGTAATGGGATAAAATATGTCACTTTTGTTCCAGAACACACATAATACTCTCATGGTGTAAACTGTTTCTGCATTTACAGAGATATCGATTGGGATGTCATTTTTTGGGGACCTCGGGTTGGATATAGAAGAATTTGATTCAAGGTAAGTATGTAAGAGTCTAAATTCAATGAATTGAAAAAAATCTTTAATCTGACAAATTCATTCCAAAATATGTGTGTTTGTTAGTAAAATAGTAACTTTTTTATTTTTTATTCTAGATCACAACCAGTGCATGAAGCAAACCCACCAATTCAAGTGCTCAAGCAACCTGTACAGCGCCACCCAACCCAACAATTCAAACACGAACCTACAGTGCTCCAGCAACCTGTACAGCGCCGACCAACCCAACAATTCAAACACGAACCTACAGTGCTCCAGCAACCTGTACAGCGCCACTCAACCCAACAATTCAAACACGAACCTACAGTGCTCCAGCAACCTGTACAGCGCCACCCAAAACAGGGAGTCAACCAAAAAGACAATCTATACTTAAAACATTGTAAGTTCTTTTAATTTTCATTCCTATAAAATACCAAAACGTGTATTGTAATATTTGAGAGGTGATGTTCGTACATATATAGAATTATGCTATGTATTTACATGTGTACGTATTTTTCACACTAGGCTCAACGATGCAAAAAACAACAAGAGAGAGCTTGAGAACAAAGAGTAAGTTATAGTACTTACATATTGTTTTAACTACGTGTAAATTACGAAATCAATTGACTTTGTTAATTGTTTTACGACTTTGAAAGAAAATCTTGATAGACCGAACCATGACGTTGAATTGTCTGTTACAGAAATGAGCACCAACAGATAAAGAGGGTAATAAAAACAGTAGAAGACGACTATGTACAGCCCTTAATGTGAGTTGATGTCTGTTGTTCACGTTTAACAAAAAATAATTCTGGATCATTATGATGAATACTTTATTGTAAGTTTTTGACTTAAGAAATGAATCTTATATTTTTTCTGTTGATGCATGTATCAACAGAAAATTTTGGAATGAAAACTGCATCATGCGCGTAGCGCATTGATGCAAAAGTTTTCATTCCAAAATTTTCTGTTGATACATGCATCAACAGAAAAAATATAAGATTCATTTCTTATCATTTTATTTGAAACTTCCACGGGAAAAAGAACAAATATATTCAAACAAACTTTATTGTTCAATGCACTATTTTGACCTATAACAATGTAAGATGTCACTAAGTGCGCGCACTAATACATGTAAACAGGTGTAAACAAAATTTGAATGTTTGGAAAATGGCTGCCGCCTCGTGTAAACACACAACGTCTACTGGGAATTTGAAGCAAAGTTAAAAGTGCAGTTGTTAAAGGAGGAGTTGTTTATGAAAGAAGCGTATAAGCTGTTGCTAGAATTTCTGTTCAAAGTGTTATTATTTATGTTAAATGTGTTCCCATCCGAGGTTTCCATGGCGGAGGTAATGGGCGCAGGTGCGGTGGAAGTCGGGCCTGACAAGTTGGTGGTACGGCGCTGGGGAACAGAATGATTAGCCTCAGGTCGGCTAACTCTGGCAAGGGCTTTGCTAAGGCTATGTTTCTGTTCCGTGGAACACTCGCGGTTGTAGCTACGCACTGAAGCTTCGTTGCGATGTCCACTCATAAACATAATGTGGCGGATCTCAAACCCATCATCATTCAAGGCTTGGATGGTAGTTGCACGTAAGCAGTGAGCTGTGTAATTTCGTGTGCATCCTGCATTACGAGAAATGTCAGGCATAAATTTTGTAAATTGATAAGGTTTGACAGGTTTTGCCATATACCAGGTATCATGTAATTGCGGAGATACACTTGCATCCTTCACAATGTGATTAAATAAAGCATCTGCCTGCGTGTCTGTGTGTCGAAGAAAGGATTTAAGGGACAGGACCGGGCATGTTGGTTCGCCTGTGGCACACATCCGCTTATCCTGGGGTGCCTCCTGGTTTGACAAGCCCCCTTGCCAATTCTTCTGCTTAGTTTCATGTGATAAAGCAACATACTCATTACCATTATCATCTTCAAGGAAGAGGAAAGACTGCGGATTTAGCTGTTGATGGAACTCCAGCCCCCTACTGACGAAATGTATCGAAAGATCAAACCAAACACGATATCGGAGGAGAACAGGATTTACGCCGGAAGTAAGGTAAGTGCTTATTTTTTGCAAATCTGCCGGAGAAATGACTGCCTTATGCTGTGTTGGCTTGGAGAGACCGAGTTGCATGTTTTGCTTAAGCTTTCCTTGAAGTGCTGCATTTGCTTGTTTAAATTCTTTATCTTTCACAATATCTATGTTTCTCCCAGTGTCATTCAGGTGACGATTTAATGCTGATCTGATCCCTTTTATTGTGTTTTTGTGGTATTCAGAACTTGTTTCTTCCTGATTTTCTTTTTCGGAAGGCTTCGGTTGAATTTCAGCATAAAAATGCCGCAGATTGTTGTTGAGATTCTCTGGGCTTATGGTATGTAGGTCAATTTCCTGTCCAAATTTCTCTCTGCTCCATTCTGAAATTAATTATAAGTGGTCCTTACTTACTTTTCTGTGAAAATGTATTTTATTTATTCTATTTTACTTGTTTTCTTCTTTTAGAAATTCAGTCTAATATTAAGGCCTACTTACAGAAATGAATTTTTGTCAATATTACATGTGTCTAACATGTATATACTATTACATGCATCTTTGGATCATAATTAATTTGAAATTTCGAAGTATTTCACTATTAATTTATTCCAAAAGAAAGAAAAGTTAGTTTTTAAATACATTTGTGCATTTCATGCATTGAATTTAAATTTCACATAGCTCAACAGGAAAGAGCATTCTGTATATATATATCTATATTATATATGGAAAGATCCAGGTTCAAGTCCTGGTGTGAATTTTTCATGTCATTGAATGTATTCATGTATTATTTATTCATTTTTTAAAATTTAAATACTGATTTTTTTCACATATATTTATGATGCAGTTTTCATTCCAAAATTTTCTGTTGATACATGCATCAACAGAAAAAATATAAGATTCATTTCTTAAAATATTTTATATAATTACATATTTTTTTCCTTTGCAATTGAATCATTGAATATTTTATTCTTTTTGATATATTTTCTCTACCTTGCAGTAGGTTAACGCCCCATTTTGTTTTTCTCTTAGTTGATTTTGCGTGTCTATTGTCCTCTATTTCTTTGAGGTCAACTTCAGTAAGTGATTTAAATCTTTTTGGCTTTGATTTTGTTGAAGTAGAAATAGAGGGCTGATTCTCCTCTGCTAATGCTTTTGCAATTTCCCTTAATGCCTCATCATTGCTTGTGGATGCACTGATTTCCATCAAAGTATCTGCACCTGCTGCACTGTCATTCAAATCTCCTTCATCAAAATCTTCAAGAAGTAGCCTAACTGCCATGTCATCAATGTTTTCACTTTCACTTGACATATCAATATCGAAGATTTGGCCAATTTTACCAACATCAAATTCCCCTATTCCGTTATTCGCCATTACGATGATCGATCGTAGCAGACGGGTGATGTGTATTTCAGGTTGATTTTTTATTATTTCAATTGTGTTGAAGTGTTTGTTTATTTTATTTGTTTAAAATTGACTTATTTTTATTGTAATTGTTTACATAAGTTGTCAGATTATTTATTTGTGGGTTGCAACAGTGTCAATCGCGATGATCGATCGCAATATTTACTTTCTGGTATTGTTAGGGGTTTCCCGAACGAACGTTATGTGTGTATTCTATAAATAGGTCACGTTGCTATGACGCATGCTGCATTCCTGAAAAAGTAGTTCCGGCAGTACAAATGAACTCTAAATTTTGTTGACACAGCTATCAACAAAATTTCTCGGCCAATCAGAGTCGTCGTTTCTTAATCATAACAATGGAAATTAAATGATAAAATTCTGAACTATAGGCATCTAGGAATTTGTACTGTACTAGTAATTATATCACAATTTGTCGATAAAACTCATACACTAACTGTTTCCTCAGTGTATGTACTATATCTTGTTATTATTTAATCACATTCTTTAGTTTTACTATTTATCAAACAAAGTTAAAGAAAACACTATTCCTTTTTATCTTTATATTCTCTTGAATAAATATTGTTTTTCTCATTTTCAGACCGTCCAACACTTTATGGATACCCTTGGAGAGGAGAATGATAACACCGGAGAGGTTCCAAACTCTCCAACAAAAGACATTGTCCCTTCAAAGGGAAATTAATTGCAAAGTGAAAATTGTTGACGATAAAGTTTCGTAGTTTCGTAGGTACTCCCCTAGCAATTTAAAAAAAATTAACCTCTTCTGAAAAATGCTATTATTAAAAATCAATTTCTAACGCTAATTTTCATATATTCCGCTCATACAAAAATAAATAAATAATTTTTTTTAAAGTTAATAAAAAATTATCTTTGTGTTTATTTTCTAATGTGACCCCCCCCCCCCCCAAAAAAAAAGAACTTGTACCTGGACAAAAAGTAACATATTTTATTTCTTTGGTCTAAAATAAAAAGGTTTCACGTTATATTTCACTTTTTTCTTCGAGTTTCTTACATTTTTGTACCTAAAATTCCTTACCAATGAATTAAATATTCTATGTATACATACTCTTTTTATATCAAAATCAATGATTTTGAAAGAAAAATCAATTTCATTGTTATTCCAAATTATTCTGTCTGCTATCAAACATGGGATGACCGAATGAATGAGACTATGGGTGACTTGATAGTAAGACTACATTACCTTAAAGAGGGGAGGTCGTGGGATGAGCTGAGTGGAGTGTCTTCGATACATTCCTTTAATGTTGGTCTGATTTTGACGTTTGATTTTTCTTTTAAAATTGCTTAGGTATATTAGTTAAAAGTCTGTACATATTTGTGTCTTCTCTACTGGGTTCAAAAGGAAGTCTTACCTGCACGACATATAATGGTTTATCTAACACTTTATACGTCCCTGGTAAATGTGAGAGTGTCATCTTTGCCTTTCGAATAAATTAGATGCTTTTGTTTCAATGTCAAATGTCTGGTAAATAGTGATTCAGTAATTCACTTTTGTCTGAAGTTTATGTTGTTGGTCTTGCGATAAAATATAATCTGCATATATATTTTAAGTACTCATAACAAGCACTCTCTTCTTCATTACTGTGTAAAATAATCCCTCAATGTAGGTCAAATTTCGTCAAGCTCGATAATGTATTATCTTTCAGTTCAAACTACCCAGATGCATTGAAGTACACCGTTTTCAGCAAAACGACTGCGGTTTTTCTTAAGTAAACCTTCCCATGGCCTCATTTCTATTCAGTTGTCATCGAAGAGGTGCCCTTTGGGATACCATACTGATCACACGTTTTGATTTAAATAGGGGAATAGGATCGAATTCTTGGGCGAGAAAATTTAATTAATTCTTTAGTGATTAAACCAACTACTGGCATACGTAAGAAAACACAAAACACAACATCACGTTCTGGTCTTATAAAAGAAGTGCAGGTCAATTCTCAATAAATTTCAGGTGCACAATTAAATCCTTTAGTTTAAACTGTATTTATTTCGTTAAACATGATATTTAATAGTATATGAAACATTGAGATTGGAAAACAAGCGCACACGCACTTATTCTAATTCCTCTCTCATTATAATGACTACATGCATTCAAAAGGATCCCGACAGAAAACTGAAGGTCCTAAAATTGTTTCGGCTGGCGGAAGTGCCCTTAACCTCCCTTAGATGAAAACATGTTTTTTGTTAAATACTAGTACCCTTTAAATGCCTCACGTTGAAGAATTCATGCCATGAGGCACTAAAGGGTCCTAAGTCCACGAGGTAAATTATCACCATTTCTCCGTTGATACATATCATTCCTTGGAAAATGGAATAATACATTGTTGCACGGTCTACGTTGAAGACGGAAATCAACACTTTTCCAGACGGTGCAATAATGTTCATTGTGTAGCAATGATTAGATTAATGATTGACGGAGTCGTGGACTGACTACCATAAGTAGTTTTCTATAGCTGGCAATGAAGAATTATCTGATCATTGGCGATAATTGTTTGATGGCCTTAGAATTGCCGTGCAACAATTTCCGACTTGCTTTGCTTGCCTGCATTTATAGTTAAAACATCTTAAATAATGAGAAATTAGTAAGGCACGGTCTATTTGATATTCTGGGGGGGGGGGGGGGGGGGGGCTTGGGTTTTTTTTTCGAAAAAAAATAATTTTGCTCTCAATTTTGATGAAAAAAATTAAATTTGCTTATGGTGTGACAGAAAAAATAATCTTGCTCTTACAAATAATCTTGATTGGAAGAATTACCATAAAATTTTGCTTAAATTCTTGAAAAATTTTCCGGCTCGCTTTGCTCGCCGCAGCTTTCAAATTGTATCAAACATTTTTGACTCGCTTCGCTCGCCATAGTCTTCTATCAAAACATTATTTACTAATGGCAAAGTTCATAGATATTAAAAGTTATACATGTATATGAATGAAAAAAGGGCTTCCTTAAAAGCTAAAATATATTAGCAATATTTATGTATTGCTATTAATACATGTTGCATGTATCCCATAGAGTTTAATTTTATATTCTTGTAAGCTTGGAAGGAGAACTTCAGTTATTCACCAATTTACAGGCCTTCGATCCCTCAGACCCTCTTATAACATGTTATATACATGTACCTTATATAAAATATTGAGAATAATGTACGTATTGTAAAATCTTTTATCTCTCTGTTTAAAAGTGAATTTAATACTTGCATAAAAATAAACTAATATATTAGCATTACGAGTTTTGAGTAAAAATATAAATAATTTCTATTGATAAAACACATGCGCATCACTTTGTTTTAAAAAAAAAATTCCTTGCTCCAACTTTGCAAGAAAAAAATAATTTTGCCCCGGTCCGGGGCGAAAAAAATAATCTTGTTCCGACAAAAAACCCAAGCCCCCCCCCCCCCCCCTGAATATCAAATGGACCGTGCCTAAACACAAACTGTGCGGTTATATGAAGCCACTGTAGGAGTTCTGTACTTTTCTTGGCACCTTACACATCAGTAAATACCCTCAACTTCATTATAGGGGGTATAAATGTTAAACGTCTTCAAATTCAATAGCATCATTTAAAACCTGATAAATTTACAGCATGGACCAGACATGCACGTTTCGGGTACTAAACATAGAGATTTTACCTTAAAATTCATTAATTATGAAGATCCATGTATTATTAAATTGTTACATTGCTCTCTGAATAGAAACATTTTACAGAGAAAAATATTAAAATCGGTTGATCGAGTACAGAGATAATGAAGTTGAAAGCTTGACGATTGGTGTCAATTTTGTGACACACATTCCTATTGTATTCAAAATAAAACTTCTCATGATGTGGCACCATTCAAATTTAACTTGAAGTGGTCAGTCAGCGTACTGAAATAGCTGTAACTTGAATAATCTTACTGCTATTTGAATGATTTGTACATCGTAGTGTTTGTAAAGACTTCAGCAATTCGTTTTATACTACAATGATAATTTAGTTGTGTTGCCATGGTAACCATTTTAAAACAAAATGTCCAACATCGATTTAAATATACAAATTTTGAAAATCTTGAGATTTATGAACTTAATTTTCATGTGTTTGACTTGAAAGATAATCGAAATAATATTTTAAGAAATACCAAAATTGTGTGATATTTGCTTTAAAGCACTTCATGTCGGTTGCCATGACAAAAAATGAAATGAATTTTCATGTATCTTAATGTCGATAAAGATATACATTTGTTCTTTTCTGTGAAACTAAGCCTAATTTAAAAAATATATATATAAAGGAGGAAGAATAGAAAAAAAAAGAAAAAAATTACAACATGCGATCTAACGAGTCTACCAGTAACAAAGCTTTTGCGTAAATAATCCCAGCAGCATAAGGGTCTGTATAAACCCCGACCTTGACCTTTAGAGAAAATTGGTCAGGTGTAAAAATCGGTCAGGTCACCTAGAAATCGGTCAGGTGTAAAACTCGGTCAGGTTACTTTTTAGAAATCGGTGAGGTGTAAAACTCTTTCAGGTCAGGTTTATAAAATCTTCAGGTATAAAACTCGGTTAGGTCACCATTACCTTGACACCAGGAATTCCGTCATGAGACTAGTTCGTGTTAAAAGAAATGAGACTGGTTTGTGTTAAAAGAAAATGCAAATCTTCAAGTGTAAAAGTGATGTATCAAAATAGAATAAAATAAAGAAAAAAAAAATCTCCTTACCTTGACACCAGGAAGGGCAAAGAAGTGATTTCCAGAATTGATGAATTGATATCCAACGATGGTAATATAAAAGTCCAATTGACCCAGCTAAATACCATGATCATTTTTGAAACATGTAATCGATGTCAGTCTAGCTGAGCCAAAAAGTTTTTATTTCTTTTTACAAAAATAATACAAAAACAAAACTTTCATCTCTCCCTTTGGTTGTCTATCTCTCCTTTTGGTTGTCTCTTCCTACTTGAATCTAAAATACAAAAAAAAAAGAAAAAATATTAATACATAAGATAAAAAATTGATCATAGACAAAATACTATATGAATGTATGTATGACAATGACAAATATGGATAATGACCATATCCCTGTCTACAGTACAAAATCGATAATTCAGAAAATCAGAAACCGAAGGCATACAAAATCAGGATAAAACCGGAACCAAAGCAAACAGAAACAAAAACCTCCACCATATGAATAGAAGCGAACTCCCAATATGAGAGTGAGACCAGGTGCCCAGGAAGAGTAAGCATCTCCTGCTTGCATGCAACACCCGTCGCTTCAATTCGGTAGAACTGTCACATCCGGTTACTTCCATTTTGGAAGATAAAGAGTACAATCTTTGGTTGGATGGTTCAAATGGTCCATGACAGAATACCATCCACCATTCTGGATAGTGGGACATCAAAGTGTATGACGAGTTCCCCATATCGACCGTAGAACTTCCTCAGTGACGATGTTAGTCGGTCACAAACATATCCCTGACTGAGAAGCTTATCTGAAAGACGCCTAGCTCTAAGAACAAAATCCGTATATTTGGTACTTGCTCTGGCATAGCGTATCAACTGAGATATGAACACACCATAAGCAGGCGATGAAGGGATGTTGCTATTCAGAAAAGGAAAGTTCGTAATGCTGAAATTGAAGTCGTCACGTTTTTGCAAGCTCCGAAGGATAGATACTGCTCAGGTAATCCGCAAATTTTGGATTATTGATGGACAACACATCGTCTATGTATCTGTAAGTGAAGTTAAAGTCAGAAGCTAAGTATCTTTTCCCTTCAGAGACCAAAGATTGAATGAATTCAGCTTCGTACGAGTAAAGGAAAATGTCGGCAAGGAGTGGGGCACAATTGGTCCCCACTGGAATTCCGACAATTTGCTGGAAGACCTTTCCTCCAAACACCACAAAAATGTTGTCGATCAGAAAGTTTAACATCTGAATAATGTCTGTTTCAGTGTACTTTTTTTCAGAATCTGACTTTTCTTTTACAAAGTAGGTTTTGTCATAGTTAACAACAATAAATTTGTATTTGCGAGTACCGTTCTTACTTGTAAACGCATTACTTATAATTTTTGCGAGTCTTTCTTTCAATTTAGAATGTGGAATTGTAGTGTAAAGTGTCGAAAAATCAAAGGCTTTGATCGAATGGACTCTACTAAAATGAATGGATTTCAGATGTTCTAAAAGTTCCTTCGAATTCTTTAAAATCCACATCTGGTTGATACCACTGCGAGAATATACTGTCGAACAATATTTTTGTAGCCCAGATTTGATTTCAGATAAAACTTTGGTGAGTAAGATCGATACAGATTTGGTAGAACATTTAGAGGAACCAGCGATGAAACGTTGTTTGTACGGATTCTTATGCATTTTAGGTATGCAGTATAAGTATGGTAAATCTAAATCTAAATTGGTAGTGTCGAAGCCAAAGGAAGCAAGAGCTGATTTGTGGTTATCTATTATTTCAGAGGCAGAAAGGTTTGTTGGGGTGTAAGTGGGATTTCCAGGTGTCGAATTTAAACCCAACTCTTTAACTAGACTGTCGAAATAGTACTTTTTGCAAGTAAATGTGTAATTATTTGAGGCTTTGTCCGCTGGTGTGATGACATAATGTTCTTGGAGGTAGGTAAGTTCTGTGATAACATCAGGGTCTTTAAATATAGACACGAATCTGGTGTTTACAGTTAATTTTAATCGGTTAATTCTAGATAAAAGTAACCCTCTGATTGATTTTATCCATTCGGAAAGGGTGTCGAGCTGTACATCCTCTTTCTTTGCCCAACGTCTTGCATATTCCTCACAAGAGCCCATGATAATTTTCACATTTTGGTTCCATGTAAAGGACATACTTTCTCTGTATTTGGGACCCTTTTTTAACAATTCTCTCAACTTGTCGTTCTTGTCTATACTAAGGTCACCAGTAATAACGTGTCCACAAGGAGAGTAGTTGAAATCCGATGAAGAACATTCGCAGGAAAGTGGATGTAGTGAGGGATTACTTAAATCAATACACTGCAGGAATCGTTTGTAAATGTAAATTTTAGATGCAACTGTTGGTGTGTAGCTATAGGAAATACAAGGAGTTTCTTTTCTTTTGAAATATGGTGGGATTTTTTCTGTGACAGTTTTGTGATTCAAAATTTGACCAAGATTCAAGTTATCAATACCTTTGTTTGCAAATCTTACTTTAATGAAAGGGCGGTTTGTTTTCTCCTCTGATTTATCTGATCTAACTACTTGAAATAAACGAAAAGTAGAAATGTCCAAGATTACTCCTTGTAGTCTGTATTCTGGGGAACGGGTATCGGTATATGCGAGGTCCTTCGTATAATCGTAGATTTCGTGTAACTTCCGTAAAGGAACAGAGTATAATTTGGTACGAATATATGTATTGTATGCATATATATATATATATCTCTGTATTCTTCAAAAAAAAGGAAAAAAATGTATACTTACTGATGTTCCATGCTATCATCGAACATTGATCTGAAAAATGATTTTTTTTCTTCATATTATAATCTAATTCAAAGTATTCTTAAAGCCTCTAAATCATTTTAAAATATGAAATATAGTATAAAAGATCAATTGATATACTTACGTGTCTGAAGAAATATTGATGGGTTCACTGTGTAGAAAAGATAGAAAATATTATAGTTTTACTTGAATATAGAAAATATATTTTATAGTCCTTCTAAATTTTAATGTTTTAATCTTTTTGTTTTTCTTTAAATGTTTTATTTGAAAAAAAACTTGTATGAATGTTACCTAGCACATGCCCCATCATTAGGGAAAAGTTTCACCGGCCTCTCTGGAGCATTGGGGGGCTCTCCCAAACTATATGAATAAATAGAAGAACAATAACTACTTGTTCTGAAATATTGATAAAGAAATATTCCAAAAAGTTATGAGTTTTTTTTTTCAAATAGACACCCTCATATACATCATTTAAAGAACTTGCCGTGGCTTCTTTGACCCCTCCTCCATCTCCTCATTTGCTCTAGATAAATAAGATGATTTCAACTATTTTGTATATTATTTAGCATTATAATTTTCATTAGAAAATTAGTCCTTTTTTTTTGTTCAATCACATACCTTCCTATTCATTTCAATTTCTTTTTTCCCACTTGTGTTTTATGTATAAGAGAATTAAAATAGACTTACTTTCCTTTTTATTGCTAAACATGTTGAAATTGTTGAACTCACTTAATAATATTATTCATCCTTACAATATTCATAAGAAAAAAATTTCAAGTTACAGATCCGTTCAACATTTTTTTTTCTTCTGACCTTTTTTCCAATTTGTATTTGATGAAAAAAATAAATAAACATAAACTTACTTTCTTTTCTCCCCTTGGGGGTAGAACACATTGGACTGGAAAAAAATTAAACTTTTTAAACAAAAAGAAGAATATAGCCATTAGTATAATTATTATCAATTTTTTAGCACAAATGAAACTTAAGTTTTAAGAATTATTTCGAAAAAAAAACTCACTGCGACTCTTCGCATTCCCTAATGGCCTGTTTAAGCAGGCGGCAAACTGTGCAACTACTGAAAAAGTAAAGAAATATTTAAAAAAAAAAAAAAAGAAAAGAAAAACTTCATGCAAGCAAAAAACAAAAAAAAACAAACAAAAAAAAACAGCAAACAAAAATAACAAGAACAGATCAAAACAAAAACAAACAAACAGAACAGAAACAAATAAACTAGTTACACTAGTTAATAATTATAAAAAAAAAAATAGATACTCACAATGACATTATAGAATAAAGTCCCAATATAACTTGCCAAAAATACAGAATAAAATGGCAATTGGGAAATAGACGGGGTGAATTTTATACCCAGAATGTTAATGATTTCGAAATTCAAATTCATTTTTTAAATTCTTTTTACATTCACAAGAATGAATTATATCCAAAAACTATTATAGAAAAATAATTGAAAATAGCTAAGATAAAGGCTACCTTATAGTAGTGGTGTCATAATACAATATTTCTAAATCTAACAACAACAAAGAGAGAAAGAGAAAGATACATGATACCTTAATTTTTCTTTAAACTTGTTTGGTGAAAAATTTTGATAAACTAGTTTTTTTATAAACCTAAGCAACATTCTTTCACTTTAAAAAAAAAGCCTACCCATTCATTTTTTTCCACAATGACAAATTAAAGGATATAAAAAAGTCACAAAAAAACCCCACCTAAAACAAATGGCGAGAATGTCGATTGATTAAAAAGAATTCAACATGAAATAATACACTGAACTAATAAAATGTCACATAACTTTTCAATCACACAACTTTTCTATTATGAGGTCATGTCACTCCGGTACAAGTTAATATCACTTTGACCTTACCTCAATTTATATGTGTCCACTAACCTTTACATCAGTAAATATTTGTAATCAATTACTAAAGTGATAAAATGTAGTCGAAGTCTATAACTTTGTACATTGAAAAAAAATCAGGTACTTTACACGCCAGTCTCAATCCTGCTATACACCATGGCATTAATTCACATTTTCCTTGTATTTATTGGAGTGAATGTATTTTTATTATCTAGTGTTTTATGTGAGTCTTGTTTTTGTCATCGACTTTTTCCCGATTATGTACGATGTGAACATGTTAATATTTGCCCAAGTGCAAATGAAAAATACCTACATGTTCAGTGTTGGATAAAAACAATTCTAAATCATCACCTATATGAGGAAATTTTCATTAGAGGAGATTGTCAGTTAGATATTAACGACTTCGCAAAAAAAAAAAACTATGTAAAAATACGAAAAAAATTACAATGATGAAATCGGGCAAGAATTACACATGTTCAGGTGAGTACTCATTTTTATATTATACATTCACTGAAAATCTCTTCAAAGAAAATAATCACAATAAAGAAACCGAAAAAAAAGTTTACTGAAAATAGGCGGAGCTATAATGATTGACAAGCTTGCCGACGATCTTTTCCTTTCGTCCAATCAAAAGAAAAGTCGATCTCCCGCAATTTCTCTTTGCACACTGGGCTAATCATGAAATTGTGTCGGGTAATGAACCAAGAGACAACCTTATGCAAAGGTACAGTAAAATTCTATTTTTGATGAAAATTTCAACTGTTTATTCAAGCATTATGTCATGTCAATGAGTTTAAATAGTTCCCTTACTCGGTCCAGCTCCCTCCTGATCCGAATTCTAGTAACAAGAATTTGGAGAAACCCAATATCTGACCCAAATCTTTAGCAAAAGAATGTGTATGAAAATTCCAAATGAACCCCACCCCGGTTTTTGTTTGTGTTTGTTTATTTGTTTGGTTTTTTTTTGTAAGCATTAAAATATCTATTATCTTGTTATACTAATATATATTTACCAGTAATTCAGAATTTTATTGTATTTAATTTTGTTTTCAGAATTCGAGACCACCACCACAACTTCAAAAATGGACACACAGAACTATGTGAGTGTGACCCACAAATTGGGTAAATAATTTTCATATTACATTTTACAGATATATTCTTGTTCAGTTTTGTTATATTTTTCGATTTTTAATTTAATGTTCCAGTTTTCAATTTTTGTTGTCTCCTTATTGCAATTGAATTTTTGACTTACAGGGAATAATTTTTCTGAAACCAACAGTCTTGCAACCCATGCTCCCCCAGATTCCAAAATTTCCATGCTCTCTAGTATACCCTTGCAGTCCACCCCGTCCCTACAGTCAACCCCCTCTCTACAACCTACCCCATCCCTACAGTCCACCCCCTTTCTACAACCTATCCCATCCCTACAGTCCACCCCCTCTCTACAAACTACCCCATCCCTACAGTCCACCCCCTCTCTACAGTCCACCCCCTCCCTACAACCCATCCCCACCCTACAATCCATCCGCCCCCCTCAGTCCAACCCCTCCCTACAGTCTACTTCCTTCCCTCAGTACACCCCCTCGCTACTGTCCACCTCCTCCCTGCAGTCCATTTTCTCTCTACAATCCATCTCCCCCCTTCTTTACACCCCCTCCCTACAACCCAACCCATCCCTGCAGTCTACCCCCTCCCAGCAACCCAACCCATCCCGGGAACTAATGTCTACTGGGAACTCAAACAACTCGACAAAAGGTATACATCATCAGCAACAATCGGAACAGCATTGTATATATTATTGTAGTCTGTATACTAGTTGTATTATTGATTGTATTCATTGGCATAAAAAAAAGAAAATGTTAAAGATGCAGTGTCCCTGAAAATAATTTTTTATTGAAAATGTAAATTTTACTCCAAACGGTCTAGATAGAGGAAAAAATGAGCCAGAAAAAAAATTATTTGAAAATATGCAGTAACCACTCTAATATTGTCGATTTTGTAATAATTAAATCTCCGTATCCCTCTATAGTAAAAACTCAATACATTGTAGGTGGCGCTAGTGGAATGGATTAGAACTGCGCACCCCAAATTCAAAATGACGTTTTTAAAGGTATATAACTGCGAAAGTATGTGTTAGATTGGCCTGAAAATTTGAATTTGTACAAATGAGAATGTATACTTTCATATTAAAAGAAAGATTTTGCATTTCAAAATTTTGTAAAATTAATTAATTTTCAGGGACACCGTCCCTTTAAAACAAAACAATACCATTGAGTTGAAGCATTTTAGTGAATGTGATTCAGAGGAAAGTGATGAAATGGAACATATATTATATATCCAACAAAATAGTAATTCAGAAATATATGCATGAAAAGTAATTCAATATGACTACTATTATCTATGTATTTTTACAGTTCAAGGGCTAAATGGATATTTTAAAATAAAACATTAATGATATAAATATTTTTTTCAGTATTTTTAAAAGTTCTTCAATTTTCACAAGTATAATTCTACATGTATTCTCTGAAGACAGATTGTAAATAAACAAACCACTTTTTTTCTGGTCTTCTACCTAAATACACTCGTCAATCTAATTTTTTTTTATTTCTTTAAACTTGTTTGCATGAATTGAAACACTAATTACCATGATAAATAACTTGAAACCTAACATTTGTTTGTTATTTGCATGAATTCATACACTAATTACCATGATAAATGACAAGAAAACTAACATTTGATTGTTATTTTTTTTCAATACTTGGGAGATAGATCAGTGAGTAATTGCAATAAAATAAATATGATGATGGGTGAGTAATCCTTCTATTATATCAATAAAGCTATAAAAATAATAAAACAAATATAATTTTCAGAAACATACATATTTTTTTTAAAGAAAGCTTTCTTAAATGACAACCATAAAATATAAAGTAATCTATCCAAATCAATTAAAATTTTGAATTTAAACTAAACAAAAGCCTTGATATTTTCTTTGTCTTTCACAGATGAGACGTGGGATATTTCGGTAACTACACTTGTGATGGTGATAATACTGATCGCAGTGCTGCTACTTTGGAGAATTCTAAAGTGTAAAAAGATACGAAGCAGAAATCCCGTGGTTTTAACAGAGGACACCGAAGTACCACATGTTGTGGTAAACCCAGGATTTGCCTTTGGGCTGGGTCACAACACGCCCCCGAGGAGGGGAACAAAAAAAAAGTAAAACAACATGAACATTGAAAGCTGGAAAAGAGTGTTAATTTCTTTGAAAAAAAATCAAAATGAAAAAAACAAAAACAAAAATGATGCTTTAATAAAAGAATTTACATAAACATTGAAAGATGAGAAAGAACACTCAGGATACTAAACAAAGGAGGGGATCTCCAACAACACCAAGCTGCAGCACCCACAGCAAAACCTCAAAACACCCAATGCAAAAACATAGCAGACAAGCACAAAAAGACGCGCAAGGGACAATGAACGTCAACGCACAACACAGAAACATCAAACACAAAGGACTACTCATAAACAAACGAGACCAATGGGCAACCGGTGCCGACTTAGGACGGCCATCTGCCACGGAAATAGCAGAAGGTATGGTTATCCTGGATTACGTGCGCACAACCCTCCCATTTTTCCGATTACCCAGAGGTCTCGAAGAACGTACAATTGTGGTGTAAAACAACCTCCTCACTGTCAGATGATCACACACAAACAAGACCGCAAAACGCAGGGGCCCAAGCAACACAGATGAATATATAAATGGATATAAAAAGAGGTCCTACGTAATACAATCCGTGCTCTGCCGCCGCGAGCTCATGTTCATGTATGTTATCACCCGAGGAGTCCGACTGACATTCAGAGGGGACAGGTAGTCGGGGCCCTGTCTTCTCTAAAGAGGTTTGGACAGGGCCCGTCATGGAGTCCCGTCGTCACAGTCAGTCAGAGTGCAAGTTTTAAGAATGCGCTTGTACAAGACTGTAGATTGGTCAAGTACCAAGCCTATGCGCTTGTACAAGACTGTAGATTGGTCAAGTACCAAGCCTAGTGTCCGTCTGGTGACATTAGGATCATACCCACGGTATAAAAGACGTTTGATGATTCTGACGCATTTTCGATAATGATGTTGTCTATCTTTGATCCTTCTTATCTTGTTAATAATGTCACCATAAAATGCAGGTTGTGAAATACCCAAAGTAATATACTCTGTTGCCTGTATTGATCCGAATTTCAGAAGAAGTTGACAATAATTTTTGTAAAATTTCCAGAAAGTCTTTACTAGTTTGTGAAAGCGAAAACCTTGTCCTAAAAGTTTCTTGGTAATTTGTAAATTTCTACTTTGAAAATCCAAAGCATCAGTACATGCTCTAGCATACCGGATGAGCTGTGAAATATAGATACCATAGGACGGTAATCTAGGAACATCACCGTCAAGCCAGGGGAAATTTACTATGTTAAATCCAAAATCATCCCTTTTGTCATATACACTTGTATGGATCTCTCAATTAACAATTTTGATATTTAGGTCCAAAAATGGTGTTTCTGTGTTTGATACGTTTGCTTTGTTTAAAATCAATTTTTGTGGATAAATAACATTTTTATATTTCTCAAAAACAGGATTGTCGATAGCAATGAAAATTCATTTGAGATCCTTTATATACATATACTGACACTATTTCAAAAGACAATACGATAAAGTTTTTATTATTTACCATTTTGAAGTGATACGGATGTAGTAACAACTCATTCGCACATATCGTAGTAAAACATGGTGTAAATGATCAACAGTTTAAATACTTACCTTCTAATGAGGGATTAGGAATAATGATACTTTTACATGGTTTAACGGCCATCATCGGTCTACTTTTTCTCTCCTTGAGATGTGAATTAAGTGTTCTTTTTTCATGGAGTCTGCCAAAGAATTTTGACAAAATCAATCCTCCTATCACAAATGATAAAATTAATTCTATAATGGAGATTTCAAGATTACACATTATGAATCAAATAGATGCAAAGTAATGCAGAAAAAAACTCAAAACAACGCGATTTAATCTGATATAAAATGAATATTATTATTACTACTATACTTTAAGTACTATTTTATTTCACAAACATCGATCAAATTTTCAGCTCGATCTCTGACTATGACCAGATTCAATTTCTGTCTCCAATTTATGATATAAATCAGGAGACGCTGACTCTCCCAGGGCACCTGGTCTCACTTCGGAAAGTTGTTCATTCCGGGGTTCGAAACCGTTTCGATGTTAAACGTCTTTAAATTCAATAGCATCATTTAAGACCTGATAAATTTACAGCATGGACCAGACATGCACGTTTCGGGTACTAAACCCTCGTCAGTGATCTTTAGTCTAAATAATGTAATATGGCCAAAAAGTATGAAAATTATTATGTCCAAAAATGTACCAAAAGACGTAGCAGAATGGGTGGGGTATGATGCTACAAGACCCTTGTTTTAGAAATTTTGTAACAGAAAATTTCAAATGCGTTGAAGAGACAGACGATCAACCGAAATTGATCGAACTTGGCTACATGTGCCCTCGGGGACTCTTGGTCCACCAGCAGTGACACTCACCAAGTAGTTCAAATGTTAAACGTCTTTAAATTCAATAGAGTTAGGTTAGGAAATTCTCAGGATTTTGCTTTATCTTCTCGACTTTAAGACTGAATAACGGTTAGGTACTTCTTTGATGTTTATTCATATTCTTTGTCAAATATAGATATTGAAAAGCCAGCATACATTATAGCATCGTCGCAATCCCAGGCTAAGATGCACCATGTTTTCTTATGTGGGTCAGAATGTCATAATTTTCACTGGCATGCATTAAACAAATCTTATGCCAGTGCCTCTAAGTATAGAGGTCATAGACCACTTCAGCGTGTATGCTTAGAATATTTCTGACATAAACTTTCATCCTAGTTTTGGAATTCAAGAGATATTGATACCAGTAGCTCACTTGTGTTTTTATAGACAAAAATTCAAACGTTGTGACCCACAAAAGAGGGACTTGGTGCAACTGAGTGTGGGACTGCGATGATGACATTTGGTCATCGGACAGTGTGGAGGTGTTGTACGTTCTTCGAGACCTCTGGGTAATCGGAAAAGTAGGATGGTTGTGCGTAATCCAGGATAACCACACCTTCTGCTATTTCCGTGGCAGATGGCCGTCCTAAGTCGGCACCAGTTGCCAATTGGTCTCGATGGTTTATGTGTAGTCCTTTGTGTTTGATGTTTCTGTGTTGTGCGTTGACCTGTCCCTTATGCGTCTCTTTCCGTGCTTGTCTGCTTTGTGTTTTTGCATTGAGTGTTTTGGGGTTTTGCTGTGGGTGCTACAACCTGGTTTTGTTGGAGATCCCCTCCTTTGTTTTTGTAGGTTACTTAGTTATGCAATCAATAGCAGAAAAGTTCAAATTGAAGTCTGTGATATTTTAGCTATGAATGACAAATATGGATAATGACCATATCCCTGTATACATGTAATATATTCTAGATATACATGTGTATTTCTCTTTAGTTTATGCTATATTCTCTGATCAAGGTTTTGTCCGTTCATACTACTTTTATTCGAGCATGGACGTACTCAAATTCTTAACATGATAAAGCAATCTTGAAATTGTGTACTTATGATTCATGTTTGTATGTGTAATTACAGTAAATTTCGTATATAACGAAGACCAGGTGAACATGCATGCAAGCAGGAGATGCTTAATCTTCCTGGGCACCTGGTATCGCTCCCATATCGGGAGTTCGCTGCTTTTCATATGGTGGAGGTTTTTGTTTCTTTGCTTTGGTTCCTGTTTTATCCTGATTTTGTATGCCTTCGGTGTCTGATTTTCTGAATTATCAATTTTGTGCTGTATACAGGGATATGGTCATTATCCATATTTGTCATTGATCTAAATTCGTTATAGCCATATTTCGTTACATGCATTTTGATGCTAAATATGTTTTCCTTGAGGTGGCCGTTCTGAATGAATGAAAAGTTAAAACCAGTATTCAATAGCTATGTTGTGATTTTTAGAGTAAGCATTCTTTACAGTTGACATGCCGACAGAGTAATAGATGGTTGGCAATCATTTCATGTGAATACACCATGTCTCCTAATAGGTAATTAGTTTTGGGACAACAGACCGGGAGAGCAACTCTTTGATTATTAGCAATTATCTGTCCAACAGGTGTGTTAATTGGGAATAAATGGAGGGCATTTCCGTCCATCAGGTGAAAAAAGTGAAGAAACTATGACCACAGGACTACGAGATGCCTTTTTCAAAGCTGATAATTACAAATTTGTTACAGGCGTACAAAAATCAATGGAGGGTAATATGACTTCTGCAGTTAATTTCTTTTTATTTCGTTACAAACAGAATTTCGCTTGTAACCTGTGCGTTATTGGTGAAGTTTACTGTGAAAATTATCAAATGGTTTATACCAAAAATTATGCGGTCCCGGAAAGTCTTTTAATTTGGATAGTTATTTGACTTCAGGTTTCCCTATTTTAATAATGTCGAAGGGTACAGTCATTTGAAAACTCTGAAAGATGTTGCAATTATTTAGTTGACACATGTTTGAAAATTATTTACAATATTTATGTGTTTGGTTATCTTGATTTCTTAAAGAAAATTGATGGGTTTTTTCACATGGATAAATATTTGCGCAATAAATCTGTAATGTGTTTACATTACAAAATTAATTCATTTTGCAATACATCAATGAGCAACAAATGTTTAGCGTAAATAAGCTCTATGTTGTTAAATAATATGACTCATGTTCATTCCATGATAAAATTGTAAAGAGATTTGATTATACATTGATTTACATCATAAAAACTGGATGTGTCTAATTAAAGGACACATTGTTTGTGTACGTCGTTAAGCCCCCTCCCCCACCTTGAGTCTCGTATTCATCAAAAGCAATCGGTGAGCTTCAGTATCATCAGAGACATTATATCGAAAGTGTATGAATGCTACTTACTTAAATTATCTGTCGATAAAGAAACAATTTTGGAAAATGGAATACAGCTGCTTGAAGCGCACCTTCTTCGGCATTGATTTCTTGAACATGAAAAGATGAAACCAATTTCCTTAATTCTTATTCTTCGTTTCTTTTAAAATCAGTAAAAAAAAAACCTGATAAAATCATAGCTTTAACTGGATGGATACTGCATGTCACAACACTTCTGGAACATCTCTTTGCAGTTAGAGGTAAAACCCTGAGGAGAAGATAAGTTTTTTTCCTTTTTTTTCCGAAAGTTTATCTTTGTCGTGGATCATACTTGTACACTTTCTGCACAGATACAAAAGGTACTCTATTGCAAGTACTTTGTCTTTTGAATCTGTATCTCCTTGACGGAAAGACAAGAAAGTCCTCTCATTCCTCCTATGACATGGGTCAATTAAGCTTAAAGAAGTTTGTTTTTCTATGGGGATTATACTGGCCTTTCTCAAACGGACTCCATTCTGTCATAGACCATTTGAACCATTCAACCAAAGATTGTACTATATTTCTTCCGAAATGGAAGTTACCGGATGTGACAGTTCTACCGAATTGAAGCGGCAGGTGTAACTTTGTCGCCATAGCACTTTCTATATAGACAAAACTATAGTCAGTGCATGTATTTAATATATTTTCATTTTTATGCGTGAACATCGACGGCGGGTGCGGCTAGCCAACAGGGGATGCTTACTCCTCCCGGGCACCTGGTCCCACCTCTAGCTTACTAGGGGTCCGTCGATGCTCCATTTAGTGCTCTATTGTGAGTGCTGTTGAGATAATCGTCAGGATCTTCTTTAACTCATTTGTGTCACACTTATGCCCTTTGCCGTGTGGAGCTCGTAAAAAAGTTCCCCGCGAAGGGTTTGACAGTAAGTGTTTTGAATATTTTCCCCTGACATTGTCGCCATAGCACTTTCTATATAGACAAAACTATAGTCAGTGCATGTATTTAATATATTTTCATTTTTATGCGTGAACATCGACGGCGGGTGCGGCTAGCCAACAGGGGATGCTTACTCCTCCCGGGCACCTGGTCCCACCTCTAGCTTACTAGGGGTCCGTCGATGCTCCATTTAGTGCTCTATTGTGAGTGCTGTTGAGATAATCGTCAGGATCTTCTTTAACTCATTTGTGTCACACTTATGCCCTTTGCCGCGTGGAGCTCGTAAAAAAGTTCCCCGCGAAGGGTTTGACAGTAAGTGTTTTGAATATTTTCCCCTGACATTGTCGCCATAGCACTTTCTATATAGACAAAACTATAGTCAGTGCATGTATTTAATATATTTTCATTTTTATGCGTGAACATCGACGGCGGGTGCGGCTAGCCAACAGGGGATGCTTACTCCTCCCGGGCACCTGGTCCCACCTCTAGCTTACTAGGGGTCCGTCGATGCTCCATTTAGTGCTCTATTGTGAGTGCTGTTGAGATAATCGTCAGGATCTTCTTTAACTCATTTGTGTCACACTTATGCCCTTTGCCGTGTGGAGCTCGTAAAAAAGTTCCCCGCGAAGGGTTTGACAGTAAGTGTTTTGAATATTTTCCCCTGACATTGTCGCCATAGCACTTTCTATATAGACAAAACTATAGTCAGTGCATGTATTTAATATATTTTCATTTTTATGCGTGAACATCGACGGCGGGTGCGGCTAGCCAACAGGGGATGCTTACTCCTCCCGGGCACCTGGTCCCACCTCTAGCTTACTAGGGGTCCGTCGATGCTCCATTTAGTGCTCTATTGTGAGTGCTGTTGAGATAATCGTCAGGATCTTCTTTAACTCATTTGTGTCACACTTATGCCCTTTGCCGTGTGGAGCTCGTAAAAAAGTTCCCCGCGAAGGGTTTGACAGTAAGTGTTTTGAATATTTTCCCCTGACATTGTCGCCATAGCACTTTCTATATAGACAAAACTATAGTCAGTGCATGTATTTAATATATTTTCATTTTTATGCGTGAACATCGACGGCGGGTGCGGCTAGCCAACAGGGGATGCTTACTCCTCCCGGGCACCTGGTCCCACCTCTAGCTTACTAGGGGTCCGTCGATGCTCCATTTAGTGCTCTATTGTGAGTGCTGTTGAGATAATCGTCAGGATCTTCTTTAACTCATTTGTGTCACACTTATGCCCTTTGCCGTGTGGAGCTCGTAAAAAAGTTCCCCGCGAAGGGTTTGACAGTAAGTGTTTTGAATATTTTCCCCTGACATTGTCGCCATAGCACTTTCTATATAGACAAAACTATAGTCAGTGCATGTATTTAATATATTTTCATTTTTATGCGTGAACATCGACGGCGGGTGCGGCTAGCCAACAGGGGATGCTTACTCCTCCCGGGCACCTGGTCCCACCTCTAGCTTACTAGGGGTCCGTCGATGCTCCATTTAGTGCTCTATTGTGAGTGCTGTTGAGATAATCGTCAGGATCTTCTTTAACTCATTTCAAGCAGGAGATGCTTACTCTTCCTGGGCACCTGGTCTCAATCTCATATCGGGAGTTCGCTTCTTTTCATATGGTGGAGGTTTTTGATGATTTGCTTTCTGTTTTATCCTGATTGTGTATGCCTTCGATTTCTGATTTTCTGAATTATCGATTTTGTACTGTATACAGGGATATGGTCATTATCCATATTTGTCATTGGTACCATCGCATGTAAAACCTGGGGTTTTCTTGGCACAAGGAGCATTGCTCGCGGAAATCAATCTTGAACTTGCTAGCCCATGAAAATCACCAGTCCAAGGTGTTGACAGACATGAATGGTGCATACTCCTCATTAATTATCTTATAGTGACTTGTCATTAGATCACAATATCCAAGGAATGTTATTTGTGACTTCATGATATTATCTACAAAGTCCCAGCCTATCTCATCACCACCTTAGACAACCAATTGATACAATCTGCTTGTCAAGTGTAGCTTATAGTGCACGCAGGGTTGTTTTGCAAGCAACAACTGTCATAAACCTTAAAAAGAAAAAAAACACAAATTGGCAAATATACAGTAAAAAATTGATAATGCTTACAAATTAATTTGATATTTGTTTACATCTATACATGAACCTATAATATATTTTTCTACACAAACTTATATTTTATGTGTTTAAGATAATACAAGTCATATGATTAGCAAGCCATAATGACCCTAACAGCAGTAAACAGAAATTATCTCCATACCCATGACCCTCTCAAAAAACTGTCATCCCTACAGTGCAAATAAGAGAAATTGATTAATCCATTTTGGAGAGTGGAACATCATAGTGTATGACGAGTTCCCCATATAGACAGTAGAACGTCCTCAGTGACGATGTTAGTCCGTCATAAACATATCCATGACTGAGAATCTTATCTTAAAGACGCCTAGCTCTCAGAACAAAATCCGTATATTTGGTACTTGCTCTGGCATAGAAAGAAGGTAGGAGATCTCCAAAAAGACCCCGTTACAGCATCAACAGTAAAACACCAAAAACACAAAAGACGAGTCGATATGGGGAACTCGTCATACGCTATGATGTCCCACTCTCCAGAATGGTGGGTGATATTCTGTCATAGACCATTTGAACCATCCAAGCCAAGATTGTACTCTATGTCTTCCGAAATGGAAGTTACCGGATGTGACAGTTCTACCGAATTGAAGCGGCGGGTGTTGCATGCAAGCAGGAGATGCTTACTCTTCCTGGGCACCTGATCTCACTCCCATATCGGGAGTTCGCTTCTTTTCATGTGGTGGAGGTTTTTGTTTGTTTGCTTTGGTTCCTGTTTTGTCCTGATTTTGTATGCCTTCGGTTTCTGATTTTCTGAATTATCGATTTTGTGCTGTATACAGGGATATGGTCATTATCCATATTTGTCACAGCACGAGACGGAAAAGAGACACACGACATGTTAATATCAAACACAAAAGACTACACATAAACCGACGAGACCAATGGGTAACCGGTGCCGACTTTGGACGGCCATCTGTCACGCAAGTAGCAAATGGAGTGGTTATCCTGGATTACGTGCGCACAACCCTCTCACTTCTCCAATTACCCAGAGTTCTCGAAGAACGTACAATTGTGGTCTAAAACAGCCTCCTCACTGTAAGATGACATCACACAAACAAGACCGCGAAACGCAGAGGCCCCATAGACACAGATGAATATGTAAATGGATATAAAAAGAGGGCATGCGTAATACAGTCCGTGCTCTGCCGGCTGTAGCGAGCTCATGTATGTAATCACCCGAGGAGTCCGACTGACATTCAGAGAGGACAGGTGGTCCGGGCCCTGTCTTCTCTAAAAAGGTTTGGACAGGGCCCGTCATGGAGTCCCGTCGTCACAGTCAGTCAGAGTGCAAGTCTCAAGAATGCGCTTGTACAAGACTGTAGATTGGTCAAGTACCAAGCCTAGTGTCCGTCTGGTGACATTAGGATCATACCCACGGTATAAAAGGCGTTTGATGATTCTGACGCATTTTCTATGGTTATGCTGCCTACCTTTGATCCTTTTTATTTTGTTTATCATATCACCATAAAAGACAGGTTGTGTAATACCCATAGTAATGTACTCTGTTGCATGTATAGATCCGAATTTTAAAAGAAGTTGACTGTAATTTCTGTAAAATTTCCAGAAAGTCTTAACTAGTTTATGAAAGCGGAAACCTTGACCTAAAAGTTTTTTGGTAATTTGTAAATTTCTACTGTGAAAATCCAAAATATCAGTACATGCTCCAGCGTACCGGATGAGCTGTGACCACCTGTCCTCTCTGAATGTCAGTCGGACTCCTCGGGTGATAACATATATGAGCTTGCTACAGCCGGCAGAGTACGGACTGTATTACGCACGTCCTCTTTTTATATCCATTTACATATTCATCTGTGTTGCTTGGACCCTTGTGTTTTACGGTCTTGTTTGTGTGTGGTCATCTAACAGTGAGGAGGTTGTTTTACATCATAATTGTGCGTTCTTCGAGACCTCTGGGAAATCGGAATAGTGGGAGGGTTGTGCGCACGTAATCCAGGATAACCAGACCGTCTGCTATTTACGTGGCAGATGGCCGTCCTAAGTCGGCACCGGTTGCCCATTGGTCTCGTTGGTTTATGTGTAGTATTTTATGTTTCATGTTTCTACGTTGTGAGTTGGTGTTCCTTGTCCCTTTTGCGTTTCTTTCTGTGGGTATCTGTTCTGTGTTTTTTGCATGGGTGTTTTGGGATTTTGTTGGGGGTGCTGCAACCTAGTGTTGTTGGAGATCCCCTCCTTTCTTTTCTTATATGTTATTGAAAACTTCACGCCATGGAATCTTAAAAGTGGAAATAGCTTTGTATCGATACATTAAGATTACATTAAGTAATCCATTAATGCAATGAAATCTACCAACATATCTTTCGAGGTGGGAAGTTTTTGTCGTTTTTTGATACTTTTTACAATAATTTGACAAGTAGTAAAATCTGTGATGTGTGAAAGACTGATTAAGAGCTCATTATTATCCACTAAAAATTGTACAACAGGAGATACTTTTTAAAAAAGGGTCGACCAAAATAAACTGATTTTTAAAGGTAAATTGAACCATCATCTCGAAAGATGTATTCATTCTTAGCTATATTTGTTGTATATTATGCGGATATTATAATGTCCTGAGATGATAAAATGTCAGTGTTTACACATCCTCTTCCTCTTCGTCTATTAGGTGAACTTTACGTTTTCGGGGTGCAATTATTCTTAACTGTAAATGAAACGGAAAGGGAAATATAGAAGCTTTTTATTTTAAAAAAGGCGATAACGAAATCGTTTTTCATTAAGGAGGGAATAATTAAAATTTTAACTTAAATTTGGAAGATCTTCCTCTTCCTGTATTCTCTTCTTAGGAGTCTGTAATTAATAAAAGATGTAATTATAAAAAGTTAATAAATAAAAAAAATTAAAAAAAAAAAGTAGAAGAAAAGTTCTACAAAGGTATGACGAAAAACCTACCAAAGATGGGACAGGTGGCAATTCCCTTTTCCACTCTGTCAATACTGTCTTCGATCTGATATTTGATTCGAAATATGCCTTCTAAAGCCTCCTTCATGAAGGATACTTGCCTCCCCAGGCGATTATCTGAAGATAAAAGTGTAATATTACCTTTTCTGTTTACTAGCTCATATTGTTTAAACCAGGTGTATCAACCAAATTTTATGAAAAGTCGAACAAATGAAGTATCGGTTTTATTGTGTATCTCCTTGGTCATAACATAGAAAATAAAATTACACATAACTTGCAAATGTATCCATGCTCCTTCTTGGAAGAAGTTGATTGGGCATGAATAGTTATATGCCGCTAGATTCCCTGCTGTTGTCTTGTAGACTCCCTCAGCGGTAAATATTTCTTTGTTTTTTGAAGAAGTCGTTTCCTTCTTTTTGAAAAACATGTTTAAGGACGACTCCATGGCTGAGTTTTATATCTAATTTTTCAAAAATTAACTTATATACCACCAACTCCTCATGATGACCGCTCGTTGGTAGCAAGACAAAATTTGAAACTTTTGTTTTCTTAAACAGACTTGGGTTCATTCTGAGGCTAGTTGTGATCAGGGGTGGGATTCAGTCTTTAAAAACAGGGTAAGGGACATTTCTGTGACTTAATATTTATACCAATATATGTAATTTATAGTCCTGAATCCACCCCTGCAGATGTCATCTGCAATCAAAATATATTTTTTCGAGATGAGGGAGTTTACTTGGAGGTTAAAAACAGTTCTTATCGGTTTTAGAGATAGGAGGGGGAGTGTTATATTTTCCCGTATGTGCTGGATAGTCGTGAAGTGTGACGTCACATCCAGTTAACCAAGAAAATAACGAAGATATGATGCATGACAAATATGGATAATGACCATATCCCTGTCTACAGTACAAAATCGATAATTCAGAAAATCAGAAACCGAAGGCATACAAAATCAGGACAAAACAGGAACCAAAGCAAACAAAAACAAAAACCTCCACCATATGAAAAGAAGCGAACTCCCGATATGAGAGTGAGACCAGGTGCCCAGGAAGAGTAAGCATCTCCTGCTTGCATGCAACACCCGTCACTTCAATTCGGTAGAACTGTCACATCCGGTTTCTACCATTTTGGAAGATATAGAGTACAATCTTTGGTTGGATGGTTCAAATGGTCTATGACAGAATAGCATCCACCATTCTGGATAGTGGGACATCATAGTGTATGAAGAGTTCCCCATATCGACCGTAGAACTTCCTCAGTGACGATGTTAGTCGGTCACAAACATATCCCTGACTGAGAAGCTTATCTGAAAGACAACTAGCTCTCAGAACAAAATCCGTATATTTGGTACTTGCTCTGGCATAGCGTATCAACTGAGATATGAACACGCCATAAGCAGGCGATGAAGGGATGTTGCTACTCAGAAAAGGAAAGTTCGTAATGCTGAAATTGAAGTCGTCACGTTTGTCATAGAGTGAGGTGTTCATGTGACCATCAGTGTCGTAGGACAACATTATGTCCAAATAGGATGCTGAATTATTTGTCTCTATAGTTTCTTTGACTTCAAGCTCCGAAGGATAGATACTGCTCAGGTAATCCGCGAATTTTGGATTATTGATGGACAACACATCGTCTATGTATCTGTAAGTGAAGTTGAAATCAGAAGCTAAGTATCTTTCCCCTTCAGAGACCAAAGACTGAATGAATTCAGCTTCGTACGAGTAAAGGAAAATGTCGGCAAGGAGTGGGGCACAATTGGTCCCCATTGGAATTCCGACAATTTGCTGGAAGACCTTTCCTCCAAACACCACAAAAATGTTGTCGATCAGAAAGTTTAACATCTGAATAATGTCTGTTTCAGTGTATGTTCACCATTTATTTGATTTGTCAAGATGAAATATGTCATCATGTGTGATCTACGTATGTACGTGACTGCCTGTGGTAAAAGGCTGAAATCAATTATAAACAATCATAAGAATTTGACCAGAAAATGACAGTCTGAGTGCAACAATTTCAGACTAATTATACATGTACATTGGTAAGAAATGATACAATATGTAAATTATCAGAAAAACAATAAAAAATCACATACTTGTTACATCATTCATCAGAAAATAACTTCTAACAAAATTACCAGGTGAGCCAAATAATTAACATTGACGGGCACAAAATTGCCAGGTGAGCCAAATGATTGAAAGTTACAGCGATCTGAGTTTTGCAAGTTAACCATACACAAGATGAACAACTACCTTTACATCCCATGTAAATGAAGTGTAAAGGCAGCGTAAAGGTAGTGTAAAGATGTCTTTACGCTATCTTTACGCTAATTTTACTCAATCTTTACGCTCCTTTACACAACCTTTACGCCACCTTTACGTCAAGCGTTTAGAAGCGTAATGACCTGGTTCCTTTACGCTATGCATGAGCTTTACGCTATCTTTACACAACCTTTACATACATGTGTATATTTTGTTTACCACACTGTTCACATTTAAATGTGATAAATTTATGAAGGTGCTTAATTGTAGGTATTTTGAATTATGACGCAATTGAATTCTGACACAGCTAAATTACACCATATTTCAGGACTTGTTTTACATTGTATGATATATTTAAATGTGCAAGGGAATTTTCTTGCGCCGACGAGTTTTGTAACTGTTATCATTTAATTGTAGCAGTTTCAATCACTGTTCTGTCTTCTTTCAGCTCAAATTTGTCTTAAGGTTGTGAAAATATTTTATTTACATTGACTTGCTAGTGATTCTTATGACCAACATATCTATATATGCATAATTTCAATCTTTGGAACTAAATGCAACTTGCATAATCTTGTAAGTTGTTGGAGTTTGATCTAAGACTAGAGGAAAAAGAAGAGATGAAAACTAGTGTACAAAATTTCAATTTATTTTACAGCAAAAATGTTCAAGTACATTTAATGGAATTAGTTCAATAAATGTTATATAAATACATCATGAATTAATATTGGAACACATTATAAATTAACCAGATGACAATGATATGATTTTTAGCAGCATGAATACAACAAAGTTATTGACAAAACAAGACACATAAAATTTGAACATATATAACAAAGGACAGACATCAATTAATCACATCACATTGCTGCACAAATCAATTAAAAGTTACATTTTTTTCAATTAAACTCTTAAAAGCGTAATAAATAAATATAAGTATATAACAGAGAAATGACCACATCTATTTTCAAAGAACCAGGGACAAAGGGGCTCACACTACAGATCTATCACAGATTCCTTTATGAAATAGGAATTTATATGTTATATACATCATAGCCATATCCCTTACAGTTAAAAAGTAGGTCAAAGGTCAAGGTCACTTGGTCAAAAACCATGGTTTCAAATGAAAGCTCTGATCGTGAGGAATCTACATGTGTAATATCAAAGCCCTATCAATTATAGTTTAAAAGTAGGTGAAAATATCAAGGTCACTAGGTCAAAAGTCATGGTATCAAATGAAAGCTCTGGTCATGAGGAATCTATATGTGAAATATCAAAGCCCTTTCCCTTTTAGTTAAAAGAAGGTCGAAGGTCAATGTCACTAGGTCAAAAGTCATGGAATAAAATGAAAACTTTGGTCATGAGGAATCAATATGTGAAATATCAAAGCCCTTTCCCTTTTAGTTAAAAAGTAGGTCAAACGTCAAGATCAAGGTCAATGGTGAAAAGTCATGATACGGCATGAAAGCTCTCATCATGAGGAATATATACGTGAAATATCAAAGCCCTTTTTCTTATAGTTTAAAAGTAGGTCAAAGGTCAAAAGTAGGTCAAAGGTCAATGTCAAGGTCACTAGGTCAAAATCATGATATTAAATAAAAGCTTTAGTCATCAGAAATATTTATGTGAAATAGTTTAAAAGTAGGTCAAAGGTCAAATTCACAAGGTTAAATGTCATGGAGTAATTCTTGTTATGATGAATGCGTGAGAAATATTAAAGCCTTATCACTTATACTTGAAGAGAAATTCGCTTTAAGAACTTCTTAACCAAATTGTTACTACACGGTCAAGGTTCAAAGTCAAGGTCACTAGGTCAACTGTCTTGGTATCAAAATGTAGTACTTAATATGGTGAATGCATATATGAAATATGAAAGCCCTATCACTTATACTTAAAGAGTTTTATTCTGCTTTAAGAACTTCTTAACCGGACGGATGGACAGACGGACTGACACACGAACATGGTGTTTCCTATATACCCCAAAACTTCATTTGCGGGGGTATAATAAATCTACATCATTTATACTTCAATGCCAGAAGAGTTGTGAGCACAAGATTACATTAGAGTCACACCGGGAAAAATGGTCACATATGGCTGTTGAAATTGTCAAACCATGTCTTGTTCAGCATCCAGCCTGGTGCTGACTGAGGAGGCTTCCTCTCTGAGGGCTCCACCGACAAAACTCTCTTTCTTTTTAATTTCCTCAGGTTGATGGGGAGAGAGTCTGAATGTTTTTTGTCCAGGGTGTCTTTGGCCTTGTTACATTTCTCTTTCAGCCATGGAAGCCGTCTCACTCTGAAGATTGGCTCTCCATCCTCCATGTCCGACTCCTCTGACGACATATACTCTGGCTTCATCAGCTGAGCCAGCTTCTCCTTATCGTCGTACTCGGCCATCTTTATTGCAGATAGCAACCTTGATGCACGCTGTACAAAGAAAACATATATGAAAGATAAACATGAAAAAATAATAATATAAAATACAATTGGAACATTCCAATATTTTGTACTGCCATTTAGCTTGTCTCGCCAATGCTTGCATGCATGAGCACTTAATTTCTTCAAGAGAATCCTTTGAGAGCATTAAGTACCCAGAAATGTATAATTAACAGGAATTCAATCTATGTATATGCTCTATATGAGATCCTGTAAAATGGTTAAGTTTTAGAAGTTGAAAAGACTGAAGTTTCTATTTTAATTAAATTGCATGACTCCTTTTTGCATTCTTAAGCTTGATTGTAAACAGATGATATTATTTTATTTTACTGTTTTTAATTTGCAATGGCCCTCAAATGGACATTTTGGTAAAAAAATTCTGTTACAGTAATAATAACTAATTAATAGATTCAAATTAAGAAATATTACAACAAACACTTGAATTATATTGTTCAACATATTAAGTATATTTACATATGCTGAGAGATCAATAAAGGAAACTATGAGAACTAATTAAATATGATGTATTGAACACGTGAATAGCCCGCTGTTTAAGTGTCAACCACACAACTGTGATTGGCACGTGATTAGAACATAGCTCTGTACACTTAATCTATACAATTTTCCTTAAAACGGGGCGTACTGGATTATAAACTGAAGTCTTCCTATACTTGCAGACAACCCTAACAGTAAATACGGAAATCACTGTGATTATAGATTTAAAAGTATTTATCGGGTACCGTTTTTATAGGACAATTCAATTTCTTTTAAACATGTTCATTATGGAATATAAATGGATACATTCGCGTTTCTAATTGATGAACAATGATGAGACACGGCAGCTATATTTTGTTCTGAAGTTGCAATAAAAATGTCTTATATATTACGTCCGCAGCAATTGATAGCCTGCAGCGGTGTCTGAGAAATATATAGATTTAATTTTAAATGGTCTAACCTTATATATTGTAAACCTAATGTATTACCTCTCGTTTCCTGTTCTGTCTGCGGCTCATTGTCACATGCTTGCTGTGTGTTCCCTTTTCTTTTCTCCTCTCTGAATCTTTCAACGACTTATGGAACACCTTGGCAGCACCTATGGAAATTAAAAGAAATACTTAATTATAATGTACATATATTCATAGTATTTGTAAGACACACAAGCTCTATATTTGAGAAACACAGGCCCTATTTGCACATTTAGAGAAATTATAAAACCCGATACATGCATGTAAATATCTTTTGATTCTTATTGGTCTTACGTACATTTATGGAACAACAAATAAAAAATGAAATATTATGCAGCTCAACTCGACTGACTGTATGATACTTGAAGAGTTAATTGTCTGCTTTAAGATCTTTTAACCGGACGGACAGGTTGAGAGATGAACAGACGGACAGGGCGTATCCTATTTACGGTAAAACCCCCCAAAACTTTGTCTGCCGGGGGCTATTATAAATATCCATGATTCAACAGAAATGAACTAGTTATTATAAAGGAGATCAATGGATTGATAATCAATACAAATACTTAAGGTAAGCTAGGTCGTTAAAAGTACATAATACTAACGTTTTTGAATGATGATACTATAGTAAAAGGGAGATTCGATCATGAGTCTTTTGAAACATTATATATGATTGCTTGTCATGTACTCAGTATTTTAAAGTCAAACGTCTGATATTAAGTCAAACTATTTCTGATAGATAAAAATAAATTAATTCCCTGGCAAGACCTATAAAAAGTGCATTCCCAACTCCTTAGGAGTAATATTAAAAGCAGAGCTGTAATTTAGGCACTTAAATGCTTTTTTGTTCACATTATACAAGCTTGTCTCATGTGCTAGGTACCTGGTTTATACTCTTTGATGTTATCGAGAGAGACGTGCAATTATATGTAGTGTAAATTTAGTTACAATGGTTTTGCAACGACCGGCTCAGGTGAGATTTGAACCCACGACCTATGGGTTGGTAGAGACCATCACGCTAACCACTAATAAGTGCTACCAGCACAACTGCATGGTCCCTTGAAGTTTTACTTATCAAGAGTTAAAAATCATGTACATGTATAATTGAAAAAAGACACTTACTCTCTATTTCTGCAGCAGAAAAGGGGCATTTGTCTTTGCCATTGTAATAGTCTCTAACACCCTTCACAATTCGTCTTGTTGTTTCTTCTTGGCTCTGGAAGCTGAAAGATTTATTGAAACTTAAATAACTAAATATACCTTATGCCTCACTCAAATATAACCTTGTTCATATTATTGTTTCTCAGTTAATAGTGTATAAATACGGAATACGGTTTTTGAAAGATTTTGATCTATTTGAAAATTGCCCTTAATTCTGAGTAACTGTTTTCGCCCATATTTTCACCCTAATCATCGACCCTGACCCCCTTCCCCAGATAGTGAGAAAAAACACTGTCTCAAGATTATACCATGATAATACTAGGTGAAAATTGTCTTTTTTTCCCATGTGTGACAATTTCTTTCATTTGAAATCATGACTTCTTTGGCCATGTTATTATATGACCCATAAGTTAGAAAAATCTGGAGATGGCCTACCAGGGCTATGATCCTTGAAATAGATGATCTATAAATAATAAGATCCTTCTCATTTTAGACCATGACTTTTCACCTGGAGACCTTGACCTTCTTTTCTTAAACTTCGAGATTTTCTAAGAACCAGAGATTTCATTTGAACCAAACTGAATGTTTCTGTCATGCAGTACACCTGTTTCAGTCAAGCTATACTTTTAACTTGTTGTCTGACAACTTTTTTTTATTTTTTATCTTTTACTATTCATTACCTGGTCTCCTTTCCAAGATCGTAACCAAAGTCAGGATCACCCTTCTTTAGAGTCCTGTACACAATCCTCATGGCATTCTGAAATAGAGATCGAAGAAATTAATCTGAGTGAAACACTTCAAAATGATTGATGCTCCCTGAACATAACTTTTATGTCTGAGTTTGTGAGTGTCTTTAAGAAATGATCATAATGACCTTGAATGTAACCCTTAATGCGACTCTGAAGACCTTTGTCTAAAAGTCTGATCCTGCAAAACAGTTTGTGAATTTTTAACAAATGATCCCCGCACAAGTTATATATGTCTTAAAGCTCCCTCCCCCCTTTTTGTTCATTATATCTCATCACTGTAATAAAAATCTTCAAACCAGTGCTACATACATAAACAGATGTGCACATTTCCTTTGAAAATAATCTTGACCTATATGAATGACCCTTAGTGACCTTTTTCATGAAGGTCAATGGCGTAGCTCTGCTTGAAAAAGTGGAGGGGCACAACATCCCAAAATTTCTAACAAGCAAAAAAAAAAAAAAAAAAAAAAAAAAAAAAAGAGGGGGGGGGGGGGAGGAAGAGATTAAAAAATAAATATTGGGTTTTCATGTTCTGTATGCACAAATTTTAATATTTCTGGTGCAATTCTAAATTTTAAGTACATGAATAAATGGCTGGCGAGCGGTAGCGAGGCAGGAATTTTTTTAAGCAAAATATTGACTTATCAGAAAATACTGTCTGTGTCCTCTATTATTAACATATACATGTAATGATATTCTATATAGTTTGAGTTCAAGGTATTTTGCAGTTTTTTTATATCTGTATGACCAAAAATTACGTCAAAAAGTGGGGGGGGGGGGGGGCACAAACATACTTATGCCCCCTGTTGTGGGTCATGTATTATTTTAGTTTTACTTTATGTGTAGGTACACATGTACTTAGTCATGTTATATTATGATTTCATAATTATTCTTTCTAGATTTTACTATGTCATGTTTATTTCATTAGAGAATATTCCAGTATGTTCTTTGTTACATCATTATCATCACATGACTGTGATTTCTAGAATTTACTCTATTGTTAATCATTTGTAATGAGTCATTGTTCTAGAAGCTTCTGGTTAATTCATTGTTATTAAGTATAAATACCTCTGAGGAACTGTGTTAAGGGACATTCGTACACATTCGTAGACACGATTCATTCATCTATTCTGATATACTGGGACACTTTATTTGTTGAGACTTTATCCATTTAACAACGTTTGGACACCGATCTTTCGAGATTGTGATTACCGGAAACCATACATTCGATAGACTTTGTGGACCGTAACGGACACTTTGATACAGACATTGTATTGTGAGTTGTAATCGTTTTATATTTATATATTTTGTACATAATTAAACTTGTAAATTTATATTCTGTCTTTGTCTGATTTTTGCTGGCGTTTTGGGGTATTCTGACCCATAACAGAATTGGGGGCTCGTCCGGGATAGAAATCTCTGCATATTTGCACTTTAATGTAAAGTTCGTTTTTTGAAAAAAGGAAAATTCTCAAAACTTTTGCCAGCAGAAATCAATCATGGTATTTTCGGTCACTGAATTTTTGAAATCGCCGACTGTAGATGAGTTCGAATCATTGAAAAAAGATGATTTGATTGGTTTAGGTCTTCACTTGAAATTAGATGTAAAATCTTCTATGAGAAAACAAGAAATTAGAAATATTGTGGCTAAAGAGCTTTTAGCTAAGGAAATCTTTTCGTCATACGATTTTCCTGTTGAACCTGTTTCAAGCGAAACCAAAATGTCAAAATATGAGTTTGAATTAGAGAAAATGAAAATACAATTACAATTTGAAAAAGAAGAAAAAGAAAGACAATTTGAAAGAGAAGAAAAAGAAAGAGAGAAACAGGAACGTATGCACGAGAAAGAACTCCAGTTTGAGTTAGAAAAGTTAAAATTAGAGAAAAGCACTAAGGAAAATCCTGTTCCTTCGCTTGTCAAGTCTGAATTCGACGCCGCCAAAAACATCAGATTAGTACCAAAATTTCAAGAAAAGTCCGTGGACAAATATTTTCCACATTTTGAGAAAATCGCGGCCAATCTGAAGTGGCCACGTGATTTTTGGCCAACTTTGTTACAAAGCGTACTTATTGGCAAAGCGGCTGAAGTGTATTCGGCGCTCAGTATTGCTGAGAGTTCAGACTATGACAAGGTCAAGGACACGATTTTGAGAGCATATCAGTTAGTACCTGAGGCGTACAGACAAAAGTTTAGAAAGTACAAAAAATTTGAAAATCAAACATATGTTGAATTTGCTCGAGAAAAAGAAGATTTATTTGACCAGTGGTTTCGATCTAAGAAAATTCCCAATTCATTTGACAATTTGCGTCAAATAATTCTGATAGAAGAGTTCAAAGAGTGTGTACATCAAGATTTAAGAACTCATTTGGAAGACAAAAATGTTAAAACTCTTGAAGAAGCCGCTGTTTTGTCTGATACGTATGCTCTTACTCATAAGAAAAATTTCGTGTCGAAAACTCAATCTAGCGATAGCGCAAAAACGTCAGATTTTCCAAAGAAAAAAGAAAAAGAAGAGTCTCAGTCGTCCATTAGTTCCCAGTCACCATCTCAAGGTGGTTCTACGTCCGGTCCTAGGTCCGAGCGTTCTGAGGCATCCCCAGGGGTGGGGTCGCTTCCTACATGCAATTATTGTAAGAAAAAAGGTCATGTTATTGGTGAGTGTTTGAAGCTTAAGAAGAAAAAAGAACTTAAGTCACAGGCCTGTGCGTCTGTTAGAAATGATAGGAAAGCCTTAGATTCGATTTGTTCTGACACTCCTGAGATTCAGGGTTCTAAGTCCAGTTCTGATGATTTTGTGGAGGATCATTATAAGCCCTTTTTGTCACAGGGATTTGTTTCACTCAGTGATTCTAGCGAAGCGTTGCCTGTTCAGATTTTGAGAGATACTGGTGCTGCCCAGACTTTATTGTTAGAGGGTTCATTGCCTTTGTCTGAGCACACTTTTACTGGTAGGTCAGTTTTATTACAGGGTGTGGAGCTAGGCATCATTGATGTTCCCCTTCATAAAATTTATTTGAAGTCAGACTTAATTACTGGACCTGTTATCGTAGGTGTTCGACCTACTCTTCCTGTTCAAGGCGTTTCCTTGTTGCTTGGCAACGATTTAGTTGGCGGCAAAGTTGTAGCCGATCCGATTGTTTGTGAGAAAATCACGTCCGATGTCGTGTCCGATGATGAAGACGACGACTTGTACCCAGCCTGCGCTGTTACCAGGGCGATGGCCAGGAACAGACTGAAAGAGGCTGAGAGTACTTCTGCACTTAACGAGGACCATCCCTCCAAAAATATAGACCTTTCTGACACATTCATGTCTACTATTGATGACAGCGTACCTGAGACGTCAGTACCACTTCATGTTGACAAGTCTCCCACAGTACCTGGTGATGATTCCCATCCGCCATTAGACAGAGATACAGATGCCTTAAGCCGTGAGCAGCTCCTCTCCGAGCAAACTAAAGATCCAGAGATCATCCGACTAAGTAAGAGGGCCCTTCCCCGAGAAGAAGCGGACAAAGTCGGAGAGTGCTTCTACATACAAGATGGCATCCTCATGCGGAAATGGAGACCACCCGATGCACCCCCTAATGAAGTGTGGCGGGTCGTTCACCAGATAGTGGTTCCAGTAGCGTATCGCGGGGACATCATGAGTTTAGCTCACGACACACCCATGGCAGGTCATTTAGGTGTCAATAAGACTTATAATAGGATTTTAAGTCACTTTTACTGGCCTAAGTTGAGAAAAGATGTGTCTGAGTTTTGTAAGTCTTGTCATAGTTGTCAGATGGTAGGTAAACCCAATCAAGTGATACCACCTGCTCCCCTCCAACCCATTCCAGCCTTTGAGGAACCTTTTAGTAGGGTGTTAGTTGATTGTGTAGGTCCTTTGCCTAGGACTAGGTCAGGGAATCAGTACTTACTGACAATTATGTGTACTTCGACTAGGTTTCCTGAGGCCATACCTCTTAGGAATATTAAGGCAAAGACCATAGTTAAGGCCCTTACAAAGTTTTTCAGTTTCGTAGGTGCTCCCAAGGCTATTCAGTCAGATCAGGGTTCGAATTTTATGTCAGGGTTGTTTCAGCAGGTTATGCATGAGCTAGGTATCAGGCAGTATAAGTCTTCTGCGTACCATCCCGAGTCCCAGGGGGCACTTGAACGCTTTCATCAAACCCTTAAAACTATGATGAAAACATATTGTCACCAGTATGGAAAAGACTGGGATGAAGGGGTTCACCTCGTGTTGTTTGCGGCACGAGAAGCGGTTCAGGAGTCCCTGGGGTTCAGTCCCTTTGAGCTAGTTTTTGGGCATACGGTCAGGGGGCCATTGAAGTTATTGAAGGAAAAATGGTTGACTGAGACTAGCGATTTGAATCTCTTAGACTACGTGTCTAATTTCAAAGAGAAATTATATAATGCTTGCAAATTGGCTCAAGAAAATCTCAAAACCTCACAAATGAAAATGAAAACATGGTATGACAAAGATGCTAGAAACAGAGTTTTTAAACCAGGCGATAAAGTTCTTGTATTTTTGCCTATCCCTGGTCATCCTTTGCAAGCTAGATATTTCGGTCCTTATGAGATTGAGAGTAAAATTAGTGATGTTAACTATGTGGTTAAGACACCAGGTCGGCGAAAAGAAAAAAGAGTGTGTCATGTTAACATGTTGAAAGAGTATTTTGATAGAAGTGACCGAAATTTTGTAAAACCAGTTTCCACTTTGGCCAATGTAAATACATTAGAAAATTGTGTTGAACCTGAATGTAATGAAGAGACTGTCGAAAAAGACTTCGCTCAAAGTGTCCGTTTGAAGAATTCCGAAACTCTGACAAATCCGGAAGTGAAACTCGGACATTTGACCGTGCATCAAAAAGAGGAAGTGCATCAATTAATGCGGGAATATACGACCATCTTTCCGGACGTTCCAAAAAAGACGAATGCATCTCATCATGACGTCATTGTGGGTGATGCGTCACCTATCAAACAGCATCCCTATCGGTTAAACCCGATAAAGCTTCAATACATGCGGAAAGAAATTCAATACATGCTTGAAAATGACATTATTGAACCCAGCAATAGTGATTGGAGTTCCCCATGTATTCTTGTTCCGAAGCCAGACGGAACTTACCGATTGTGTACGGACTTTAGAAAAGTCAATTCAGTCACCAAAACTGACTCTTATCCGATCCCACGAATCGACGACTGTATAGATAAAATTGGCAGTGCAAAATTTGTCAGTAAATTTGACTTGCTTAAAGGCTATTGGCAGGTCCCGCTTACCGAGAGAGCCAGAGAAATATCGGCATTTGCGACTCCAGATGGGCTATACCAATATAAAGTAATGCCCTTTGGTATGAAAAACGCACCAGCAACATTCCAGAGGATGATTCATTCGCTCCTAAATCATCTCGAAGGATGCGAGGCGTACATCGATGACGTTATCATCTACAGCGACACCTGGGATGATCATCTCCGAATCATGCGTACCTTCTTCGACATACTTGCGAAAGCAAACCTCACAGTGAACCTTGCGAAAAGTGAATTTTGTCATGCGACTGTAGAATATTTGGGTCACAAAGTAGGTCAAGGTTTTGTTACTCCTATCATGGCCAAGGTGGAAGCTATTTCAAAGTTCCCGATTCCTACCAATAAGAAAGAGATCATGAGATTTTTAGGAATGGCAGGATTTTACAGAAAATTTTGTCCAAATTTCTCGTCAGTTGTTGGTCCACTTACCAATCTGTAACAAAAGAGAGTGAATTTTGCATGGACCAATGACTGTGACGAATCTTTTAAGAAAATCAAATGTGTTCTTATGAATAGTCCTGTCCTGTCAGCTCCAAATTTTGATAAGCAATTTAAGCTTACTGTTGATGCTAGTGACGTAGGAATCGGGGCGGCTTTGTTTCAAGAAAATGATGATGGTGTAGATAGAGTTGTTTGTTATTTTTCAAAGAAATTGACAAAATGTCAAAAGAATTACTCTACTATTGAAAAAGAGTGTCTTGCATTATTGTTAGCTTTACAACATTTTGATGTTTATTTGAATGTTACTTTACATCCCATTCTTGTGTTTACTGACCACAACCCTCTCACATTTTTGCACAAAATGTCCAACAAGAATCAAAGACTTACAAGGTGGAGTTTATTGTTGCAAGAGTACAATATTATTATTAATCATATCAAGGGCAAAGACAATGTGATTGCAGATGCACTATCGAGAGTTTCATGAGTGATTTTTGCAGAATTTCCCACCTAAGTTTTCATTGACATTCAAACTTTTTTTAAGGGGGGAGGTGTTGTGGGTCATGTATTATTTTAGTTTTACTTTATGTGTAGGTACACATGTACTTAGTCATGTTATATTATGATTTCATAATTATTCTTTCTAGATTTTACTATGTCATGTTTATTTCATTAGAGAATATTCCAGTATGTTCTTTGTTACATCATTATCATCACATGACTGTGATTTCTAGAATTTACTCTATTGTTAATCATTTGTAATGAGTCATTGTTCTAGAAGCTTCTGGTTAATTCATTGTTATTAAGTATAAATACCTCTGAGGAACTGTGTTAAGGGACATTCGTACACATTCGTAGACACGATTCATTCATCTATTCTGATATACTGGGACACTTTATTTGTTGAGACTTTATCCATTTAACAACGTTTGGACACCGATCTTTCGAGATTGTGATTACCGGAAACCATACATTCGATAGACTTTGTGGACCGTAACGGACACTTTGATACAGACATTGTATTGTGAGTTGTAATCGTTTTATATTTATATATTTTGTACATAATTAAACTTGTAAATTTATATTCTGTCTTTGTCTGATTTTTGCTGGCGTTTTGGGGTATTCTGACCCATAACACCCCCCACTTTCAAAAGTGGGGGGGCATGTGCCCCCCCCCCCCCCTGCCCCCCCCCCCTTGTCCTACGCCGGTGAAGGTGCTATACTATTACTATCTTAAGATTAATTTATATGATGGAAATTCTCATGGGCAGCCTTTATATATATATACGTACATGTACACTGTATTTACATTCACCTGAAGTTATGTGTAACAACACCCCCCCCCTCCCTCCTCTCATCAATGCAGTAAAAAAATCTAAAAACTCAAAACATCACAGTGTATTAAAGCTATGCAATTTTTCTATCATTATTCAAAATTTCAGACCATACTGACGGCTGGATTGCAGATATACAATGTTCGTCCGTCTGTCCGTCGTCAACATTCTGGTTGAAGTTACTCACTGGTTGAAGCAACAGTATATTATACATGTAGGTTGCCTATGACAAAACCTTTCAATTCCTCCCATAATATTTGACCTATTGACCTTAACCTTGGACTTTGACCTAGTTTAAGATTTTGATTAAAGTTTCTGGTTGAAGCAAAATCTAAGGAACTGTATGCAGTAGAAACTTATCATTTATACATGTAGGGTAATTGTCCATGACAAGACCTTACAGTTTATGCCATAACCATTGACCTAGTGACCTTGGACTTTGAACTAGTTAAAGATTTTGGTTTAAGTTTTTGGTTGAAGCAAAATCTAAGGAACTGTAAACAGCATAAACTTTATAAAGAATAATACATGTAGGTTCAGCCATACGTCGATCTTTAGCGGTGTTATATTAAATGACTATTGCAAAGTAAAGCTACTTTTAGCCTGCAAATGACCTTGACCTTTGACGATTGTTTTTGAGTGACCTTTGCTCCAAAGGATCTATTCTAAAAAACATGTGTGTGAAATATGATCAAATTCTAACGTAGGGTTTACTTTAGGAGATATGAGCTCAGATAGACTGACAGACAGACAGGATGACGACTATATGCTCCCCCAAATTTTTCAGGGAACTGACAGTTTACAGCGTGTACATGTATTGAATAAATTTCTCTTCCATAAAGAGATAGCTTAATTATGTACTGCCACATCTTATATATTTTTAGATATTTTCTTTTCTTTTCTGTTTCAATCAACTCAGGCCTATATTACTTACCTTGCATTCATAGGAGCTTTTCCTTGGCTTCTGATGAGATGTTGCTTCTGGAGAGGAGGGTGATGGATTGGTGTTGCTTAACTTTCCAGTGAGATCAGTTAGAACTTTCACTAAACTTTGTAGCTGTTTTCCAGTTGAAGAGCTAGAAAAAAATAATAAAAACTATGATTGTGAAACAATAATCTAATGTCTCAGTCATGCAGCATCCTTGTCAGTCCTAACAAAGGCCAAGGGTCAAGGTCACAATAAGATAAAATTTTAAAAAAATGTTTTTCTGAAAAAATAACCAGATGTCTCCCCTCTCCCTCGAAGTTACTTTGACCTTAGGCAAAGGTGATATGTAAAACCTTTGAGTCAAGGGCAACATCATACTAAAACATGAAATTGATTCATTATATTGTTTAAGGTATCCGTTGTACAATAGAGTCATTTTACATAGCATTTTATTCATCTCCATTGTAAAGTATGGTAAATTTTATGCCTGGTAAGGTACTATAAACTATATATTTTCTGAAAGGTAATGATGCCCTGAGTACAGATATAAGACTCCTAGGTCTTAAAAATCAAAGGGGAAAAACTCTTTTACAACTTTGTCATTTTGCATAGGTTATATAGAGAAAATAGACAATTCAAATGCTTCACCAGTTATTCCCCTTTACTTTTCTGACCCCAAAATTATTATTTTTGAGCAGTGGGCATTATAACCTTTCAGAAAATAACCTAATTAAGCTAAGGGCTAAAATATAAATCTAAAAAATTTTCTATCTCAAGGTCAATGTCGAAATTTGTAGCTGCATTTGATTCGTCTTATCATGGTGTATCACCATATAAAGTTTAAGTTAACGTCTAATTCATTTAACATTTTTGTCTTTTTGTTTGTTTGTTTGTTTGGCTTTTTGGAGATTTCCACACAATACCTGTACAAACCAATTTCAAGTAAAATTCATTTATATATATCCGTATTTTTCCAGAATCTTAGCTTGTGTATGAATTAGAAGTTATTTAAGGAAATTATTTTAAAATTCCCAAAAAAACCCTCTAATTTAAACTTAAAGGTGGTAAGGCCAGATTGCAAATTAAGTGATTGTATTTTATAATAGACAATGAATTTTTTCTTTTGTGTGTGTGCAGACAGAAAGGTCATTTTACTATAATGATATATAATATGGTCATGAGTATTCTACATGTACATGTCACATGGAATATCAAAGCCCTTCCTCTTATAGTTTAAATGTAGGTCACAGGTCAATATCAAGGTCACATGGTTAAAGTCATAATATCAAATGAAACTTCTGAATTGCATGGTCATGAAGGGGGAGGTCAGGGAAGGGTGAAAAGGAGGGGAGGGAGGAGGAGGTAAGGGGTGGGAGGGTTGCGGTTATCCCCCCCGCCCCCTTTATACATTTGATACATTTCAAGTGTTTACTGCATGCCACCGGCACTTAAATCAAAATATTTATATTGTTTCACTAATTGATCGCCAGTAGCATGGCCACAAGGGTTTTCCTCCCCTTCAAGCCATGCTACTGGCGATCAATTAGTGAAATTATATAAATATTTTGATTCTAGTGCCTGTGCTGCATGCTACATTTTTTATTACTGAATCTAAAGTAGTATACGTAGTATAGTACTACAAACAATACAGTACATATTTTAATTATTATGCTTATCAATCATAAGTTTATAACGTCCCTCGACTCCCTGCAATCAGTCAGTAGATAACTAGATAAAAAAGTTCAACCAGCCGAATACCGGCTATTAGTGCTTAAAATCTTGATATTACTTCATATCGTTTCTCATTTGCATATAGCGTACTTCATTACATATTCTGATGATGAATATTCATGCTTATACTCACTTCATGATTGATTATTTGTTGACACTTGAGAGGCGTGGATACTTTCTTCTCAGCAGGAGCGCGAATGAAGATGCCGTTCCGTGATTGGCCTAAATTGTCACGTGCTTTTATTTGCGCCATGCGATTGGACTAGAAAGTCACATGTAGTTTTTTATCCAATCAAAGCACAAGGAAAGGACGCTATGTCCACCAGTCTTGTAAGTATATTTTTTTAAAAATCAAAAAAAAAAAAAATATTAAAATTACAGCTTAATTAAAATAAAAATAAATTACAAATTGAAATCAGTCATAAAATCCTTGAACAATGATGAATGATTTCTAAATTCACACACAAAAAAAGTACACTTCATCATAAATTTTTCATAATTATTTTCTGGCTCCATGGAAGATTTGATTGCCTCCTGAAGAAGGAGCCGTTTGAGCTCTGAAAATTTGAGGAAAATTTATGGAGTGTCGTGAATCCTCGCACAATTTTTTTTGCTTTCTATATATTTTTTTCTGCGAGAGACTTTGGTTCTGAATACTTAACATTGTTGTTTATTTCTTACCTGTGCTTGATGTATATATAAATGTATACCGTGACGGATTCAGGGGGGGGGGGGAGTGCGGACGGGCGTCCGCCCCCCCCCTCCGGCACTGATCAAAACAATTCCCGAAACAGGTATATTTTGGCCCATTTTCAGTAATGACAAAATCGGCAAATTTTGCCCCTGCCCCCCCCCCCCCCCCCCGGCAAAGGGGGCGCTTGATCCGCCATTGATATATATATCTTATTAGATATAATTACTAATATAGGTACATTGAAACAAAACAAAGTTAATGAAAGGGAAAATGCGACTCTAGAATCTTAGTGCTTCATGAGCGATTGTAAACTGAAAAGGGACCGAAAATCGGCTAGATTGTTTTCGATGTGGATGTACAGAATGGGTGGACCCAGATTCTGAAGAAAGTCCGAGTGGGGGGGGGGGGGGGGGCATCACCTTAATGGATGATGATATTCGTAACCGGGAGCTCGAGCAGGGATGTTAAAGTTCATTAATACAGTGCAAATTTATGTTGTTTGCCATTCTTTTGAGAAAAATATTTAGATAGATAAGCGCGCTCTCTCTCTCCATATATATATATATATATATCTGTATTGGGGTTGCCGCTTTGTTTTTCTTTGTTTATTTCACATTATTTTCTCTAAGTGTTATGACCATTTTTATTTGTATGTGTCTTTTTTTCTGTCTATTTTTCAATTTTTTTTTCATGTCTTGGTCCCTTTCTAACCCTTGATCATCGTGCAGAATTTGAATCGTTATTTAGATTACGTACGTATCCAATTACAGGTATGATCAGAGTCGCACGCGGCATTGAACCTCCCTTGTGACACTTATGGACAAGTCCACTGCCGAATATTGAAGACACATCCATTTGCTCCAAGGGTAAAACAGATGTGTTCATTGGCGTGCAACCTCCCTTTCAAGTCTTACATTGACTCACCCCCATTTGTTACATACACGTACCGTCGCGAAAGCGGCATTAAGAAGAACTGCGGGAGGTTACGGCCGATGGTAAGCACACATATACATGTAATCTTTCATTATCTATGCTTACCAATTAGATTTTTTCGGAACTTTTGTCATTAATAACGAAGAAGTCTTAGAAATATTTCTTCATTTTTCTTATATTCATAATTCTGTTTTATTTCATTAAATATTAATTTATTGTTTTTTTTTTTGTTTTTTTTTTTTTTTTTTTGGTAAAAGTAAATATGAGAATATACGCATGCGTGGAAAATGGGTAAGCAGTTTTCGTAGAGAGTAAAAAGTTTTTTAAAAGCATGTATCCTTTGAAATAAGGGGTGTATAACATGTAAGGTTGGTTGAAGCGATCCGATATTGGATAGAACCCCCGAAAGTTGTAGGAAAGTTGTATTTGCTGACCCCCCCCCACACTTTTGTATTGTACTGTATTGTATTAGCACTAGCATGCCCAAATTATTTACATGGTACCGAACGGACTCTCTCTCTCTCTCTCTCTCTCTCTCTCTCTCTCTCTCTCGAATTTCCGTTTTAAATGATTTTTTATTGATAGGACTTTCATTTAAGATCTACTGGTCGAAATACTTTTTTTGAGCCCTGACACCCCCCCCCCCCCCCCCAGGGTCTTGGAAGACGGGTGTGGTCGTTTTCTCCTATATAACTCTATGTAATCTTGTGTCATAAGCACCAATTCTCAGAAAGTACATGGGTAATTGATAGAAAGATAATTGTTTTTGCATTATTCTCAGTATGTGGGTAAGATGAGCACATTGTATTTTGTTTGAACCTCTGACCCCCAGGAAAAATGGGTGTGGTCATTTCTCCTAGAGATGTTAATCTTGTGAACACCATTCCTCTGAAAGTATAATTGATAGAGTTACTCCTTTTCCCATTGTATTGATCATTCTCTTGTCTTGTATTTTGTTTTAACCCCTGATCCCCAGGGTCTTGGAAAATGGGTGTGTCAGTCTCACTTAGATAAATTTAAGCAAACAACAAGGAGAGCTTCAGCCTCATCAGGGACTTCTGGTTTGGAAACAAGACCTAGTCATTCGATTGACCATGTGATCAAGAAACTGACCTTTGACCTTCATCCCGATATTTTCCACTGTTTCACTTTCCTTAGAAATAAAGATTAGGGAGCAACCATTTTCTTTCTAGGGAGGGGGGGGAGGAAGACTATTGTTAGCCGATATATATATATTTTTACATTCATCCTAAGAGCCCGAATTTTTTTTTTTATTTTGCCCACCCCTTGATACCGGATTTTTTTCTTCTAATTTTCCAATGTTGAAAATTCAGCGTGATTTTTCCGCCATATCAGTATCAAACACGAAGTGAGGTTAGTTGTGAAGGAAGTGTATATTAAGGCATCTCTTGGGTAAAAAAAAACCCAGATCAATTCGTTTTCATTTCTGAAATTGAATATGAAACCAATCTTTTCACTTAAAGACAGTCTATAAAGTACCATTGACTTTTTAATTTGATTTCATTGTGAATAAAGTTTGTTTCATTTTTGTTTGTACTTAGTTTAAGACATACAAAAAAAGTGTTAACCAGGAATTTGGAAAGGTCGGAAGAGGGGGGAGGGGAGAACATTTAATGATCGGGGGAAAATCTCGATCGGGAATTTTTTGCAAAGTCTTCCTAACCCCCCGCCCCTCTCTGGAAATTAAATGGTTTCCCCCTAAGAGAAGTATTGTGCGAATGTTGATCCATAAGTGACATTATGGACATCGAACTGCCCTCTTATTAGGAATGAGTGTTCCCTATGTGACAATTTTTGATTTCATAGAATTCTTGCTATTTACTGTGACGTATGTATACTGAGAATAAACATGCAGAAATTTAAATAATGGTTCAATGAATGCATTTTTCTTTTCATGTCCCATCCTATTTCTTTTGACACCAGCAATTATTTCTGTTTGTTTGATTGATTTTTTAAATGAGACCTTTTATACACGTAAGATGTCTTCTAATGAAAACAAAAACCTTTGTGAAAACCTAGTGCCTGACCAGAGCATTTTAGTTGTATACATGCTAAAGGTCTGACTTCAAAATAGTGTGGATCTAGAAAAAAAGGGAAGGGTCTTTAATTTTAACGGTTCATAAATTTTGCATGAAATTTAACTCGTTACCAAAATTCTTAACCCATTTATTTTTTCTAAATCCACAAATTCTGTGAGATTGTGTGCGTGTGTGTGTGTGGTTTTTTTTTTTTTGGATAATGATGATAACATCAAGAAACGAGTAATATTGTATGATAAAATGAATTTTAATCAGGAATAAGAAATATATATATATATGCACACCAATTTGTACACAAAAAAATCAGTTCGTTCCTTTATCAAGATACAATCGGTCATTTCTTTCAGATCTATTGTCCAGCGTTCAGTCTAAAGCTAAGTAGGCATCGTCTGACATGAAACATATATTTCTCAATGCCACACCTCCCAGTCTTTTTATCACTGAAGTGAATCAAGTCATCACAATAATCGTTTGGAAAGGAAATATCTTTGAATCGTATTAAGTTTTTCCCAAGTCTTTTTTTCAAGGCTGAGTTCACTATTTTTCTGAGTCTATCAAACTCCTGGGCAGTTAAACCTGGTGTATATTTTTGGCTTGGCCTCCGTCGTACTATTTCACCAACAAATACAGTTTTTACACCTTTCTCTATAAGACTGTCTCTGATGTCTAAGATTCTTTTTGCCACGTCCCTAGGATTTACGGTAGCCGAAATATCATTTCCACCGATATGCATAAATATACAGTTTGGTTTGAAATCCGCAATTTCCTCCCAAATTTCTTCCGGTATATTGTCAGTTTTCATTCCACCTCTACCCCAAAAAGCCACATAACCCGGGAGTCTCATATCATGATGCATGTATCTGGATAGTCGTGAAACATAGCTACTGCCTAGCAATCCAAATTTAGCCATTTTCTATGCGTCGTATTCTATCATAAGTTATATTATTTCTGGAGCAATGCCTTCTTTTTAAAGTTTAAATGGTACAACAATAGTTTTCTTTGATCGCACAATTATGCTATTAGCTAATGTCATTAATCATTTTGCAATTAATTACTCATAATTAGTGAGTGTTCCGCCTTTTTCTCTTTTTTGATATGGTGAATAATTTGGAGTACGCCTTCACGGTCATGTCAAAACAGATACACATTCATTCATTCATTCATTCATTCATTCATTCATTCATTCATTCATTCATTCATTCATTCATTCATTCTATGACATAGGAAGGGCTTACTTTATCAGATAATCTTTAAATCAAATATTGAAATTATTATCTAGTTATATTAATTCACCAAGAACTATAGAAAAATCTTATAAAAACGTGTCATAAAACATCGTCATCTACAAAAAGTATAGGCATCCTTCGAGTCAATGAGATTGTCTACATGCACGTGTATTGGCACGTGTATAGTATATATATATAGAATTAACATCCGGTCGTGTCATATCACCTTATAAGGCACGGCTTATTTATTTATTTATTTATGAACCGATGAAGGAATCTTTCAAATCCAGAAATCATTGAATATAAGTTTTGTTCGTGAAAACAAATACAAAGGAAAGTAGCTGTTGATTGTCCAACTTGTAGACAAAATCAGATATCTCGAATGTTCATTAAAAATTCTATATAAACACAGTTAAAATACAAACACTAGGCTTATAGTTTGTTTATTGCAATAGGTATTACGTTATATTTGTCGATCAATTAAATATGCTAAAAAGTCTCTTATGTATATTTTCACTTTCGTTCATTTTAACTTGATCTTCAATCATTCATTTCTTTTGATATTCATAGTCTTCATGTATTCACGACAGATGTTAAAACTATTTTAATATACCATTATGCTGTTTTGAATTTTTTTATTGGGCTCACAAAAATATACGTCATTATTTTATTAACATCCTTCATAAGTTGGTTTTCAAAATATTCAGAATGGTGAAGTTCCTGGCTTTTATAAATACTTTCTCAAAAAAGCTGATTTGGCTGAAAATACATTCTGTTATACCCAAAACATGGACATTCTTTATTTCTACACATGAAATTACCTTAAAACATTCCTTGTTGCGTAAACATGCAAGTAGTGAATTAAAAGAAATCTCCATAAAAGATGTGATTCAGCTTGGGTTTTTTTTTTTTTTTTGGATTGGGATACATGCACGTAATGAATAGAAATTGAACTCTATGTCTTTTTAATTGTAGGAATGGGATCATGGCGGGATACCATAAAGTATGTCCAGATTGCGGAGAAACCTTCACAAAGAGAAGCTTTTCGAGACACATGATCAAATACTATGACAGACGACACGACACATGGACACCTCATAAATCCCCTGGCAATGTAGTGTCTTCCTCAGACTCCCCGTCTACCAGTTCTCCTATTCGGGACTTACTGGAACTATCAGATTCAGACGACAGTACAGCGTCACACACAGGTATAGTAGATATTGAAAATGTGTTATATATGAATGTTTCGTTTGGGAGTAAAAGTCCTTTTTAAGCGGGTCGTGGAAGAGGGAAGGGGAGGGGGGTTAGAACACCGGATTACGATTTTAGAATTAAATACTATTATTATATTTCTCAACATTGTTTGTTTTCATTGTCGATATAGTTATGTATATTTATTAGCAGAGAACTATTTTTATAGGAAAGATCACAATATAGGTAATAAAAAATATATGTGCATATGTGCAGGTACCTTTTTGCGAATATTATAGACGATATAGTGCATATGGAGTGCCCCTTCCTCTCATTACGCAATTGTTGTCTTTTTTAAATCATATTTTATTCAATAAATAATTATTGAAAAGGATTGGGCCACAAGTTTTGAAAACATTAGAAACGGCCCTTTCCTATCAAATACAATGTAGCACAAATGCATGTCATAAGAGGCTGATATGTAAACATATTTTAAATATAAATTTCTTAATAAACTAGTAGGGAAGAGAATAAGGAAAGAGTTAAGAAATCATATACTTATAAATGCGAGGGAGGGAGGAGGTTGTTTATAGCTTTATAGCTCTTAATTCATGCCATTCAACCTTTTACTGATACATTATTAACATATTGAATCGGATTGATACGTTAGTAAAGCCCTCTCTTATTTATTAATGTATAACAAACTAATCATAAGAGGTATTCGCCGTAACCTGTTGAAATTTAGTGTACAAACTCCTTATTTTTTGGGTTAAAATAATATCATGCCTCATTGTTTTCTTTTCAGATAATCACTTTCTGGAAGTTTCTGGCGTATTCAGTTTAAACGAGGAAGCACACTCAACTGACGATGAAATCAACGATGAACAGGTATTATAGTACTTTAATTTTCCAACTTTAAAAGTTACTTATCTAAATTTTTACGATGTAAAAATGATCGGGAAAACGCATTGGTGTTATGAGCATACAGTTTTTAAGTGGAATAACAATATTTCTAGAAAGTAAAACACGTTAGAGAGAGAGAGGGGGGGGGGGGGGGAGGAGGAATAAAAAAAAAAATACGGGCAAGGGAGGAAGAAGATAAATAGTGGCATGTTATCACAGGAGCTCGGTGCCAACAACCCTTAATTACATACGCCTCTACACTACAGTACTGTCATTCTGGATATCTTTATTATTATTTTTTTTTTACAAAAATCAGCCATCATCAGCCATAGTCATAATGGCAGATTCTTTTAAAAAATAAAGATATTCAGAATGACAGTACTTTCTTTCGAGAAGGAGGGTGCGACATCGAGCTCCTGTGCATGTTATATACCAGTATCGTAATTGAGACTATACTTCATTTTTTCATTACTCATGCTACAATATAATATTTAAATGCTCCAAGTGTTTGTGTTGCGAATTCATCCAGATCGTTTCGATTATTTAAACATTCATAGTAATGCCAGCTAAACCCCATTTTTATGCATACTCATGTACTTTCTAATAGGCATCAATGGCTGATGAATACGACCATGAGAGTGATAAAAAAAGTGACGACGACGACACGAGTGAGGACGAAGATCCCGAAATATGGCCAGAGACTAGCCCAGACTGTGTGGATAATGATTTGGGTGTACACGAACGTCCAGAGAAAGCTGACGTCAATAATATTTTGATATTTTTTGTGGGCATGCTTTTATACTGGCAAGTTATGCACCATGTTAGTGATAATGGATTAGACTATTTGATCAAGAACTTGTTTACATTTTTTCAAGCAATTGGACTTCATATCAGTGATGCCTTCTTCAGAAATTTCTGTATAGCTTTACCACCAAGTTTGTATATGGCACGTAAATATTTGAATGTTGAGAGAGATGATTTCAAAAGATACGTTGTTTGTCAGTCGTGCTTAACGTTATACGACATCCATGATTGTTTCGATATACGAAATGGTTTGAGAGTGGCTAAAGTATGTACGAATGAGGTGAGAGTAAGAGGAAGGCGAACAGCAGCCTGTGGAGCACAACTCATGAAAGAGGTGATATGCAAGGGGAACGTGAGAAAGTTTTATCCAATCAAAGTGTATTGTTATAACAGCATTATAAGTAGTTTAGAGCATGTTTTGAAAAGACAAGAAGTAAAGGATGTTTGGGAACACTGGAAAGATTGGGATGATAGCGAAGATTTGAGGGACGTGTATGATGGGAGAGTGTGGGAGAAATTCAAAACATATGAAGGTAGATCTCTTTTGAATGACTACAGGGGTATTGGACTCATGATGAACATAGATTGGTTTCAACCGTTTAAGCACCGCAATGATTATTCTGTAGGCGTGATATATTTTGCCCTTTTAAACCTTCCAAGACAACTTAGGTACAGGTCTGAGAACATAATCATTGCAGGTCTTATTCCCGCTTTTCGTAAAGAACCGAGTCAATTGAATTCTTTTCTAGATCCAATTGTAAAAGAGTTAGATATTCTTTGGAAAGGGATCAAGTTAAAATCTTCTTTGTCTTCTATAGAGCTGACCTTCAGGGCTGCGTTACTTTGTGTGGCATGTGATATACCAGCTTCACGGAAATGTTGTGGTTTCAAATCTCACTCTGCTAAATTAGGATGTAATAAATGTTTCAAAACATTTGGAGGGTCATTTGGTGAAAAAAGGGACTATTCAGGGTTTGACAGACAGAACTGGGCACCGAGAACAAAAGATATTCATAACAGATACTCTCGAAAAGTTAAAAATGCTAAAACGAAAACAGAGGCGGACATGCTATCTACAAAGTACGGGACCTACTATAGTATTCTGATTGAGCTTCCTTACTTCGATGCAGTTACGTTCTGTGTAATAGACCCAATGCACAATCTTTTTCTTGGAACTGCGAAAATGGTTTTTAAGTTGTGGGTTGAGAACGGCGTTCTTACGCCAAAACATCTTGAGACTATTGAAGGTAGACTTAGCGAAGTTAATGCATCTACTGATATTGGAAGGATTCCGACACATATATCGGGAAATTACGGAGTTTTCTCTGCAGCGGAATGGAAAAACTGGACTGTTTCATTTTCTCTGTATGCACTTTGTGGTATTTTGCCCCAAGATGACTACAGATGTTGGGAAAAGTTCGTTCTTGCATGTAGAATTCTGTGCAAACCATACATAACTAAGGACGATTTGGTTAGCGCAGATGCGCTTCTATTGAATTTTTGCAAGTCGTTTGAGAGACTGTATGGCCCTGACAAAGTAACTTGTAATATGCATTTACATTGTCACCTTAAAGATTGTCTGTTGAATTTTGGACCTATTCATGTGTTTTGGTGTTTTTCCTTTGAGAGGTATAACGGAGCCTTCGGAAAATTTCATACAAACAACAAAGGTATTGAAATTCAGTTCATGCGAAAAATAATGACTAGCAAATTCTGTGAAACTCTAAAAGAGACCCTCTCGTCTTCCAGTTTCTTTGATACCCTTGGTTGCTTGTTTGATGATGAGCGAGGGATGGTGAAACTTTCGCATACTATGACGGATGTTGTGAAGATAATTAAATTGGCCTTTCCTGGAAGTCTAGATTACTCTGGAATTTCAGGTACTCATGTAAGTCTCCCTAAAGCATACAAGATATCTATGTTAGATCGAGAGGACCTTGTATTTTTGCTGGCATCTTACAGGATGATGTATCCATCTGTCACGTTAAATATTTCTCATTTTGGAGAGATAATCAGGAAATATCCTTATATTTCTATACTAGGCGAGAAGTTTGGCTCAAAGTCTGATTGTCGTAAGCTTCGATCAGCTTGTGTTTTGGCGTGTAAGGTTAATGACCATGATTCATGTAGCTATGACTTGAGACCATGTAGAGTAGATTTTTACTTTTCACATACAGCTTGTATTGGCGAGAAAGATGTCACAAATGTATTTGCTAAGGTGACCTGGTTTAGGGAATATCAGGATAGGTACAAATACGGAAATGCTTTACAGATGTGGTTCTGCAATAAGTATGAGGAGAGTGGATCCTCTTGTTTCATGCCTGTGGAGCGAATACGGTCTAGGTTTTCACGAGGTATAACCGGTGCCAGTAAAGATTTGATGTGTATATGTCCAGTCACTCGCAGAATTATTAGTGATAATTAATTCAAATAGAAGGTACTGATACAGAACATTTCTTCTTTTTCTGTTCTTGCTTCCATGTTGTTGCACTGCTATATTGTAGATATTAATTTTCATTGATATAGACAATATAGTAGAATGGACAGACTGAGAAGAAATACGAAATTACCATTACAGCTTAATTCAATTGTGATCATCTATATGTGATACTACATGGATTGAATTTATATAATTAAGTGCTGTATTTTCATCAAGTGCCTGCAAATATAACTGCCCCTCCCCAGTTTTTTTTATCTTGTGGCTGAAAGTGACATTGTGAAAGTTTGTGATTGTGTGTTTGTACAATAAGAAGAGTATATATATGATATGAAATAATAAATGTAAGAAAACTTAAGTGTATGTTCTCTTAATTTTCTTCGTTTGTCTGCATCTTGTAAACGTAGAACACAGCGTGTGATCCTCTTGGTGATCCGTAATATTGCTCTACAATAATTAATCGCATATATAAGTATTAATATTTTTCAAATTTACGTGTTTGAGAAGGGTTATACTAGTATAATTGGTGAGAAGGGAGAGGGGGTTGCCCAAAAATAAATGTTATATACCAATAATAATATTTATCAGGTTTGACTTCATATTATAGATAGCGAAAAATAAAAAAAAGTAAAAGCGCCTACGACACTATTGTGTTTAAAATCAGCAGAGGGGATTCCGTATGGACACACGTATATATCGCACACATCCTCAAACTAGTCACAACCTGCAATATACTGAAGCTCGAAAGGTTATATAGAGTTTATATAGTTATTACATACTAGTAAAACACAATCACAAACACGATGAACAATCTTTGAACTGCTGTGAAATTTTGTCTGTGATCAATTGTGAATGGGTACGGTAGCAACCCCCCCCCCCCTCTCCGTTAGAAACTAATGACTGGTCACGTAGGCTAGCTTGTTTCAGGATTGCATTATGACTCTTTTAAGTACTTCAGACGTCTTTTATGAATTTCAATAACAAAGTGAAAAAGAATTTATTATGGGATCAAGCGTTTTAATTAGCTTTAACATTTTATTAGATTTACGCACTCTGTCTCTGAGACAGACAGAAATATAACATACATATAAATTGTCTTATTATTATTTTCTTTACTGTCAAGTTCCTCTATAACTTGAAATTGTAAAAAATCATACTTTGATGATGCCAGACCCCTTACAATTACGTTCAATGCCGGCGTCTCTGTGGTCAGGGCATGTACACACACAATAAACAATCGATTGCCGGGTGATCAACTATTACGTAACATTCTGGCCAGTGGTCAAGCCAGCGGTCAAGCCTTAATGACAATATGCATACAATAAACAATACTGAAAGGAATGTACTGAATGTTATATATACAAAATAGAATTTAATAAGAAGAGAATAAGGTTTAAATAAAGTAAAGATTTTCATTTATTTTATTTGTTTTCAAGTGAACAACCCTTTAATTAATAGTATGTTTTTTTTTGCGGCTGTTATTTATTTATTTATTTATATTTATTTATTTATATCTTTCTCTCTCTCTCTCTCTCTCTCTCTCTCTCTCTATATATATATATTTTTTTATTTATTTACGACAATAAAGTCACTGTTATAAGTAAAAACACACCATATATTATATTTATCTATTTATTTATCAGGATTTCGTCTGTCTGCAATTTAAATTATTCACACTTTGATAATTTTTCTTTTTCTGTCTTCCTTTCCTAACAGTCATATGTTTATATGTTTTTATGCCTGGCTGGAAGATGCTTTTCAGAAAAAGTTCCGGACGTAAAACGAAATATATCATTACTTTTACCTAATATGAAAATACAATCGTTTGTAACTAGTGAAATATTGCAATAAAATTTAGAATATCGCTTGCACATTTATGACAACTGAAATCTCGGTTATCAGGCTTTTGAACATTATTTTCAAGTTAATCATGTTAACACACGTAAATCGTAAGTTAAAAAAGTGTAATACCTAATTCTATGTTTATCGATTGAATATACTCATTCAGGTCACAATACAACTGACGTATTTCAGGGACGATAACTAGAAGCTTCAAGAGACGGATCCAGAGTGTGAAGCGGAGAGGAAAGGGGGGGGGGGGGGGGTGTTCCTTGGCATGGAGAGATATAAGATACAGATGCATGTATCTAGGTCATTGTCATGTCAAATCATGAGGTCCTATTTTTTCAGCAATACGTGGAAAATGCACAAACTGTTTATCTTGAATCTCCCTGTCAATGGTTACAAGATTTTAGTTTAAACATATTTTATACTAAAATCTAGTAACCATTGGTTACTAGACGGATGAGATAAAGTGTGTACGACATCTACATGTGTGGAAAATGGGTCCGGAACCAGGTGCATGACTTTGAAAAAATATTTTAAAAGGTTGCGTTCTTTGAATCGTAAGCATACATGTGGATATGCTGAAACCAGCGCCCTCCTCCCCTATCCTCCGCCTTTTTTATGGTATTCATTTTGATGGGAAGCGAATAAGAGTATGATTTTCATTTAATGTATAATTTATTCACAAATGAAAAACTAGCAAATTCAGAGTCTAACATACAGTTTTAAGCTTAATTCTTTTACCGTACATACAGAGAAAAACGCGGGATTGTAAAATTAGGGGGTTGGGGTTCGTTTTTGCCTTTTAACGAGTCGTTTTACCGATATATGCTTTATTTTTTTCACCTGATAAAGTTAATTAATGGTCACTGACACAGACCAAGGAAAAGAATTACAATGTAACCCCAGAGATGCCTTTTTCTGGTTGATTTTACGCAAGTGTTACAGATTGTTTTACCCCTCTCGGGCCTCCCGGAAAAAAATAATATAAATTCTAAATATGCAGTATGAAGATTTTGCATTTAAAATTGTCCTTAGAGAAAATTTGAAAGAAGACAACGCTGTTTATTATATGCAAATATCTCTATTTGGACGAGAACAGGACAGTTTTGAAAATAGAGGACTTGAAAATGTAATGAATTTCGCCAGATATTGCGTGCCTAGAAATTGCGCCAGTCGCGTTTCATTTTCGTTGCATTATTTCAAAACGTGCAAAATGTGCTGAAACTTGGTACATAGCATACAAACATATTGATATACATGTATATAATATATGACGGAACCAGGAATTTGTTGAAGTTAAAAGTAGGGTCGAAAGGTTCGGGATGGGGTCACCATTCCTGTAATGGGGGTTCGGGGAGCCTCCCTCGGTAAATTTAAAAAAGAAAACATAAATATATACGAATTGTTAAAGGGAAAGGCAATGATTGATCAGTTCTGTTTTATGAATGAAAAGTCAATTCATAAAAGAAGAAAATCCGTAACAGTACATGTTCGTAACAAAGATGTTTTTTTTTTCTTTTCTACATTACAATACAAAGACAAAATGCATATATGCAATCCATTTTTCTATAATTTCGTAAACTGCATGTACATGTAAAGACATTTTCAGTGTTTCAAATAAATCAATGACTGGAGCTATTTAAGGCCGTTTTCTGATACATTAACTTGAAAAGATGATGGGCCCTAGACTGACCGTGATTCCTTATCCAATAATATTACAATTTTGCCCATTTTCCCGATTGTTTAAAATTTATTAATTTTACAATAAAAAGGTCCATTGTATGGTTTAAGGTAAAAAGACTAAATTAGTTTTTTTCAAATTGTCCTCTATCTCGCCTGCTCATTTAAACACGCTTAAATGTTCATTCTTATACTACAATAAATACGCCGTATGTCAAATGGTTAAATAAATAGAAAACTGTAATTCATTCATTCATTCATTCATTCATTCATTCATTCATTCATTCATTCATTCATTCAATATCGCACCTTTATTACTTTTCATCTTTTATTAATATATAAATTTTAAACTGAAGTTTATCATTTCAGTAATCTCAATTAATTAGTATTATGCGATTTTTCTATATTGTAAACAATACCGTATTAATAACATAATAACATATAACTCCCCTAAACAAAAAAAAAAAAAAAAGAAAAACAAACAAACATATACACCCTATCTAGCGAAAATCAACTAGCCATGATAGATATGTCGATTACACCAAAGTCACCCTTGGTTGATCACACAGTTGACCGGTCACGAGATAGATAATGATTGACAGCTAGTCCGAATCGGTCAAAGGCGGGGCTTAGAGTTGGGCACTCTTATGTATCATTAATTATCTCTACCTCTCTTGAATGATAAAATGTAAGAATTCACTAGATTATTGATAATATGTAATTGCATTGTATATATGTTTATGCTGATGAGCCTTTAGGCTTAAAGCTAATAAACCATTAATGCCTGGTTAAAAAAAAAGAAAAAAACAAACAAACAAACAAACAACGATAAAAAGTACATGTATATCCTCATAAAAAGATACGATTAAATTAACCGATCGAAAAAGATAAGTTTCTGTGTAAAGAAAGTGTAAAAGGAGCGTAAATGTCGCGTAAAGAATCCAGGTCATTACGCTTCTTTACGCGGGCGCGTAAAGGCCGCGTAAAGGTCAAGTTGCCTTTACGCTATCTTTCCGTTATCTTTACGCGGTTGTGTAAAGGTAACTTTTCATCTAGTGATACTTAGCATTTATCTGATGCTTATAAACATGAATGAGAAGTAAAAATAAGTTGCAAAATGTACAAAAAGAGTAAAAACTCACACTGTAGCAGGCCAAACTCGATGAGAGAATGTTGAGAAAAAGTTTACGTTAAAGCGAAAGTCGCTGACAAAGACATTTCTGATACACTGGTCAACTCGACCTATAACTTTTCGTACCACAAACATGACACCGTCTATAAATACCCTATTATATTAAAGAATCAACGCACTCTTGTCTCAAAATTTCACAGTGCCCCTTCAAATGTGTTATAATACGATGCTTTAATTTTCCTCTTTATATTAAACTTCTCATATTTCTATTACATTTTTGGTAAACAACTCCGAGGTGAATGTTCAACAAAACTGGACCTTGAGTTTAATAAATTTGAATAAGGATTATGTAATAGAAATAAATATTGAAAGAATATTGATAAAAATCTTATCCCCTTCCACTTTTGTTCAATATCGTTCAGTAAATATACAGTAGCTAAATCAAGAAAAAATTATTTATTTAGAGTTGGGAAATTGAAAGGTAGAGATAATGTAGACATTGAATTGAAAAGTAAAGATAATGCAGACATTGAATTGAAAAGTAAAGATAATGCAGACATTGAAAGAAAAAAATCAACACCTCGGAATGTAGTAAAACTATCCTTATTCTTCGCGCGTTAAAAAAAATATTCGGATTCGTTATTCTCAACAATACGAGAACATGTTACATAAACTGTAAAAAGACATGCGTTCCTCAAATTCGCTGGAGTTTGCAGCTCTTTTAGTTGAACTTATGTGTAGTGTGCAGAGCATACACTTGAATAATGTTTGTGGAACAGATGGTAAATGTGAATGGAAGGGGGCAGTGAGTAGTATTAAGGCTACTTTTGAAGAAATGTATTGTTCTCCCTTTGTTTTCGAATGTAATATAATACTCCTGGGAAAAAAGAAGGAGTTATGAATGATGACGAATGACGTAATAACAATGGTGATGTATGTAAGTGATTGTTTGTGACGAACAAAGGATGTAAATGATGAATGTAGAGTGTGCGTTTTCCCCACGGTATCTGAATAGGATCAGATGTCTGATGTAATAAAAGGGCTGTTGAATGGAATGGTGGTGAAAGGCTGCTGAATCATGATGAGTCATGTTATGTAAAAGTGTAGAGTTCGGATCAAGTGTACTTTAAGTACCCGGTGCACAAGAAGAGTACATTCGACGAGGATCGGTGATGACGAGTACTTTAAGTACATCCAGAAGTACATAAGAGTACATCCGACGAGGATTCCTTGCAACAGAGTACATTACTATGGGTATTACACAACCTGTCTTTTATGGTGATATGATAAACAAAATAAAAAGGATCAAAGGTAGGCAGCATAACCATCGAAAATGCGTCAGAATCATCAAACGCCTTTTACACCGTGGGTATGATCCTAATGTCATCAGACGGACACTAGGCTTGGTACTTGACCAATCTACAGTCTTGTACAAGCGCATCAGTAGTAGGGACCCCACTCTGTACCCACTTCCGGTATAAGTCAGACACAACTTCCGGTATACCCACTCTGTACCCACTTCCGGTATAAGTCAGACACAACTTCCGGTAGTCAATCCTATACCCACATCCGGTGTAAGGAACCGGAATTCAATTAACGGAAGTTTGTTTTGGCGGGAATTAAATTTTAGCGCCATAATGTAAGAACATCCGGTATTATTCTTCTCTATAATTGTTGTTCCTGTTTCCATAATTTGTACCACTTCCTGTAACATACATTCAACTTCCTGTAGACAAAGAACTTTTTATATTACTTTTTTTATTTTATTTTTCTCATAATGAATTAGTGACACACACACAAAAAAAAACAAAACAAGGAATATTCAAAACTTTGTTCCTACATGAAGAAAATGAACGAGAAATAACGAACAAGCAAAAGGACTTCTCATCTTGGTATACAGTAAGGTGTGAAAAACGACAAAGAACTGCTATTTTTCTTGATGTATTGTGTATTGTTGGTGCTACATCAATTGGAAGCTGTCAAATGATTGAACAACATTAAAATCAAAACAAGTAAGTAACCTGATTTTTTTTTATAAATTTATTCTTTAAGACAATCTTCCCGTCTCTCTTTTCTTTTAATGTAAGACAGCATGTAAAATATTAGAGTGATTTATTTCAAAATATACAAGACATTTCCTCCAAACCTTTTCATTATGTTAAAATCCATTTCCTTTCCGTAAAAGAAAAAACAACGGCCATTTAAGTACGTAATCCATTTTCATATCATCTTTTAAAAAACATGCTTTCATAAAACTTTCGGATCAGCAATATAAAGATGCAGTGCACGATGAATAAGCGCGTATTCCTTTTACACATGAAAAATGTAATCCCGCACGGTTACAATTCTTTACTTTTTAAATAGTCCAGAATTATTTTGGCTTGTTCACTTCTAAATCCATGTTTGTAACAAACTCGGCAATCATTTCGGCAAACATTTTGAGGTCATTTATTGTTTCCCCTGTCAGATCTGCCTGTGTACTTTTTTCTTCTTTCTGTAAGTAAAAAATGTTTTTTTTTTTAATTCATAAATAAGATATTTAATGTGGCAGTTTTAATTAAAGGGGATCTTAAATGAATAGAGTAAATATATTTACTTATTGTTCCATAAATTAGATATGAAGTGATACTCACATGGGTTTTCAAAGGAGCCCCGTCCATTCGTTTTTGTAGGCATTTCGCCTTCTCAGGATGGTCAAGCCTTTGAAATGAAAAATAAATTATGAAACCTTTCATTCCTTTTTTTTTTGTTTTTCAATAATTTTTCCTTCATATTATGTTACATATTTGTCATTTATTTATATCTTCACAACAATTTACTTACAAAAATTTCTGGAACAATCCTGAGTCCCGTCTAGAAGAAACTGATGTTGCTGGCCATTCAGCATTATTTTCTTTGCCAGTTCTAAAAAATAAAATCAAGAATTCAGAGTTTTTTAATATGAATTAGTTATGGTCAAATTGATTGATATACTAAAGAATGATTTTCGTCAACTGAGTAACATAAAAATGGCATATTCTATTATATATACTTACGTCTTCTCAATGGGTACGGTACGTAGCCTTTTTTTATTGTCATTTGACATTTTGAAAGGACGTTTTGGCACTTGCACTCTGAAAATAAAATAAAATAGCATATACTATGTTATATCTAATATGAATTAATTAAAAGCAGAAGGTATGGAAATCATTGAATTTTACATCTAAATTCTAAAATAGAAGGGAGATGCAGTTTTAACTAATGATAATAAGAAATAATTAAGCTTTCTTACGTTTGCAAAACCGTGTCCTCCCTTTTGATTTCAGTAAATCCATCTTTCTTGGTCACTGTGAATGTAGGTATACCTTGCACCCTTGTTTGGGGAAGTAAAGACACCGCCCTGTAGTAAACATGCCCATCATATTGTACAGGTACATTTAAAATTAAATATACATATACATTCTAATAATTTTATACATTCATGCATCTTCGATTAATAGATGAAAAGTATGGATAATGACCATATCCCTGTCTACAGTACAAAATCGATAATTCAGAAACCGAAGGCATACAAAATCAGGATAAAACAGGAACCAAAGCAAACAAAAACAAAAAACCTCCACCATATGAAAAGAAGCGAACTCCCGATATGAGAGTGAGACCAGGTGCCCAGGAAGAGTAAGCATCTCCTGATTGCATGCAACACCCGTCGCTTCAATTCGGTAGAACTGTCACATCCGGTTACTTCCATTTTGGAAGATATAGAGTACAATCTTTGGTTGGATGGTTCAAATGGTCTATGACAGAATATCATCCTCCATTCTGGATAGTGGGACATCATAGTGTATGACGAGTTCCCCATATCGACCGTAGAACTTCCTCAGTGACGATGTTAGTCGGTCACAAACATATCCCTGACTGAGAAGCTTATCTGAAAGACGCCTAGCTCTCAGAACAAAATCCGTATATTTGGTACTTGCTCTGGCATAGCGTATCAACTGAGATATGAACACGCCATAAGCAGGCGATGAAGGGATGTTGCTACTCAGAAAAGGAAAGTTCGTAATGCTGAAATTGAAGTCGTCACGTTTGTCATAGAGTGAGGTGTTCTTGTGACCATCAGTGTCGTAGGACAACATTATGTCCAAATAGGATGCTGAATTATTTGTCTCTGTAGTTTCTTTGACTTCAAGCTCCGAAGGATAGATACTGCTCAGGTAATCCGCGAATTTTGGATTATTGATGGACAACACATCGTCTATGTATCTGTAAGTGAAGTTGAAGTCAGCTAAGTATCTTTTCCTTTCAGAGACCAAAGATTGAATGAATGCAGCTTCGTACGAGTAAAGGAAAATGTCGGCAAGGAGTGGGGCACAATTGGTACCCATTGGAATTCCGACAATTTGCTGGAAGACCTTTCCTCCAAACACCACAAAAATGTTGTCGATCAGAAAGTTTAACATCTGAATAATGTCTTTTTCAGTGTATGTTCACCATTTATTTGATTTGTCAAGATGAAATATGTCATCATGTGTGATCTACGTATGTACGTGACTGCCTGTGGAAAAAGGCTGAAATCAATTATAAACAATCATAAGAATTTGACCAGAAAATGACAGTCTGAGTGCAACAATTTAGACTAATTATACATGTACATTGGTAAGAAATGATATAATATGTATGCAATTATCAGAAAAGCAATAAAAAATCACATACTTGTTACATCATTCATCAGAAAATAACTTCTAACAAAATTACCAGGTGAGCCAAATAATTAACATTGACGGGCACAAAATTGCCAGGTGAGCCAAATGATTGAAAGTTACAGCGATCTGAGTTTTGCAAGTTAACCATACTTAGCATTTATCTGATGCTTATAAACATGAATGAGAAGTAAAAATAAGTTGCAAAATGTACAAAAAGAGTAAAAACTCACACTGTAGCAGGCCAAACTCGATTAGAGAATGTTGAGAAAAAGTTTACGTTAAAGCGAAAGTCGCTGACAAAGATATTTCTGATACACTGGTCAACTCGACCTATAACTTTTCGTACCACAAACATGACACCGTCTATAGATGATACCCTATTATATTAAAGAATCAACGCACTCTTGTCTCAAAATTTCACAGTGCCCCTTCAAATGTGTTATAATACGATGCTTTAATTTTCCTCTTTATATTAAACTTCTCATATTTCTATTACATTTTTTGTAAACAACTCCGAGGTGAATGTTCCACAAAACTGGACCTTGAGTTTAATAAATTTGAATAAGGATTATGTAATAAAAATAAATATTGAAAGAATATTGATAAAAATCTTATCCCCTTCTACTTTTGTTCAATATCGTTCAGTAAATATACAGTAGCTTAATCAAGAAAAAATAATTTATTTAGAGTTGGGAAATTGAAAGGTAGAGATTATGTAGACATTGAATTGAAAATAAAGATAATGCAGACATTGAAAGAAAACAATCAATACCTCGGAATGTAGTAAAACTATCCTTATTCTTCGCGCGTTAAAAAAAATATTCGGATTCGTTATTCTCAACAATACGAGAACGTGTTACATAAACTGTAAAAAGACATGCGTTCCTCAAATTCGCTGGAGTTTGCAGCTCTTTTAGTTGAACTTATGTGTAGTGTGCAGAGCATAAACTTGAATAATGTTTGTGGAACAGATGGTAAATGTGAATGGAAGAGGGCAGTGAGTAGTATTAAGGCTACTTTTGAAGAAATGTATTGTTCTCCCTTTGTTTTCGAATGTAATATAATACTCCTGGGAAAAAAGAAGGAGTTATGAATGATGACGTAATAACAATGGTGAGGTATGTAAGTGATTGTTTGTGACGAACAAAGGATGTAAATGATGAATGTAGAGTGTGCGTTTTCCCCACGGTATCTGAATAGGATCAGATGTCTGATGTAAAAAAAGGGCTGTTGAATGGAATGGTGGTGAAAGGCTGCTGAATCATGATGAGTCATGTTATGTAAAAGTGTAGAGTTCGGATCAAGTGTACTTTAAGTACCCGATGCACATTCGACGAGGATCGGTGATGACGAGTACTTTAAGTACATCCAGAAGTACATAAGAGTACATCCGACGAGGATTCCTTGTTCTGATCAAGTAGATAGTGCTTACTCTCCCCGGACACCTGATCTCATTTCTTTTTTGTTTACGACACAAGGTCAAAATTCGAATAATCACACGTTGCTATAAATTTCAACAAAGTCGTTAAATATCAACGACTCAATCTTCCCCTTGTACAAAGAGATCAAATCCATACTTTGAAAAGTTTAAACAAGAATAATACTGATTCAGTTGAAGGAATGTTTAATACACATCATGCAAAATACTGAAATATTAGGAAAAAATTTCGTTCTCATTTCATATATATATATATATTTTTTTTATTCATCTTTGAAAAATTTTTCTAACAAAAGTGTATTCTTCGAAAACCAAATTAAACTCTTGTATTTCACATAGTAGAACTCATTTCATATATATTTTTTTTCATTTATCTTTGTAAATTAAAAAAAAAAAAGTGTCTTCTTCAAAAAACAAATTAAACTCTTGTACATCAGCGCATGATTAAAAAAAAGTCCATAAATTTTGTTCCTCTTCTTATCTTCTGTCGATGTCAATTCCTATCAGAAAAGAGAAATAATTGAATTAGCATTTAATAGATGTAATTATATAATTATATTTCAGTTTTACACTTCGCACAGAAGAAATATATTTTATTTCACTTGCTACTATTTTCTTTAAAAATAAAATGAACATCAACTTACCCTAATATTTCAGATTTTGATGTGCATTCATTCCTTCTCCTCAGCCTGTAATGTAAATTAAAAAATCACTGCACTATCGAAGTAGTTATCTTTTATGAATATTTTTGAAAAGAGTAGATTTTTTTAAAGATTTAAAAACATTAATATTTACCTCTTCCTCCTGATCTGCAGAACTATCTACATGTATGAAGATAGGGTCATCTGAAGTCCTAAAAAATATGTGTATTGATTATAAATATGAGTTAAAGAAGATCCTGACGATAATCTCAACAGCACTCACATATTGATTATAAATATTTAAGACTTTAAAAGGTAGTCTTTGTTCTAAAATATGAATTAAATGACTCAAAAAGATAAAAGAAAACATATAGGTATTTTTATATTTTAAAAAGGGGTAGGGCCACGAAGCCCGATATTGGCCCTAATTTTGAACATTGTACTTCATAGAATTTTCAACTGTGATTTTACATTTTGAAACGTTCTCTACTGAATTACGAATCTATCTTTTGTAAACATTGCGTTTATCAATAGCTTTTAGCCCTAATTGAATACACAAAAATTGGTCATATTCCGCGAAATTGATGCAAAAACTACATATTCCTATAAAACTAGCAGTGGCCGCATGCATTAACTAGGATGAAAAAATTATACGTGAAAGATTATCATTATATCTTGTTGTCATAAACGTTTTATCTCAGTTGACGCATGCGGCCACATTGAATTCTTCCACTAAAGACAAAATTCCAAGCAATTTTCGCCATATTTTGTCAATAACGTCAAAATTACGTCACTTCATGACGTCATTTCAGTTAAATTGCACTATGTTTGGTGATATTTTTCTTTTCATTAAAAGCGGTAAACATTGGTGTATTTTCATGAGCGATATCATGCATTCCCCATGAAATTTATTTCTAACGAAAAATCGACGGCCGATTTAAGGGTCTCGTAGCCCCACCCCTTTGAGTAGGAAAGTCAACATAAATAAACTCACCCCTCTTCTTCACAAAAAATGAAGTGGTCCAAACTGGACCCCAACATTTCCACTTCCGCAGTTTGACAGGGTCTAAAAAAGATATATATATATATATATAAACAGCGCCAAAAAATGGTGCGAGGAGTCATGGGGTAAAGAAAAAGTAAATTAGTCGGTATTAAAATGAAATGAATAAAATTCAGAAAAATAATTGTACTTACTGTTCATTTGCCTCCGGTGTATTTCTGTAAAATAAAAAGAAATGTTTTAGTACTGGGTGCCGTAAAGAGAACACAAGTAAATTATTCGAAATTAAAATAAAATAAATAAAATTCAGAAAATTAATTGTACTTACTGTTCATTTGCCTCCGGCGTTTTTTTTGTAAAATAAAAAGAAATGTTTTAGTACTGGGTGCCGTAAAGAGAACACAAGTTAATTATTCGAAATTAAAATAAAATGAATAAAAATTCAGAAAATTAATTGTACTTACTGTTCATTTGCCCCCGGTGTTTTTCTGTAAAATAAAAAAGAAATATTGTAGCACTGGGTGCCGTAAAAAGAACACAAGTAAATTATTCGAAATTAAAATAAAATGAATAAAATTCAGAAAATTAATTGTACTTACTGTTCATTTGCCCCCGGTGTTTTTCTGTAAAATAAAAAGAAATGTTGTAGTACTTGGTACCGTAGGGAGAACACAAGTAAATTATTCGAAATTAAAATAAAATGAAAAGAATTCAGAATATTAATTGTACTTACTGTTCATTTGACTCCGGTGTTTTTCTGTGAAAATAAAGGGTAAAAAAATAGAACTTGGTGCCATAGGTAGAGTAAAAGTAAATTATTCGAAATTAAAATAAAATAAACTCAAAATATTAAATGTACTTATTTTTCCGTGTCTGTATTTTAGTAATGAGGTTACAAAGAAAATTTATAGCAAATTATCGGAATGGCAAAAAGAAAAAAAAAATCAGAAGATCCAATAAGGACTAACTAATCCATCATCTCTGGTCCGTGTCTTTTCACAAAACAAAAAGAGAATTTTTATCAATTTGGAAAAAAAATGATCCGAAATATTAATAATCAACTAGACATGAATATTCAAAATATCAATTAGCTTACTTCGTTTCTTCTTCCGGCGTCTTAAATCTGAAATGAGATATACCTTCTATGAAATGCACTGAAATTAAAACAAGTAAGAATGTAAAGAAACAAAGAAGAAGGAAAACAAAAACTTTAATAATTTCATACTTACAATTGTCTGGGCTCTAACAGACACACTCTGAAATTTCAGAATAATCAAATGAAAAGAAAAAAAAAATAACTAAAAGGTCTGAGTAAGAAAAACGAGTTTTAACAAAATAATCTAAAAATTAGGACATACAAAACACTTCAAAACTTACTTTACGCGTTTCGGGTGAGGCGTTGAACTGAAATAGAAAAAATAGTCACATAAAATTGTGTTAAAATTTTAACATTTTTGTTTCACAAGAGAAATCATGAAATTTCAAAGAAAGAAAAAAAAATAGTACCATGCCCCTTGCTCCTCCGGCTCATCGTGAATTCTTAAAGGGAATTTTATTTAAATGTGTATTCAAATCCCACGCAAATGTTTGAAATGAAGTCATATATCACTATTGTTCACTGCTAATGATTCAGAATTGAAAGTTAGAATAGGACACTATAATATAATATCGATGGTAAAGTGAAAAACAAACTTACGGGCAATGAAGTTCGTTGACTCTTTCAGTCATGTTAATTAAAAGCTCTATCAAAGAGCATACTTCGTCACAAATACACCTAGAAATATAAATCCTTGAAAATAAACACTTCGGCACTTAATATCACCAAATGATGATCTGATTCGCATAATTCCAGAGCACTCGCACAAAGACATTTCTTAGAATCTCAAAAACGTAGTATTTTCTATCTTCTCTCTTGATCGTGAATGAATTGATTATACGTATAAACAGACTAACATAATTATATCGTTAAATAAGTATTTGTATTTTCTCTCTTGATCGTGCATGTATTGATTATAAGTATAAACAGACTAACATAAAGATATCGTTAAATTTTTGGATGCAGAAAAAACTTCGAAGAAAAAAATGATATATATATATTCGACTTACCTGTTCATGTTGGACAGCTTTCACACCCAAAAAGTGCGCGAAATTTTAGGTAGCCGACATTTTTATACTCGTCTTTTTCTGTCTTTATTTTTACCTCAGATTTTAGTGAATAGAAGAACATTAGAATAACAAGAAAAAAAAATGACAGACAGATTCGTTCAGGGATGTAGGTACTGAATTCATCATGGCCACACCCCCCTTTCAAATTCCCCAAAGTGTTGATTTTAAAAAGGTACTGTAAATAATGGCCTGGTCAGCAATTTTTAACAGGAAAGGACCCGCTCATACAAAACTTCTATAAGCATGCATTCGATACTTGAAACTAAATAAACAAACATCTCTCGTACCTCTATGTTATCCCGTTTGTGATCCCTGTTTTTTTTTTTTTTTTTTTTTTTTTTTCGCGTTGATTAGGGTCAATAATAAATATCTTAAGGAAAAATTAACATTGAAAAGGTTTATGGGGTGTTGTCAACAGTTAATCTCACGACCCTATTTGTTGGGTCGTTCACGAGATCTTTGATCAAACAAATATTTTAATTAATGATAACAACTAGTGAAAAATAATGGGGTGACATGCAAGTTCACACACCAAAAATGAACTTTGAAATCAAATTGAGAATATTCAGTAATAACTATGAATTCCATCAGGATGTCCGTAATTTTGCTGATATCTGTATATGTTTTGCGTGGTACTTTTGGTCAAGATTGTGACATCTGTGATGTTTAGTAAACTTATGGATATGCTGTTTGTGAAGGTGCATTTATTTGCCCTCGACAAAAGATTGACCTTATGTATGGATCCTGTTTATTGAGTAAAATTGAGACCAAACATTTCATTTCAAAAGTGTTAATTAACGAAGACTGTAACAACGTTGAAAGGTTTAAAGACCTATGTCGATACCCCATCGGAGAGGTAGTGATGCGGTTGACTAACTTCAGCTGGCGGTGTAACGCATCGGGTAAGATTTTAGTTTCTCGCACTATTACGCACCAAATGTGAAGGTGCCATTTCGAAGACGGGCAGTTTATTTGTAGTAAGATGAATAGCGGAAAAGGTATAATAAACAAAAAGATGAAGATAAGCTACTCTTAAATTTACTTTAAAATCTTGATTGCTTTCTTAAATCGTGTACAGATCGTTAATTTTTGTCAAAGTGGAGGAATTGTATGTAAAATCAAATCTACAGTTGAATAACGTAAATATAAAGATAACAAAACATGTTTGCTTCTGTACAAACTGACCCTGTATACTCGGATAAACATGAATATACTTGTTCATTGGTTAAGAATCCGTTTACACTGTTCAAATCTCTACTAAAGATAATATTTAAGGAGGATGAGGTTCTTGTTTCATAAACTAGTAAAATTATTGATTTAGTCATCCTTTCTTTGTTTTTTCCAGACATCGTGGTGCCAGCTGTCAAGTCTCCTCCAGCACCATTAGCCTCTGATAGTACAAGTTAGTATAGTCATAAAAGTCATTTACAAAATCAAAGAAAACATGATGATGTGAAATGCTTCATTGGTACTTCTAGGTACCTGGATGATATTCTTACTATCGATAATTCTGTTTTTGAAAAGTATAAAGATGTTATTTATCCACAAGAATTGACTCTAAACAAGGCAAACTTTACAGACACAGAAATACCATTTTTGGACCTAAATATCAAAATTGTCAATGGAGAAATTCATACAAGTGTATATGACAAACGAGATGATTTTGGATTCAACATAGTAAATTTCCCTGGCTTGACGGTGATGTCCCTAGATTACCGTCATACGGTATCTACATTTCACAGTTCATCCGGTATGCTAGAGCATGTACTGATGTTTTGGATTTTCATAATAGAAATGTACAAATTACAAAGAAACTTAAGTCAAGGTTTTCGCTTTCATAAACTAGTTAAGACTTTCTGGAAATTTTACAAAAATTATGATCAACTTCTTTTGAAATTCGGACCCATACAAGCAACGGATTATATCACTTTAGGTATTTCACAACCTGCATTTTATGGTGACATGATTAACAAAATAAGAAGGATCAAAGGTAGACAGCATATCTATCGAAAATGCGTCAGAGTCATCAAACGCCTTTTATACCGTGGATATGATCCTAATGTCACCAGACGGACACTAAGCTTGGTACTTGACCAATGTAGTCTTGTACGAGCGCATTCTGAAGACTTGCACTCTGACTTACTCTGACGACGGGACTCCATGACGGGCCCTGTCCAAACCTCCTTAGAGAAGACAGGGCCCCGACCACCTGTCCTCATATAACAGATGATAACATATATGAGCTCGCTACAGCCGGCAGAGCACAGACTGTATTACGCACGTCCCCTTTTTATATCCATTTACATATTCATCTGTGTTGCTTGGACCCCTGTGTTTTACGGTCTTGTTTGTGTGTGGTCATCTAACAGTGAGGAGGTTGTTTTACACAATAATTGTGCGTTCTTCGAGACCTCTGGGAAATCGGAATAGTGGGAGGGTTGTGCGCACGTAATCCAGGATAACCACACCGTCTGCTATTTACGTGGCAGATGGCCGTCCTAAGTCGGCACCGGTTGCCCATTGGTCTCGTTGGTTTATGTGTAGTCTTTTTTTTTGCAGGTGTGTCGTTGCCTACTTCTCTGCACGGTGATCTGTGAGACGTTGAATTGACACAGAAATACATAATTATCAATACTTGCAGCACATCTACCATGAACAAAGACATTTCGAATCATGTAATCTGAAAAAATAGATCTGATTGTACATGGCACCGATACCGTATCAACTCCATAGACGCAAACAACAGAACTTTCACAAGTGGCATAATTGTTTTCTACATCACATAACATGATGACACAACAGCAATAAGATAAAGATGAGCGAGAAGAAAAATCATCTTTACAGTGGGTTTTTTTTTCACTTGGATGGATAGATTGAGAATGAGACAATTTCTCTATTATTTGTACCCTATTGTTTTATTTATTTATCTCCTTTTACTTAATTGTTATCAATGATTGAAATATGTGTTGATATAAAGTTTCTGTAATTGAGAGATTGAGTCGTATCACCTATAATGTGGGACTTCACGGTCTTATTAATTTGTCTCATTTATTAACTTAACCTAATTTTTATCATTGATTTAGATATGTGTTGATACAAAGTTTAGGGAATATCTTTCTAGAGGCAATGCCCTTCTCATTTAGATTACAGAATTTATTTGAACTGTCGCACGTTGCCTAGGGGAGGAAACTAAATTTGACACACCAACGATGGAAGGAAGTAATCTACGATGAATTGAAAAGAATAAAATTTAAATGAGCGAAAAGAATATAATTACATTTTCCTTTTACCCTAAGGATGGAAAGTTTTGTTGTTACTCATTCTTTCTTTCTCTTGAAATTTTGAAAACCTGGTCACATGATCTATAAATAAGCGTTTAGGCCCGAAAATACGGCACTCTTTCTGACAGAATTTATTTCTTTAAAAAAAATATAGAAAAAAGAAATCATGAGCGGGTAAGTAACATTTTATAAGTTGTTATTTTAGAGAGAGAGAAAAAAATATTACAGCCAGTAGTGGGTTATTTTTTTTTTCTTTTCAAGTAATTTTTCCATCATCTCAAATGTTGCACAGATTTTCAAATTTATTGAGACTGACCTGTTGTTTTCATTTCTTTTCATTTCATTTCATTTTTTTTTTTTGTAGATGTAACCTCAGACAGTGCATGAATTTTATATATTGTTTTCATGACGTGCTGAAACATCGACGGCGGGTGCGGCTAGCCAACAGGGGATGCTTACTCCTCCCGGACACCTGATCCCACCTCTGGCTTGCTAGGGGTCCGTCGATGCTTAATTTTCGGCTCTATTGTGAGTGCTGTTGAGATTCTCGTCAGGATCTTCTGTAACTCATTTGTGTCACACTTATGCCCTTTGCCGTGTGGAGCTCGTGAAAAAGCTCCCCGCGAGGGGGTTTTGAATATATTTCCCTGACATTATATTTATATATTTATATATTTCCCTCACTCCCATATCGGGAGTTCGCTTCTTTTCATATGGTGGAGGTTTTTGTTTGTTTGCTTTGGTTCCTGTTTTGTCCTGATTTTGTATGCCTTCGGTTTCTGATTTTTGAATTATCGATTTTGTGCTGTATACGGGGATATGGTCATTATCCATATTTGTCATTGTCGCCATAGCACTTTCTATATAGACATAACCTCAGACAGTGCATGAATTTTATATATTGTTTTCATGACGTGCTGAAACATCGACGGCGGGTGCGGCTAGCCAACAGGGGATGCTTACTCCTCCCGGACACCTGATCCCACCTCTAGCTTGCTAGGGGTCCGTCGATGCTTAATTTTCGGCTTTATTGTGAGTGCTGTTGAGATTCTCGTCAGGATCTTCTTTAACTCATTTGAAAACAAATTGAGGAAATCCTACAAGTTATGAGCTTTCTTGCTAATCTTATTGAGGAACTTGAGTGCTCGTAAGTTGTGTTTTTTAACCTATTTGAAATATTTTTTTTTATTTCAATGAAATATATATATATATATATATATATATATATATATATATATATATATATATATACATCAGCCAATAGATACTAGACTATTTTTGTTCCTTAAATGGTAATTCATAGATGAAAATATCAATTGAATGCAACATTCATTTTTGTTTACATATTTCTGTATCAATTTTTTTTTTCAATTATAGTATATTTTATATTTTGAATTTCAGTTCCATTCCGGCGGACAAGCACATACGGTATGTTTAATCTTCTTCACTGAAATTAGCAATCTTTCACATCGGATTACCAGATATCTTAAACACTACATTTTCTACCTTATTATGATTTTTTTTTCAGGCTGGATTTGGCACTCGTCATGCCGCAGCTTACGCCACGAAGATTGTAAGTTTATTTATCTATTTATTATGATTGATAAAATAAACATAGATTTGTTGCAATTACTAAGATGGAAGATTGAATTAAGAAAAATTATGTTCGTAGATTTGCGACACCGGAACTTCCCCGGCTGTCCATAACGCCTGGTACCTTCGGTGAGCCGGTCCCGGGCCCATCAGGCACACAAAAAACCGGGATCTATAGGAACTGGCGAGCCAAAACCGGGAACATCCGGAGTCCAGGGACCATCGGGCGAGCCCACACTGAGCGCAACTGGCGAGCCACAACCGGGATCTTCCGGAAAAACTGAGGCAGCTAAAGTAGGAGAATTGTAAGTTATCTGAATTTTTGTAAATTGTAAGTCTTCAGAAGTTTGAGCTTTTACATGACTTTTAGAAATACAAATTTTGATATATACATATATGTACATTTATTATTATTTTTTTTTATTTCATTTTTATTCTTATTTTATTTTATTATTATTTTTTTAATTTCAGAGATTCTACAATATTATGGGGATCGTCCTTTGAAATCCCCTCTCCCGGGTAAGAACTGTTTTCTAATTATGATTCAATTTTTTTGTCTAATTGTGAATCAAAAATTTATAATGGGCAGAAAAATAAAAACACATATTCATAACTTTAATTTATATGATTTTTATCAATAAGATGTAAACAAAAAGCAAATGGATAATTATGTATTTACGTTTTTTTTTTCATAGGAGATCAGGAAACCCCATTCTTCTTAGTGAGGAAAAAGTGAGTTTAAATTTGCATGCATAATAATTATGATAATGTAATGTCTTTTTTAAAATACTTTAATCAGAGTTTCATTCATTTCTTATTTGCGTTTATTTATTCGTTACATTACGGTACTTCATATTACTTACTAATTCCTTTCAAATTATAGAAAGCACAGGAGGAAAATCACGGGGAGCAAAAATAAAAAAAAACTGTAACAAAGAAGGACATTAATATGGACAATAATCCCCCCATATGGATTTACGGTTACGGATTAAATCAAAACTTATGGAATGTATATATACTTATGCATTATATAGTGAATTATGGAACATATACAGTGAGGAATATATAACAGTGAATGAGTATTACAAAAATATGGATTAATCTTAAAATAAGGAATGTATCAGAGAAAAAGAGGTAAGAAAATATGAGAAATGAGGGGATATATATACTTTTAGAAAACAGAGAGAGAGATAGTTGATGTGTACTGTTTTTCCAGGACAGAGCAAAGTTAAAGTTTGAACACTTGACTTTAATTATTTATCAATATAGAGCGAGCAATTATAATTGGTAATACTAGAAATTACATGTTCATATATAAATCATGTGATACGTAATTTTTCATACACCTCATTCATTATATATTATATACCATATTTACTTATATGTGAGAGAGAGAGAGAGAGAGAGAGAGAGATAGATTTATATGTAAACTATATATTCTATTCATTATATATTACATACCATATTTACTTATATATTTAAGAGAGAGTGAGAGAGATTTATATGTAAACTATATATTCTATTAATATTAAATTCAATGTAATTTATGTCGATGTTTGATCTTGTTTTCCTATTGAATGGATGTATCAATGTGAAATTCGTAGCGTTATTCTCGTACTTATAAGGGGATATGTGACTTATGTGTCCTACATTTTTTCCGGTGAATTAAAAAGTACACGTCGTAAAAGTTTGCATTTGAATTTCCATTCCCTTAAAACTGATTATACTCGCTGCAGTAAGCACACGTGTCGTTCATACGTCACATTCTTTCATAATCTCAACACATTCATTCATACATGATTGATCTATACGTTTGGACAGGTTGATTTACATACATCGTAAAAAAGGGCACTCGAACGTATCCTTCCATTCACTTCCCATGAATGGCTACACATTCCAACGTGTCATTTTCACATCACATTTCTACGTCAACTACTAGCAAGTAGCGATATCCAATCAACAGACAGGAAGCATTACCGTATGAACAGAGAGAAACTTATTTCGAAAAAAAAGCGTCCCTGCCCGAAGCTCTTGTATCACTCTTGAATTATACCACCCTTTGTTCTCCTTATTGCTTATAATTGTTTTCATGTTCTATACGTTATCCAATCAGACAGGAATCATTACCGTATGAGCAGAAAGAAACGTGTTTCGAAAATAGCGTCCCTGCCCGAAGCTCTTGTATCACTCTTGTATTCTATTACATCACCCTTTGTTCTCCTAATTGCTTATAATAATGGTTTTTATGTTCTATACATTATCAAATCAAATGACAGGGAGCATAAGCCAATGAACAGACAGAAAAGGCGGGACTTATTTCAAAGATAGCGTCCCTGCCTAAAGCTATTCATTCACTTTTGAATACTGTTGCATCATCCTTTGTTCTCCTAATTGCTCATCAATTGTTTTTATGTTTTATACGGGCATATATGCTGCTTTTATTGCTGTATTCAGTATAAACATTGAATGTTTGTTAACATATAATGCATCCCATGGTTGTTAATTGGGCAGATATATTTGAAGTGATACTTTGTCGTACTTTAGAGTACTGTGCCTGCTTCCATGAATAAATTAGCAAAGTTTATTAAACTCTCTCCTCATTATTTCAGGACCAGGGCAACAGTTGTCTATTGTTTTTCACAGTGTTTGCTGTTTGTTTAAAGTCCCTTTACTGCTGCTTCTGGTGCATGGCAATTAGTTTGAAATGTCCTTCAAGAAGTTATAATAGTTGGAAACCTTCCACATTATAACAATTCTATCCTATCCACTACACAGGGCACTTCAAATAAAGCGAGAGTATGTTGCACAGAAAAGAGAGAAAGAAAAGGGAGGTCACCAAACCTCGGGAAAACTCGCGCTACCAAGATTTCCGTATTCTTCAACGAAATTAATACTGTCAGCTATTGTCTTGTAGATAATTATGTATCTCTATATACTCAGAATTCCCTCAAACAGCTTTATAAATAAAATATTGTTCTATTATATCGTTAAGACGGTGTAGTTGTAAACACTCACAGTCACTTCCGGTTTAAAAGGTTATATTCTATACTTATTTTTTACAAAATGTAAATATTATGTGATTTCGCACATGTACATTAGTCATAGATGGTGAAAAACAAAAAAAAAACATTCAAAATTAAAGGCTACAGGGGCATTGCAAAGGTTTTTTTTTTATTTATCTCTTTGCCAAACATAATTTTTAAGTAAATTTGTTTCAATTAGCGCCACCTACAATCAATACATTCCAGCTCGATTTACGTTCAAGGTCGGTTCTGATTGGTCGAAACTATAGGGGGGGGGGGGGGCGGACAGGGGAAAAACCACCATCTTATCTCCCCTTTCTTTTCACCCTTCCCTAACTTCCCCCTCCCGCCTCCCTCCCACCCCCCCCCCCTTTCACCCTGCCCACCCCTCATATATGTTTACTAATATTAACCATGTAGAGTATGCCGCAGAAGAAAATTTGTGAGAAGACAGCGTCTACATGTTATTTCCCTCATTTGACAGGGGTATTTTGACATTTATTGAATAGTTGGGTTACTGAACAAAGCACGTTTCACGTTAAAATGCCAGAATTACATGATTGTGTAATTAACCAACCGTTCAATGTACATCAAGCAGAGGAAATTCGGTCGTACATTTCCCGTACCCTGGTGGTGTCTGTGTATTGTCGTCATTTACAGCTGTATTATTTTGCTGAACTGTGAAAATTTTGCAATAAGTTGGCAATGGGGGAATCTTATAAATACTGGCAAAGGCAAAACAGAAAAAAAAACGTAAAAATATCAAGATAGTGATCTAAGTACAGATCTGAGTACTACGCAGGGCGACGAAACTGTTGACCTCATAAACGGTGCAAACCACCTGTTATATGGCGTTCCTGAGCATAATGTTCAATCAACATCAACCCCGTTAGTTACACAGGCTAATGAGTCGACAAACCCTTACATGCTTGAAGTACATCGCAAGTTAGATTTCATCATGAACAATCATGTAGTTCAAACAAACCACAAACTTGACGATATTCCTAAAAAATTATGCAAACTCGATAGTATCGATGAGAAGCTAAAAACGCTAGATGCAAATGTAGCAGGACTCGGACGTCGGGTGTCTGATCTAGACAAGAAAACCTGTGAAGTAGAAAAATCAATGTCCTATTTGTCTGACAGAGTCGATTGTCATGAAAAATCGTCAAAGAGTATGGAAGCCCGCTTGGAAAACAACATTAAGTATCAACTTGACGTGAAAGATCAAATTCATATCCTTCAAGACAAGTGTGACCAACTCAACGAAACGGTTATCGATCTTCAATGCCGTAGCATGAAAATAATTTGGTATTCACAGGAATCGATGGGGAATCCCCCACAGAGAACGTTTATTCTACCCTTCGCGATTTCCTCTTCTTTAAACTAGGGATTGAGGAGCAAATGGACTTTGGCAATGCTTATCGCTTTGGATGGCAGTCTCGCAACCGTCCCCGTCCTATTGTTGCAAGATTTATATACTTTAGTGACATCATGAAGGTCAAGGACTTGGCATTTCATCTTAGGGGGAGCAACTTAGGCATACACGAGCAATATCCATCTCCTATTGAGGAAAAGCGCATTGATTTATACCCTTTCATGCGCCAGTATAAAGCAGCAGGGTTAAGCTTGTTCGTGACAGGATGTGCATTAATGGTCAACTCTACAATGCCAGTGACACACCTCGGCATGCCTATAATGAGCGTTCTAATAATGGCCTCAATTGACCAGCTCCTGAGCTTGGCATTTCAAGACCGTCATACAGCAGAAATCCGCCGCCAGTGAACACGCCACCCGCCCAGAGAGTAATAACACAACCCCAGAGCGTATCATACCTGGGGGCCGCAGCGCAGAGGGATGGTCCGTCGTCACAAAGTTCTCCACTTGATCTTCGTCACAACACTTGGGGAGTGCAGTTTCAGCAAGCACACGTCAATACAACGGAAATGTGAACACAGTTGGGATCACAAGTCAAACCAGTCAACCGATGTCAAACATCCCCAGCCTGTATCAATGTCTAATCAAGGGCCGGTTTCACATAGTGCAAGTCATGCAAACCGACCCGCCCCTCCGAATTATGTGTCGTATAATGTTGGCAGTGTTCCCGCTCCGCCCCCTGATGGTAATATACAGGGTCCAATTGCGTATACACCCACAAACCCGCCTCCAACCATAACTGGAGTAAGATACGTAAATCAAGCCCAGCAACAGACTCTATCCCAGCAGACTTTTGCTATACAGCGCATCAGCTTCTTATGCACACGTCATGTACATAGGGGTACGTAGAGAGTGTTTAACTATCTGACATATCCTTTTTGTTATGGAATGTAAATGGTGGTCTTGAGACCAAACTATGTGACAGTAATTTTGTCTCTTATATGAGTAGCTATGACATTGTAATCCTATCAGACTATTGGTTGTCAAAATCTCCAGAAACTTTTGTAGAGAACTATACCTCTTTTGTTTTAAAAAGGACCAAATCAAAATCAACGCAGGGAGGGGGAAGTGTTATTTTGAGATGGTTTTGGATTCAACATAGTAAATTTCCCCTGGCTTGACGGTGATGTCCCTAGATTACCGTCATACGGTATCTACATTTCACAGCTCATCCGGTATGCTAGAGCATGTACTGATGTTTTGAATTTTTATAATAGAAATCTACAAATTACAAAGAAACTTTTAGGTCAAGGTTTTCGCTTTCACAAACTAGAAAAGACTTTCTGGAAATTTTACAAAAATTATGATCAACTTCTTTTGAAATTCGGACCCATACAAGCAACGGAGTATATTACTTTAGGTATTTCACAACTTGCATTTTATGGTGACATAATTAACAAAATAAGAAGGTAGACAGCATATGTATCGAAAATGCGTCAGAGTCATCAAACACCTTTTATACCGTGGATATGATCCTAATGTCACCAGACGGACACTAAGCTTGGTACTTGACCAATATACAGTCTTGTACGAGCGCATTCTTAAGACTTGCACTCTGACTGACTGTGACGACAGGACTCCATGACGGGCCCTGTCCAAACCTCTTTACAGAAGACAGGGCCCCAACCACCTGTCCTCTCTGAATGTCAGTCGGACTCCTCGGGTGATAACATATATGAGCTCGCTACAGCCGGCAGAGCACGGACTGTATTACGCACGTCCTCTTTTTATATCCATTTACATATTCATCTGTGTTGCTTGGACCCCTGTGTTTTACGGTCTTGTTTAACAGTGAGGAGGTTGTCTTACACCATAACTGTGCGTTCTTCGAGACCTCTGGGAAATCGGAATAGTGGGAAGGTTGTGCGCACGTAATCCAGGATAACCACACCGTCTACTATTTACGTAGCAGATGGCCGTCCTAAGTCGGCACCGGTTGCCCATTGGTCTCATTGGTTTATGTGTAGTCGTATGTTTCATGTTTCTATGTTGTGAGTTGGTGTTCCTTGTCCCTTTTGCGTCTCTTTCTGTGGATATCTGTTCTGTGTTTTTTGCATGGGTGTTTTGGAATTTTGCTGTCGGTGCTGCAACCTAGTGTTGTTGGAGATCCCCTCCTTTCTTTGATAAAAGATTGTTTAAGCAATAAAGTTTCAATTAAAAAGAGCTATTTTGACACTTTTATATGGATTAAGATCGATAATACAAATCTTCTTTATATTGCTTTTGCTTATCTCCCTCCTGCAAATTCCAATTATTTCAAAAAGTATGATCTAGATATTTTTAATGAACTTGAGTCAGAAATTGCATACTATATCTCACTGGGTAAAGTTTTGCTAGTTGGTGATCTAAATGCTCGCACTAATAATCTGAAAGATTATATTGAAAATGATGTTGTTCATTCATCTGTCTTAGATCGGTTAGACCCTCTAATTTCTTATCAGAGTGATATTCATTTACCTTCTCGAGTAAACGAAGATAGTGGGGTAAATGATTATGGTAGACGTTTGGTCAATCTATGTTAAGCCTCAGGGCTACGGATTGTCAATGGGCGTCATGTATATGGTAACAATGTTTAACGTCTTTAAATTCAATAGCATCATTTAAAACCTGATAAATTTACAGCATGGACCAGACATGCACGTTTCGGGTACTAAACCCTCGTCAATGATCCTCAGTCTAAACAATGTTATATGGCCAAAAAGTATGAAAATTATTATGTCCAAAAATGTACCAAAAGACGTAGCAGAATGGGCGGGATATGATGCTTCAGGACCCATGTTTTAGAAATTTCAAGAAATTTTGTTACAGAAAATTTCACATGCGTTAAACAGACAGACGATCAACCGAAGTTGATCGAACTTGGCTACATGTGCCCTCGGGGACTCTTGGTCCACCAGCAGTGACACTCACCAAGTAGTTCAAATGTTAAACGTCTTTAAATTCAATAGCATCATTTTGGTGCTCAATTTGGTTCTCGACCTGGATATTCTACTGTAGATGCAATATTTTTTCTGTACGGTTTAATTAGCAAATCTAAGAAAAGGCTTTATTGTGCTTTCAAAAGCAATTCAGGTTACACTTATTGTGGTCCAAATGGACTGAGTGTTATTGATTATGTGCTTACAACTGTAGATATGTTTAAGTACTTCTCAAAGTTTATGGTTTGTGATTTTAACTGTTTTTCGGATCATGCACCTCTTCATTTTAATTTAAGATTTTCTAAATCACATTTCATGACTGATTGTAATATACAGGATGATCATTGTTCAGAACGTAATGTCATAAGATGGGACTCAAATAATATAGATTTGTGTCGAGAACCACTAAGAATTAATCTTGATAAATTTATGAGTACTGTTGACATTGAATCAGTCTTTGGATGAAACATCTTTAAATAGCATTGTATCCTCTTTTTCAAATGAGTTAAAGAAGATCCTGACGATAATCTCAACAACACTCACAATAGAGCACAAAATTAAACATCGACGGACCCCTAGCAAGCTAGAGGTGGGACCAGGTGCCCGGGAGGAGTAAGCATCCCCTGTTGGCTAGCCGCACCCGCCGTCGATGTTAATGAAGCATGGAAATGAAAATGTATAAAAATCATTCCCTATCTGACGTTATTTCTATATAGAAAGTGCTGTGGCGACAATGTCAGGGAAGTATATTCAAAACACTTACTGTCAAACCCCTCGCAGGGAACTTTTTTACGAGCTCCACACGGCAAAGGGCATAAGTGTGACACAAATGAGTTACAGAAGATCCTGACGATAATCTCAACAGCACTCACAATAGAGCACAAAATTAAACATCGACGGACCCCTAGCAAGCTAGAGGTGGGACCAGGTGCCCGGGAGGAGTAAGCATCCCCTGTTGGATAGCCGCACCCGCCGTCGATGTTAATGAAGCATGGAAATGAAAATCACATTTCATGACTGATTGTTATATACAGGATGATCATTGTTCAGAACGTAATGTCATAAGATGGGACTCAAATAATATAGATTTGTGTCGAGGAGCACTAAGAATTAATCTTGATTAATTAATGAGTACTGTTGACATTGAATCAGTCTTTGGATGAAACATCTTTAAATAGCATTGTATCCTCTTTTTCGTCCGAACTTTATGATATTATGTCTCCTTTTTGTATAAAATCTGTGAATAAGACGAATAAACATGTTGTCAACAAGGTTCAGAGTACTATCATATCACCTACCCCTAGATTATGTGACAAGCCTTGGTTTGATGATGAACTAAAAAATTATATAATAAGTATCTCTCTGTATTGCAATCCTTTAACAAATGTAAATCTGATGATAATTTTTCAATGCTAAAGAATTCGAAAAAAACTATACAAAACTGCACAATGGAAGAAAAAACGCAGCTATTTACGCTCAGAAAATAATAGAATCTCATTGTTAAAGAAAAATAATCCGAAGCAATTTTTTGCCAAGTTTTCAAAAAGAAAAAGCCCAAAAATTGACATACCCCTTAACACTTAATATGAACATTTCAAAAATTTATGTGATATTGATGTTTCTACATGCGAAAATACAAGCAACGAATTCTCTTCTAATCACGATTTGAAGAATTAGATTGTGAAATTACCACTGAGGATATAATTAAAGCTATTGAATGTTTACATAGAAATGCATCTCACGGAGACGATTGTTTAATTAATGAGTTTTTCATTGAATTAAAAGATGAGTTACTACCAATGTTACATAAATTGTTTAATACCATTCTGAATACTGGTGTTTTTCCTTACTCATGGTCTACTGCTGTCATTGCACCAATTTTTAAAAAGGGTGAAAAAAAATCCAAATAATTATAGAGGTATTAGTTTAATTAGTAATTTGAGAAAACTGTTTACTTCAATTTTGAATCGTCGATTATTACATTGGTCTAATTCAAATGATGTCATTACTGATGCTCAATTTGGGTTTTCAACCTGGATATTCTACTGTAGATGCAATATTTTCTCTGTACAGTTTAATTAGCAAATCTTTGACAAATAAGAAAAGGCTTTATTGTGCTTTCATAGACTTTTGTAGGGCTTTTGACTCTGTGGACAGACTTAAACTATGGTACAAATTGTCCAAATTAAGAATAAGAGGGAAACTTTTGAATGTAATTAACAATATGTATCAAAATGTGAAATCATTTATTTGTTTAAATAATTTAAAATCAGACTTTTTCGATAGCAAAATTGGCTTGATGCAGGGTGAGGTACTTTCGCCGATTTTATACGCCCTCTATGTTAATGATTTTGAGCTTTTCTTCATAAATGAAAATAGTATACCGTATGATTGTAAGAATCTTAACTTATCCCTATTAATGTATGCCGATGATTTAGTTTTATTCAGTGAAAGTGTTTCAGGTTTACAAGATCAATTAAATGGATTATACAAATATTATAGTTCATGGGGGCTCTCAGTTAATTCTGATAAGTCAAAAATTGTTGTTTTTAGAAATGGGGGAAGAGTAAGAGCAAATGAAAGATGGACTTTTGATGGGGAGTTCATCGAAATTGTGGAAAATTTTAATTACTTGGGCATTTTATTGAACTACAACAATAAATTCACTGTAACTGAATCTCATCATGCTGATCAAGGAAGGAAAGCTATGTTTTCTCTATTAAGTAAAACTAAGAATATGTATTTGAATATTGAAACATTAATTTCACTTTTTGATTGTTATGTTACAAGTGTGCTGCACTACGGTTCTGAGATATGGGGTTATCATAAAGGCAGAAATATAGAGAAAATTCATCTTCAATTCTTTAAGTCTGTACTAGGTCTAAAAAAAGTCTACATGTAGTAATCTTATCTATAATGAATTGGGAAGATTGCCTCTAAGATATACAAGAACTTTCAACATGTTAAAATATTGGAGTAAATTATTGAATACACAGAATTGTATACTAAAATCATGTTATGAATTGTTGCTTGATGATGTAAACTTAGGAAAAGAAAATTGGTTGGCAAATGTGAAAAATAAAATTTTTAGATTAGGCTATGGTGACCTCTGGTTAAATCAGACTTGTGATGTTAAATTTCGACCACTTTTAAAACAAACAATCATGGATCAGGCAATACTAGAGTTACATAGTTTTATTGACACTTCAAGCAAATCATTTAACCACTAATTTTTGCCTGCAATATTATTTTCGTAAACCTATAGATATCTCATTAGTTAAATTGATATCAAAATTCAGAATTTCTTCTCATAATCTTGCTATCGAGACTGGCAGATATAATAGACAAATTTTAAATGAAAGATTGTGTTGTTTTTGTGTAGATAAAATAGAGGACAAATTTCATTTCATATTACAATGTCCTGCTTATCAGGTCCTACGAGTGAAGTACATTAAACCATATTTTTGGAAAAGACCCTCTGCTTATAAATTCAGTTACTTTCACCAGAAAATGTGTCAGCGCTTAGAAAAGTAGGAAAATTCTTGAAATTCGCCAGTAAACATAGATCTAATTTGATTTGATAGCTTTATATTGTAATGTTTTCATTTTCCAATCTAATCAGTTATGCGTAACATGTACAACAACAAAAAAATATAATTTTGATTACATATTTGTCATGGTATATATGGACTCCATTGATTTGTAATTTGCATTTTGTTCATTCTCTGTATATGTATGTGTGTATATATGTTGCTGATGAACCTTTGGCTCAACGTATTTTGAAATAAACTAATAAACTACTAATTCAATTATTTGACTAATCAGAGGTCATCCTGTAATTGTCTTTCTTCTGAAAACAGGAAGTGAATCTGAGAGTTTACAGCTGCTAGGAAGATTTATGGTAACCTCCCTTTTCTTTCTCTCTGTACTTAAGTACATAATATCTGTATAACTGGTAGGCCCTGTGATCCACCATCCTACATCCATCTCTTACCCACTCTATCTAATCCACCTCATTTCAATCCAATTCGATCCCATCCTTTCCTACATGTATCTAAATGACTCAACAAGGATTCATTCATTAGTAGTAAATTAATTTAATGGATAATTATTAAGATGATAAAATTTGGCTGCGGAAGTAAAAACTGCCTATAGCCATAACAAAAGTAGGCTAGAATCCGGCCTTTAATTTGCCCCATTATATATCACGTCATGTTATAAAGGTACCTAAAGGTTTATATATTAGCGATCTGAAATGAGATTAACCGAAATTAGCAGCAGCTATTCTGATATTGTATTTTCCTTGACTTTCATTCACTTTTGTTATGAGACGTGAAGTAAAATACATCAATCTTATGTATGTACTCCAGACATTAATATATATAAGCTATCTTTGCACCCTTTAAATGCCTCAATTTAAATATTGATATTACGAGGCACAAGAGGGTGCAAGACCGCGATCTCGTGACTTTAAAGAAGGAATCTTAATTTGTTATATTTCATCTTCCTCCCTGCAAGGGATTTTAAAATGATCCCGATGTGGGATATCTGAGTGTATTATTAGACATAGCATAGCGGGACTGCTTATAAGAGCATTTTGTAACGTAGGCCACTGCGGTCACTCAGTTATATTTGTGTAATAGATGTAATGAAATCTTTTTGGTAGCGTACACGGTAAAAATGTATGTACAATGTATATAAATCCAGATATTGTAGTGTAAATCCTCGGTGTGATGATAATCCTTGGTAGCGTAAAAATCCTCTGTGAAATGATAATATCCAAATCAATAAAGTTTCTTAGTTTATTTACAAGTTTACGATACGATCAAAGTATTAATAAAACTATTACAATCTTAAGACAAAACGATGCGTACTCTCCAGACACTGTCTAGACACTGAGATGCTGGGCCACCTGCGCGTCGCTATTTATAGCTACGCTGGGGCAACCTGGCGTGAGCTGCCGTTTTCCAGGGCCAGGTGACGTGAGCTGCCTATATATTGGCAACTCAGCGTAAGTTGCCGATTACGCTGGTCAGATGGGCGTTGTATTTTACGTATATAGAGTACGTTTAAATCAATTATATAATAAAGATAGATAATATACAGACATATAAGCATATTTAAACTTATTTACATTACAACATTACAACTCCCCCCACCTAAGATTTTGACTCCGTTCAAAATAAAATCAATCATAATAAAGCAACATGATAATGTAAAGAATAGTTTCAAAGATAAAAAGTCATATCAAAATGTCAATGATATTCACAACAGTGTCTATGCACATAGTTCTGTTCTTCGCAAAAGTTCATCAAATATCGAGGGGCATCCACGTAGTTTAAGAAATGTCACTTCTGAAGTTCAGTTCACTTCTATGGTAACGTCTGAAACATCTGAGTTCATCTGATCCTGTCAAAACTACGGGGATTCCAGGCTACGTCCGTAGTTCATCCGTTCATCTGATACTACAGGGAATCCAGGATGCGACTGTAGCAACTCCAATATCATCTTTCCATATACATGTACTACGGGGATTCCGAGCTACGTCCGTAGTATGTCCAGACTCCAATCATCTTTCCATATACTACGGGGATCCAATGTTACGTCCGCAGTATGTCAATCCAACGTTGATTATAAAACACAGAAAACACGAATACAAATAAATCCAAATATACTACGGGGACTCCGGGCAACGTCCGTAGTATGTCAATCCAACGTTGCTAATATAACATATACACATAACACACATAAATCCAAATATACTACGGGGACTCCGGGCAACGTCCGTAGTGTGTCAATCCAACGTTGATAATATAACAAATACACATATAACACGAACTAAACTTACTGGTGAGCGCTCACTGCTAACTACAATTTACAGAAAATTAACACGTGTCTTTAATCTCTAAAACGAACAGGGCGTTTGATCACACGGCCATGCCTTGTTTTCACAGGATCACTTTCTAATTTTTCACTTTCACGATCGGTAGATTCTTTCTTATTCGCTTTTCTGATTTTCCTGATGATCCGTTTGTATTCCTCTAGCTGATACTACGTGTCCTAGAAATTTCACTTCATCCTTGAAAAATGAACACTTTTTCGCTTTCACTTTAAGATTTCACTTCGTCTAATCGATCGAACACTTTTTCGAAATTTTCCATATGTTCATCAAAATTTCTGCCGAAAACTACGATGTCATCTAAGTACAAAACGGCTATTTTCCACTGAAGTCCTATCAATGCTCGCTCTATGATGCGTTGAAAAGTTGCAGGAGCGTTGCACAATCCGAAAGGCATCACTGTATATTCGTACAATCCTCCCCGAGGAGTTGCGAATGCAGTCTTCTGTTTGTCGTTTTCTGACATTGGAACCTGGTGATACGCCATATTTAAATCTAGTGAGGAAAACCACGTTGATCCACTCAGGGCATCAAGGTCATCTTCTATCCTCGGTAAGGGGTACGCATCCTTCACTGTTAAAGCGTTCAAACGGCGGTAATCTACACATACACGCCAACTTCCGTCCTTTTTCTTCACTAAAACCAACTGTGAAGACCACGGACTATTCGATTTCTCGACTTCTCTATCTCCGCGTCTAAAACTTCCCTCTTGAATATAGGTACTCTACGCGGTGCTTCTTTAAATGGTCTCTCATCACTCAATTTTATGTCGTGTTCTCCGAATTTTACTCTTTCCAACTTCCCATTCGGATTCGCGAACACATTACATCTTCTAATTAGGAATTCCTTAAACTTCATACACTGCTCCTCGTTGAGGTTTTCACATCCTTCTTCATAAGCAGCTTTTAAATGCACCGGCAAATCACTACATGTAGTTTCACATTCTTCACGTACTACGTTCACATCACTCGTAGCACTAATCGGTTCACTAACACACTGAACCGGAATGAATAACGCAATAACTGTACCCCTCCTCACTTCTACTGGTTCCACTCCTGGATTGTACACACGGATACACACATCACGATCACGCGCACTAAGTAAAGATCTCGCTAAAACTAATTCATGAGCTTGAGCAAATTTCTGTAAACACATAGGTAATCCCTCTTCCTCTGTTACATACGAAAGATATGACGGAATAATAGCCTCCTGTCCCGCATTGATTTCCATAGTTTCGGCGCAAAATATTTTATTTGTTCGTTCTCCTTCCTTAGGATCAAACTTCACAACAAATTCTGAGTTGTCATGGTCCCAATTACACTTGTATTTCACATAAAAATTTTCACCTAAAAGATTTTGGGTAACTCCTCCCACAAATATCCGAAATTCAAAGTTCATTCCTCCGAAAGTTAGAATCATTATCGCTGTCCCTAGTACGTCTATAAATTGTCCGTCCGCCGCTATAAATTTACTCCGTACTCGTTCTAGTACTGGCCTACTATCGGGTAACATGTTGTAGTAGGTATCCTCGGTAATAAATGATCTACGGGCACCAGTATCCACTTTCCATGTCACATTAGCACCCTGGATCAGTCCATCCACAAAGAACCCTTTTCTTCCGGGAATCCTGAGTTCGCTCCTGCTCTCGAACACTGACTGATCACCGTGGTTAACCTTATTTGCACAGAAACGATCCAATGCGTTTGACGACGACTTTAAACACCAGTCAGGTTTGTTGGTACACACCTCTCCAGAAATCTCAGACTGAATAACACTTCCGTGCTTTCCGTGTGTCCTTTCATTAACTACTTCTGCTTCGTTGAAAATCGGATCACAATATATCGTTGTAAAGGCCTTTCTGGTTTCTCGACCGGTGCACGGCCTACTGCCTCGGTCTCGAGGCAGTAACGACATCGAGTGGTTGTCGGTGCGGTTTTGACGGTAATTCCCTCTACGATTATCTCTTTTCGGACAGTTCCTGGATAAATGGTCTGCAGAATTACAAATAAAACATCTCTTTTGCGAAAAGGTTCGGAGTTCACCAGCTTTCGACTGAACATCGTGTTTATTGCGCACTTTTTGCATCACCTCGTTTCCAGTATACAGAACACGTTTCTTTGGTCTCACAATATCCTCCCGTCAATTTTCGCTTAACCTAATGCATTCCTCTTGCATTGCGGCAGTTAAAGCATCCTGTAGATTCCTTGGTCTTGTTCGTCTTACTGCGAAGCGAAATTCGTGATCTTCGCTGCAATTATCGAGAAAAGTTTTCATGCTACTTTCCTGTACGTAATCTCTGTTGTCGGGGTATGCCTTGCGATATAGATCCTCTATGGCCTGTCCAAAATCTCTAAAAGTCTCACTTTGCTTCTTTTTTCGCATCTTAGCCTCAGCAACATAGCTCTCTTTCATCGCACGGTGACCAAATCTATCGTCCATGGCCCGTTTTAATTCAGTCCAGTTATTTCTTATTTCCACAGGAAGTCCATAAGCATAAGTTTCTGCCTGACCACGTAACACAGTAAAGAAAATAATGCGAATTCTCTCCTCATTCCAGCCATTTATTGTCGCAATGTTTTCAAAATATCGAATAAATTCGGACCATATATCCTCACCATCTCCTTTGAATATCCGTTTCACAGGGACTTGTTGCGAGAAACTAGCGCGTTGCACAGGGTTACCAATGGCACCCATATTTTCGTCTAAGTATGATGAATCGTATCTAGGGAAATTCACATTACTCCCGAGGGGAGAATCAAATCTTACGTTCCTTGGTATATTTTGTCGTTTTCGGAAACAGTACTTCCACATAAGTCCTATGAATAATCCTATTAAGAAAACACAGGCACTCGTCACAAGCACTTCCTTCGTCATCACCAGCAACAAATATCCAGGAAAGTATTTATAGCACACGGCACACAGTGATCCAATCAGAACTGAAATGATCGTCCATAGTTTGAAAATCCAAGTCCATCCATCCTCAGAATTATCGAATCGCGTACTATTTGCATCACACGGCACATTTTGTCGGTCTGAAAGCACAGGTGTGCTTGAAGCTACCGGTGTACATGTATTTGCAGCTTCATTAAATGAATCTAATAAGTTTCTCCAGACCGAAACCGGTGATTTTCGTCTTTGTCCGGACACACGAGGGGTTATCTCCCCTGGTTCATTTTGTAACTCACCTGTAAGTTCCATTTCACAGGGTGAATATGTCGTTTGATCGTGTTACATCATCACATTTATTATAATCACGATATGCACAAATATTCCACACAACGAAAAGAAATCCAGTTTGAATCGCTGAATAAAAATTCACACGAGGCACATAACACACGTGAATAAAATCTTTTTCGTCACAGATTTTAAGAATCACACACATGCACACGAATGTTCCACACAACACGGCACTATTCACTTACTGAATGCACAAAACACAGGCATTTGTCGGACACTAATCGACAGAGTTACGGACAAAATAATGTTTTATACGATATACGCGCACAGATTTCATACAATGTCACAACACATATATCGGTCACAGATTCATAAAATACACATCTATAAGGCGAGCGCACACATTTTCTTCTTACGACTCATTGTGCACAAATCAATTTATCAACGCACTACCGAGCAAAACATTTCACTCGCGATCACGCACAGTCACAAAGTAGAGATAGCACATAAAAGAAAAATAATCACGCACAAATAAATCGTCACAGTATTATGCACACTTCGCACAAAATTATTTCACACACGAACAATCACAAAATGAACGCGCACAAATAAATCACAAAACACTACACACTCTGCACAAAATGATTTCACACGCGGGGCAGTCACAAATCATACACATTAAAATAAATCGCGCACAATCAAATTGTCAATAAATTACAAACACTATCGCGCGTGAAATTCTCACATATGAATATATCACACGCAAACAAAATCACTGAAATATGCACTTGCACAAATCAATATAAAACGGTCGCGCATTAAAACACAAAACATATACTTAGTATATATGTATCACACGCGATCGCGCACTATCACTTCACTTCCACAGAATTTGTACGGTATCAAATACACATATCAATATACTTACCGTACACTAAATAAAAACGAATCGATAATTTCACTAATATATAATAACGATATAATATACACACATAGGTCACGGGGAAATATATACACTAAGTCACTGAATCCACACGCAAAACACTATAATCTTTTCACTGATCACACCAATACTTACTTTTCATCACAAAATTTAAGAAAATTGTTTCACTTTTCCTCCACACACTTCACATCGTTTTCCAGAATCCATGTACAAGCACTTTGGAAATACTGCGAAGCATTCTTTGCATTCCACTCGCGATTTCACTTGCACTTTTCGCACGAAATGAACATTTCCAAATTCTGTGTAATCGTACACGCGTACGAATTTTGTCGGTTCCTGTATATCCATAATGAATAATTACACACACGAGAAAAAAAATTGCACTTATACACAAATCACGTAGGTTATATCACACAAGCTGCCACCAGTTGTAACGTAGGCCACTGCGGTCACTCAGTTATATTTGTGTAATAGATGTAATGAAATCTTTTTGGTAGCGTACACGGTAAAAATGTATGTACAATGTATATAAATCCAGATATTGTAGTGTAAATCCTCGGTGTGATGATAATCCTTGGTAGCGTAAAAATCCTCTGTGAAATGATAATATCCAAATCAATAAAGTTTCTTAGTTTATTTACAAGTTTACGATACGATCAAAGTATTAATAAAACTATTACAATCTTAAGACAAAACGATGCGTACTCTCCAGACACTGTCTAGACACTGAGATGCTGGGCCACCTGCGCGTCGCTATTTATAGCTACGCTGGGGCAACCCGGCGTGAGCTGCCGTTTTCCAGGGCCAGGTGACGTGAGCTGCCTATATATTGGCAACTCAGCGTAAGTTGCCGATTACGCTGGTCAGATGGGCGTTGTATTTTACGTATATAGAGTACGTTTAAATCAATTATATAATAAAGATAGATAATATACAGACATATAAGCATATTTAAACTTATTTACATTACAACATTACAATTTGTACAATGTACGTGTTGCAAATTTATTGTTTTTACACTCAAAGGGCCTTTCAGATATAGCGAGAGTATGTTGCAAAGAAGAGAGAGAAAGAGGTGAATCTGAGAGTTACAACTGCTAGGAAGATTTATGGTGACCTCCCTTTTCTTTCTTTCTGTACTCTAGTACATAATATCTGTAAAACTGATAGGCCATGTGTATACACTCAGGAAAAAGACCAGGAACATTTTACGATTTAAAATGTTTCGATAGTACTTCCGATGATTGTATATAGCAAAATATGTCAATGCAAGCTTAAAAGAAACCTATATTGCTTTCTTTTATTGTGTCGCCTGCGAAGCATAGCGACACTTAGGGATCACTTTGTCCGTTGTCCGTCCGTCTGTCTGTCCGTCTGTCTGTCACACTTGGATGTCACACCCTATAAAAGTGATTCCTGAGTGTCGCTATGTTTCGCAGGCGACACATGCATTCCTTGGAATTATTTTACTAATATGCAGAATATCCTCCAAGCAGAAGGAAGGGATCGATTTGCCCGGCGTCTGTCTGTCACACTTTTATGTAGTCACAATTTCATATAAAAGTATCCTTATGTGTTGCTATGTTTCCCAGACGTAACATGCATTCCTTGAAATAATGCGACTGTTTTGAACTTTGATGAACAGAGGAAGAAATGTTTTTGAAAGACATGAAAATAGCTGCTGACAAATTAATATTGTAAATCAAGTTTATGATTATATCGAGATATCAAAGCCAAATATGGTGATGTATCCGGAAAAAAAAAGATGTAAGATAAAAATCAAAGAAATTAAAAAAAGCCATTCAATAAGAAATCTTTAACAGGGATAAGTTTCTGCAATTAGAAATGGTAAAAGTTACAAAACGCTCATTCTCATAAACATTGAAAAAGAAGATACCAATTGACTTCTTGCTTTTATGTGTGTGTTGTAGAAGAGATATATTAGTAGTACAATACCCAATAAAAATTACGACACAAACCACAATCACTTGGTTCATTACTATTATCACCATGTCCATAACCCCTGTATCCATTACACCATAAGTCACAAACCACAATCACTAGGTTCATCACTATTATCACCAGGTCCATAATCCCTGTATCCATTACACCATAAGTCACAAACCACAATCACTAGATTCATCACTATTATCATCAGGTCCACAATCCCTGTGTCCATAACACCATAAGTCGAAAGCCACAATCACTAGGTTCATTACTATCATCACCAGGTCCATAATCCCTGTGTCCATTACACTATAAGTCGAAAGCCACAATCACTAGGTTCATCAGTATCATCACCAGGTCCATAATCCCTGTATCCATTACACCATAAGTCACAAACCACAATCACTAGGTTCATCACTATTATCACCAGGTCCATAATCCCTCTATCCATTACACCTTAAGTCACAAACCACAATCACTAGGTTCATCACTATTATCACCAGGTCCACAATCCCTGTGTCCATTACACCATAAGTCGAAAGCCACAATCACTAGGTTCATCACTATTATCACCAGGACCACAATTGCTGTATCCATGACACCACAAGTCGAAAGCCACAATCACTAGCTTCATCACTATTATCTTTAGGACCACAATTCCTGTATCCATTACATAATAAGTCGACAGGCACACATGTGTTTGACTTATATCATTTCATATATCCTTCACGATACGGATTGGGTTCTTAAACGAGAATTGATTTCACTATAACAAAGAAAAATGATATAATAATATGACATAACTCCACCATACTTATATCTGATATAAGGCGGTTTGTTGTTGGAAATCCCCTCCCGATGCTGTGATCAGGATCCCCGGCGAGGTTGAAAAAAGTATTGACCATAAGGTTCTTACATTTGTCAAATTTCGTCAATTTTATGCTTATATGTAAAGAAAGATCCTGTATCAACTTTTCATTCTGCCCTCAAGCTCTCCAGCTGATGATGCAGTACATGCTGTGCTCAGCAAATTTTGTCCAGCCGAAGAGGCTGATGCCTCCACTGAACTCGCTTAAGCAGTGGCAGCTTGCATCCGCAATAGTAGTAATGTAAACGTCTTCAAATTGAATAGCACAATTTAAGAACAGATAAATTGGCAATGTGGACCAGACATGCACGTTTCGGGTACTTAACCCTCATCAATAATACGTACCACTCCCCTACCCAGTACAAATCAAACATCACATGCGTGTTATGTGTTGCACACTTGTACGAGGTGGGAATATGTCATATATAAGAGTTATTGTTATTTTGATATATTTATGTGTGTTTTACAGCATCACACATCTATATCAATAATCTGTGTTAATAATATGGAAAATATCGGTAACTACAATAGACGGCATGGTCAAATGTATGGGAATACCATACAGCATGAAAGAAGGTATGAAGAACATCTTGAGGTTCAATGTTTTTCTACTCAAAGAGACAAAATTAATTGCTGAAAATAAATATGATCCCGATACAATCAGTAAGAACAAACATAGTATACCGAAGTCATAAACAAAGTATACAGAATCAGATGTCACGGAGATGTTTAATTTACTGATCGATGACATTTTTGTTGTCTTTAGAGGTCGATGTTTTTATACTGTACATGTATACATGTATGTTTTAGTTTTTATTCATTGAAGACAAATCTGAAAATATATATACTGCTCATAAAAAAGTTTAGAATCACATTGGGTTTTCTCTAAACCTTCTAATGAAGACGTTAAACACTTCTAGCCAGATATCAACATCTTGGTGATAGAGGTTGTTTGACGTGGGTCCTTGGCCTCTTTGTAGTTATTATATTCGAACAAAGTCGGATAAGTTTCAGTAATTGTCGGTTTGCCATTTACAAAGTGGCGTGAACATAGTCTGTGGCGTGACCCTAGTCTGTAGTTACGAGGAGGGTCATAGTTCTCACGTCGTAACAAATTTAGCCATGTTCTCCTTGCTTTTGGGTCCTTTTTACAGTTGGGAAAGCAAAACATGTTACACCATTCATGTATCCATATTTTCCTTATTTTTTTGTGTCGCTAAAACAACCAACTGCAGCACAATAGTACCGAGTATTCTGCAAATAAGACAACGAATGAACTTTAATGATATCTACACTCTACTTTTCTTTTCCTTTCTAACATTTGGTGAAGGAGTAGATGTCCGAGAGCGTTTTCTTTCGTTTTGGTCCATTTTGGAGAAAGATTGAAATTCTCGAGCATGAACACCGCTGGAGTCGTGCTGATCGTACAAGGTCTGATTCGCTATACATTTTGTAAATACTGCGTTGAGGTCTATCAATTTCAACTCTTCATCTTCTTCGCACACAGTTTTAATGAATTCATTTACGGTCGAAGTAGTTGTTTTCAATTCCTGAACATGGACGCTTTTTCCTCTTCTGGGAATAATGGTACACAGAGCGATTTCCGCATTTTCAAACGTACATAATTAAACTTGTAAATTTATATTGTTTTGTCTGATTTTTACTGGCGTTTTGGGGTATTCTGACCCATAACAGAATTGGGGGCTCGTCCGGGATCGTAATCTCTGCATTTTTAACGAAAAGTTCGTTTTTGAAAAAAAAAAATATTTTTCTCAATAATTTTTTTGCCAGCAGAAATCAATCATGGTATTTTCGGTCACTGAATTTTTGAAATCGCCGACTGTAGATGAGTTCGAATCACTGAAAAAAGATGATTCCATGCTGTAAATTTATCCGGTTTTAAATGATGCTATTGAATTTAAAGACGTTTAACGTTGAACTACTTGGTGAGTGTCACTGCTGGTGGACCAAGAGTCCCCGATGGCACATGTAGCCAAGTCCGTCTCTTCAACGCATTTGAAATTTTCTGTTACAAACTTTCTTGACATTTCTAAAACGTGGGTCCTGTAGCATCATATCCCACCCATTCTGCTACGTCTTTTGGTACATTTTTGGACATAATAATTATCATACTTTTTGGCCATATTACATTGTTTAGACTGAGGATCACTGACGAGGGTTTAATACCCGAAACGTGCATGTCTGGTTCATGCTGTAAATTTATCAGGTTTTAAATGATGCTATTGAATTTAAAGACGTTTAACTTTGATTGGTTTAGGTCTTCACTTGAAGTTAGATGTAAAATTTTCTATGAGAAAACAAGAAATTAGAAATACTGTGGCTAAAGTGCTTTTAGCTGAGGAAACCTTTACGTGATACGATTTTCCTATTGAACCTGTTTCAAGCGAAACCAAAATGTCAAAATTTGAGTTTGAATTAGAGAAAATGAAAATACAATTACAATTTGAAAGAGAAGAAAAAGAAAGACAATTTGAAAGAGAAAAGGAAGAAAGAGAGAAACAGGAACGTATGCACGAGAAAGAACTCCAGTTTGAGTTTGAAAAGTTAAAGTTAGAGAAAAGCGCTAAGGAAAATCCTGTTCCTTCGCTTGTCAAGTCTGAATTCGACGCCGCCAAAAACATCAGATTAGTACCAAAATTTCAAGAAAAGTCCGTGGACAAATATTTTCCACATTTTGAGAAAATCGCGGCCAATCTGAAGTGGCCACGTGATTTTTGGCCAACGTTGTTACAAAGCGTACTTATTGGCAAAGCGGCTGAAGTGTACTCGGCGCTCAGTATTGCTGAGAGTTCAGACTATGACAAGGTCAAGGACACGATTTTGAGAGCATATCAGTTAGTACCTGAAGCGTACAGACAAAAGTTTAGAAAGTACAAAAAGTTTGAGAACATATGTTGAATAAGAAGATTTATTTGATCAGTGGTTTCGATCTAAGAAAAGTCCCAATTCATTTGACAATTTACGTCAACTCATTCTGATAGAAGAGTTCAAAGATTTAAGAACTCATTTGGAAGACAAAAATGTTAAAACTCTTGAAGAAGCCGCTGTTTTGTCTGATACGTATGCTCTCACTCATAAGAAAAATTTCGTGTCGAAAACTCAATCTAGCGATAGCGCAAAAACGTCAGATTTTCAAAGAAAAATTTACAAGAGTCTCAGTCGTCCATTAGTTCCCAGTCACCATCTCAAGGTGGTTCTACGTCCGGACCTAGGTCCGAGCGTTCTAAGGCATCCCCAGGGGTGGGGTCGCTTCCTACATGCAATTATTATATTAAGAAAAAAGGTCATGTTATTGGTGAGTGTTTGAAGCTTAAGAAGAAAAAAGAACTTAAGTCACAGGCCTGTGCGTCTGTTAGAAATGATAGGATAGTCTTAGATTCGATTTGTTCTGACACTTCTCAGATTCAGGGTTCTAAGTCCAGTTCTGATGATTTTGTGGAGGATCATTATAAGGCCTTTTTGTCACACGGATTTGTTTCACTCAGTGATTCTAGCGAAGCGTTGCCTGTTCAGATCTTGAGAGATACTGGTGGTGCCCAGACTTTATTGTTAGAGGGTTCATTGCCTTTGTCTGAGCACACTTTTACTGGTAGGTCAGTTTTATTACAGGGTGTGGAGCTAGGCGTCATTGATGTTCCCCTTCATAAAATTTATTTGAAATCAGACTAAATTACTGGACCTGTTATCGTAGGTGTTCGACCTACTCTTCCCGTTCAAGGCGTTTCCTTGTTGCTTGGCAATGATTAAGCTGGCGGCAAAGTTGTAGCCGATCCGATTGTTTGTGAGAAAATCACGTCCGATGATGAAGACGACGACTTGTACCAAGCCTGCGCTGTTACCAGGGCGATGGCCAGGAACAGACTGAAAGAGGCTGAGAGATCGTCTGCACTTAACGAGGACCATCCCATCCGCCATTAGACAGAGATACAGATGTTTTAAGCCGTGAGCACTCCTCCGAGCAAAGTAAAGATCCGGAGATCATCCGACTAAGCAAGATGGCCCTTTCCCGAGAAGAAGCGGACAAAGTCGGAGAGTGCTTCTACATACAAGATGTCATCTTTATGCGGAAATGGAGACCACCCGATGCAGCCCCTTATGACGTGTGGCGGGTAGTTCACCAGAAAGTGGTTCCAGTAGCGTATCGCGGGGACATCGCGAGTTTAGCTCACGACACACCCATGCCAGGCCTTTTTTGTGTCAATAAGACTTATAATAGGATTTTAAGTCACTTTTACTGGCCTAAGTTGAGAAAAGATGTGTCTGAGTTTTGTAAGTCTTGTCATAATTGTCAGATGGTAGGTAAACCCAATCAAGTTATACCACCTGCTCCCCTCCAACCCATTCCAGTCTTTGGGGAACCTTTTAGTAGGTTGTTAGTTGATTGTGTAGGTCCTTTGCCTAGGACTAGGTCAGGGAATCGGTACTTACTGACAATTATGTGTACTTCGACTAGGTTTCCTGAAGCCATACCTCTTAGGAATATTAAGGCAAAGACCATAGTCTATTCAGTCAGATCAGGGTTCGAATTTTGTGTCAGGGTTGTTGTTTCAGCAGGTTATGCATGAGCTAGGTATCAGGCAGTATAAGTCTTCTGCGTACCATCCTGAGTCCCAGGGGGCACTTGAACGCTTTCATCAGACCCTTAAAACTATGATGAAAACATATTGTCACCAGTATGAAAAAGACTGGGATGAAGGGGTTCATCTCGTGTTGTTTGCGGCACGAGAAGCGGTTCAGGAGTCCCTGGGGTTCAGTCCCTTTGAGCTAGCTTTTGGGCATACGGTCAGGGGGGCATTGAAGTTGTTGAATGAAAAATGGTTGACCGAGATTAGCGATTTGAATCTCCTAGACTACGTGTCTAACTTCAAAGACAAGTTATATAATGCTTGCAAATTGGCTCAAGAAAATCTCAAAACACCACAAATGAAAATGAAGACATGGTATGACAAAGATGGTAGAAACAGAATTTCTAAACCAGGCGATAAAGTTCTTGTCTTTTTGCAAATCCCTGGTCATCCTTTGCAAGCTAGATATTTCGGTCCTTATGAGATTGAGAGTAAAATAAGTGATGTTAACTATGTGGTCGGCGAAAAGGAAAAAAGAGTGTGTCATGTTAACATGTTGAAAGAATATTTTGATAGAAATGAGTTAAAGAAGATCCTGACGATAATCTCAACAGCACTCACAATAGAGCACCAAATTGAGCATCGACGGACCCCTAGGAAGCCAGAGGTGGGACCAGGTGCCCGGGAGGAGTAAGCATCCCCTGTTGGCTAGCCGCACCCGCCGTCGATGATCATGCACGAAAATGAAAACATATGAAAAACATGAATTGCAGTGTCTGAGGCCATTTCTATCTAGAAAGTGCTATGGCGACCATGTCAGGGAAAGTATTCAAAACACTTACTGTCAAACCCCTCGCGGGGAACTTTTTTTTACGAGCTCCACACGGCAAAGGGCATAAGTGTGACACAAATGAGTTAAAGAAGATCCTGACGATAATCTCAACAGCACTCACAATAGAGCACCCAAATGAATTATCCTTTTCTCTGTAGTCGTTTTATTCTGATGATAATTCTATTGTTTGGGCAAAGTCTTTTTCTATTCTTAAAAGTTGAATTCAATGTTTAGTCGCAGAGGTATTACTGTCTTTGGATTTTTTTTTTTCAACTGCTTCTTCAAATCGTTGATCTTCATCTTCGTTTGTAACGTCTCGAGTAGTTGTAGAATTCGTTTTTTCTTGGGTATTTTTGTTTGAAATTGGCTTATCTTGTCTTCTCATGATTCTTGTCCATAATTCTTTTGCGGTCCATGATTTAATCTGTTGATTCCTTTTTTTTTCCTTTTATTCATCACTGATTGTCTAACTTCCGAAGATTGTTCGCTCTCTTCTATATTCTCTTCTTCATTCTCCTCGCTTAATGATAAGTGCACGATTCCCACTTCTAATTGTTGCTCTTTATCTTTCATGCTTTATGTCCAAGACTGGCGAGAATCAGTTTTGTCCTGTAAAATGTCTTTGTCCGACCGATTCTTTTCAGCGGGTGGTTTGCGTCGAAAAAGGAATTTATCACTTCTCTTTCCGGCTCCATCTGCAAACGTGCCTTTTTCCTTCATTGAATTTTCATTCAAGAAAGACCATTCATACCATCCTGAAGTGGATTTGAGTTTTACGTACAGCTTCTTCCATTTGCTGCGGATTTCGTCACATTTTGGAAGTTGTTTACTAAGGTCTCTATCTTCTATTTCAAACAAATTATTGCAAGAAGCACTTTGTCCCATCTCAACTTCATTTTCGGTTTCTGAATCTTTGGATCGCTGTATATTGTACTGTGTAATCGCAGTCTTCCGCATCAGATATTTCGAGTGGTCTTTGATCTGAAGATTTCTTTGTCAAATCACTTAAATTTCTCATATCTGTTTCAAAGTTTAGTTTCTCTCTTTCGGTTTCTCTATCTTCAAAGGCTTTTTCTTGTAACTTCTTAGTAAGCACATTGTCGTCTGCATTTGCATTCCCATTAGAATTAGCATAGGTAGCGCTCTCTATCTCTTCGGTACTTGTGACGTGGACTTCTTCACATTCATTTTCTTCTGTAGCTCTCTCTGGTGGGTCCAACGTATTTCTCACTTTTTTAGAATCGCTTGCTTCAATCTTTGTAAGCTTTTCCCATTCTTTAATTTAATTAAGAATTACCTATTTCGTTTCTACAAAATAAACTATTGACGAAAAGTCCGTCTAGAATGTTTAACAGACATAGTAAAGAAAATCACCCCTTTACCATTTGTTCATCATATATTTTATGATTAACCTATGTTTAAAGATAAAGTCCTTTTTTAACAACGTATACAACGTATAATTAAACAATGGGCTTTGTATAAAACGACTTATGAAGATAAGAGATGTTCTTACCTCTATGTAGTCATCAATTTTTTTCACACGAAGCAAGGGATTATCTTCGTTTCTAGAAACGTATTTTCTCCAGTCTGAATGATGATGGAGATGCTTACTCTTCCTGGGCACCTGGTCTCACTCTCATATCGGGAGTTCGCTTCTTTTCATATGGTGGAGGTTTTTGTTTTTGTTTGCTTTGGTTCCTGTTTTATCCTGATTTTGTATGCCTTCGGTTTCTGATTTTCTGAATTATCGAATTGGACTGTAGACAGGGATATGGTCATTATCCATATTTGTCACTTCCTCCTGCCATATGTGAGAGAATATGATAAACTTACTATTTCAATGTAAGAAAGATATCATTCATTGATAAGTGATTCCTTAGTAATTAGCACATCTAAAATATTTTACTTTCAGTCTATCAAAGCATTTTATCTAAGGCAGGAGCAAAATTTCGCATCTTTAAATGAAATCGATACCATGATATTGTCGAAAATGTAAATGTCTGATCGCCATAGAGATATTTTGTTACCGAATCGTAGCATTTACGTATGATCCTCATTCTCAGAGGCGCTACCATATGCATGATTATAAAGAAATATTGAATTTGGATACATACAAGCAATTACATGGACGGATCTAGAACATGGGGAATGTTCAAATCGTCAAGGGGAAGGGACGTCCAGTCCATAGTATGAAACACTTAAATACGTAAAAATTGGGACAAATTTGTTGCAAATTACCGGAGCGGAGGAAAGTGTTCTTGACATCTAAAAAGAAGGGAGGAGATCTCCAACAAGACCCCGTTGCAGCATCAACAGTAAAACACCAAAACACCCGATGCAAAAACACAAAAGACGACGAGTACAGCACGAGACGGAAAAGAGACAAACGACATGTAAACATCAAACACAAAAGACTACACATAAACCGACGAGACCAATGGATAACCGGTGCCGACTTTGGACGGCCATCTGTCACGCAAGTAGCAAATTGTGTTGTTATCCTGGATTACGTGCGCACAACCCTCTCACTTCTCCAATTACCCAGAGGTCTCGAAGAACGTACAATTGTGGTGTAAAACAACCTCCTCACTGTAAGATGACATCACACAAACAAGACCGCGAAACGCAGAGGCCCCATAGACACAGATGCATATGTAAATGGATATAAAAAGAGGGCATGCGTAATACAGTCCGTGCTCTGCCGGCTGTAGCGAGCTCATGGATGTAATCACCCGATACGGTCCGAAATAAAAAAGAATTTTCAATATGATTTGGCTGGCCAAGTGCCCCTCCCCTATCTAAATCATTGTTCTGGGCTACTGACATCTTCTAGAGACAAGTGTACATTATTTCTTGTCTCGAGAAGACAGACGGGCTACCGGAAATGTTTTTAAAACAAGTCCTTAATTAGGCGTTATATTAAACCCAAGAAATGGTGAAAGACAAACGGTTCAATTTTCGGCTATTGTGAGAATGAAAGAGGCAGAAAAAATACGGTCTTGATTTTAAGTTACCTGTCTTAGTTTGGCCAACTATTCTATTGCGTTGATAGAATTTGATGTTATCGATTACAAATAAGGGCAATTATGCTATAAAACGTCTTCAAGTTTAAAGACGTAGCAGGATGGGTAGGAGACGATGTTACAGGACCCAAGTGTTAGAAATTTCAAGAAATTTTTTTTAAGGGAAAATTTCGAATGAAGATTTGGTATTTAAAATGGGGTGCCTTTTAGCTAGATGAAGATGATTTGGTATTTAAAATGGGGTTCCTTTTAGCTAAAAGTGATATGAAGAGTTTGATTTTTTTTAGTGTGTGGTTTTTGTGTTTTATTCGAGTTTGTGTTTTTTTGAGTTTTTTATGTTTGTGTTTTTGTTTGTGTTTGAGGAGTTTGATTGATATCGAAATTCTGTTTGAGGAATTTCCTAATTGGCGGTATCAAACGTGAACTGCGATTCGTACACCACAGTACACCAAATAAACCTTTAGAGATTTTGTTTTAATTTTATCGTCTTGAGAGAAGATAAATTTGATGTGGTGCAAAAGATGTCAGATGCTTTGATTTATTTAAAACAATAAACATACCAAGTCGTTCAGTTTTCCTTATTACTTTCTATGTCTCTGTTAATGAAGGATGGTGGAGCTACACTCCTTATTGGCCGTCCAAGCATTGCGCATACCAAACGTCCACATGGGTATTCATTCCTGTACTTTCTGTTCATTTCGTACATTTCTCCGTGTACGAGTTTTATTTGGGGAAACACATTTACTATATCTTTCCGGACAATTTTTAAAATGTTATTCTAAAGTAAATGCGGTAGAACATGAAAATCTTCATGACGAGGCACATCAGGTCCATCAAGATATTCAGGTAAGAGAAGTCCTTGGACGGGAAGGTATGGTCCACTTACGTCAATGATATTAAGTTGTTCAACCCTGACTGTGAGACAGTCTATCTCATCATCTAATTCTTTTACTATGATAGGATTTTATTTGACCCCAGATCTTAATTAAATGCGACAGTTTATGAAATTCCGTATGAAGAGGCATTAAAATGTCCAGTAAAGAGAGGTCCTTGGACGGGAGGATATGGTTCTCATACGTCAAATACATAAGGAAGTTCAACCCTGACTATGAAACAGTCCATCTAATCAGATTTAATTTTCCTTATCAATTCTTGTTCATGTGGTCTCTTAATGAAGGATGTAGGAGCGTTTTATTGGTAGTCCAAGCATAGCGCATAGAAAACGTCCATATAGGTATTCATCCCTGTACTTCCTGTTCATTTCGTACAATTCTTTGTGCATGAGGTTTCATTGGGACAAGGCACTTACTTTATCTTTCCAGAAAATTTTCAAATGTAATTCTCAACTTATGCGTTAGGTCTTGAAATTATTCATGAATAGGCATACCAGGTTCATTAAAATATCCAGTAAAGAGAGGTCCTTGGACGGGAGGGAATGGTCATCGTACATCAAATATCCAGTAAAGAGAGGTCCTTGGACGGGAGGGAATGGTCATCGTACATCAAATATCCAGTAAAGAGAGGTCCTTGGACGGGAGGGAATGGTCATCGTACATCAAATATCCAGTAAAGAGAGGTCCTTGGACGGGAGGGAATGGTCATCGTACATCAAATATCCAGTAAAGAGAGGTCCTTGGACGGGAGGGAATGGTCATCGTACATCAAATATCCAGTAAAGAGAGGTCCTTGGACGGGAGGGAATGGTCATCGTACATCAAATATCCAGTAAAGAGAGGTCCTTGGACGGGAGGGAATGGTCATCGTACACCAAATATCCAGTAAAGATAGGTCCTTGGACGGGAGGGAATGGTCATCGTACATCAAATATCCAGTAAAGAGAGGTCCTTGGACGGGAGGGAATGGTCATCGTACATCAAATATCCAGTAAAGAGAGGTCCTTGGACGGGAGGGAATGGTCATCGTACATCAAATATCCAGTAAAGAGAGGTCCTTGGACGGGAGGGAATGGTCATCGTACATCAAATATCCAGTAAAGAGAGGTCCTTGGACGGGAGGGAATGGTCATCGTACATCAAATATCCAGTAAAGAGAGGTCCTTGGACGGGAGGGAATGGTCATCGTACATCAAATATCCAGTAAAGAGAGGTCCTTGGACGGGAGGGAATGGTCATCGTACATCAAATATCCAGTAAAGAGAGGTCCTTGGACGGGAGGGAATGGTCATCGTACATCAAATGCATAAGGAGGTTCAACCCTAACTATGAGACGGTCAATCTAATCATCAGCTTTTATTTTTCTTCTTTATTTTATGTCTCTCTTAATGAAGGATGGAGGAGCTGTCCTCCATATTGGTAGTCCAAGCATTGCTCATAGAAAACGTCTAGAGAGGTATTCATTCCTATACTTCCTGTTGTTTTCGTACATTTCTTAGTGCACGAGTTTTCTTTAGGGTAACGCAATACCATATCTTTCCGGACAATTTTCAAAAAGTAATTGAAATTCTTCATGAAGAGGCACATCAGGTCCATTAAGATGTCCAGGTAAGATAGGTCATTTGACGGAAGGGTATGGTTCTCGTACGTCAAATGCATAAGAAAGTTCACACCTGACTTTAAGACAGTAAATCTAATTATCAGCTTAATTTTATTATTCATTTTTTGTCTCTCTTATTGAAGGATGGTGGAGCTACACTTCTAATATGTAGTCCGAGCATTGCACAAAGAAATCGTCCAGAAAGGTATTCGTTTCTGTATTTCCTGTTCATTTCGTACATTTCTTTGAGCACATCTTTCCAGACAATTTTCATCATGTGAATTTGGTCACGAGATTCTTCATGAAAAGACACATCAGGTCCAGTTAAGAGAGGTCCATCGAGGGGAGGGCATGGTCCTCGTACGTCAATGATAGGAGGGTCAACTTTGACTGTAAAACAGTCTGTCTCATCATCAGATTCTTCTATTATGATAGGATTTTCATGTGACCCCGGATCTTCAATAATTATCGGATTTTCAATGGTCCCCTCGTTTTCATTTACCTGCATATTTTCCGGATTCATGCTCCTAAAATAGAAAGAAATCCCTTCTTACAAAAGTTTAATGGTTATTTCTTTATTGTATTATAGCATGTACGGCTGATAAGATATTTTAAATAAACATTTGTAGGAATTATCCCTCCTTGATCGTTTTGATATTAGGTGTTCTGGTTTAAGACAATTTTAAGATAGTTTAAGTTAGTTTTGTTTTGTATAGCTTTTAATATCCATTTCTTTCCATTGCCTTTCGTTATACTGGTCACTTGGCTGTTCATTGTCTGATCCATTAGTCAGATTATTAGCAGTCTTCCTCTTAGTTCCATTAGAGGTATAAACGAAAGGAGAGTATCGCCATCAGTAGTTTTAAAGTTCAGGTTTCGGCACAATTTAAGAACTAATCCCTCCCCCTTTTCTCCATAGACCTCTGTACAAATATGGTAATGAGTCCGATGGCACCTATACCTTAACACTGAACGGCTCAAACTCATTATAATACCAAGCCCTGCCTTTTCTCTGTAGAAATATAAGAAGTATGGTTATAAGTATGATGGCACTCATACCCTTCTGATGGCACCAATACTGTAACACTGAACCGCTCAAACTAAGCTCCACCCTTCTGTCTAATGGCACCCATACCATAACACTCAACGGCTCAAACTCATTATAATACAAAACCATGCCTTTTTCTCTGTAGAAGTATAAGAAGTATGGTAATAAGGCTGATGGCACCTATATCCTAACACTGAACGGCTCAAACTAAGCTCCACCCTAAACACAGAACGGTCAGTGTCACCTAAATATTGCACAACTCTGTGTATTTCATACCTGAGTGATGAGATCATATTACCATACTAGAGGTTTAAACTCTCAAAGGACATTCACCTTATATTTAACAGTTTGAATAGTTGAATTGGACATTTTAAATCAATATGGCCAAAGATCACGTATATTTTGATCTTTTCTTAAAAGAATGCATCCAGATTACATGGAATGAAATATTTGTCATCGCTAAAAACAAAATGTTATGGGTGTGAAGTTAGTCATCCTTCTCAATGTGAACACTCATGCTTAATGGACTCTCTTTTCATGAAATTAATATGTAATTTCGATCAAGCCTTCAGTTCTCTAACCTATGTGGACATATTCAAACTTTTGGAAGACAAGTATTCGTGTGGCAAGGATTTGATTTCATCACTAACATCTTCAACTGAAATGTTTTTGACAACAGATGCATGGCGTAGTTTATTATTCCGTCGAATGGAAGACCAAGCTCCGCTTTTATAAACGATGTCTGACGATGAAAAGAAATCATTTTTAGAGAATTACTATTTCAACCCTAAAAATGCAGCCGCTTACACTACTCCGGAAAAATTGTACAGAGCTTTAAAATCGAACCCCAGATACTCATTTTCAAGAAGTTTTATACGAAACTGGTTACAGAATCAGGACTCCTACACTTTGCAGAGGGAATCTCGTCGTCCGAAAAAAAGTCCCAAATATTCGAGTATATGGTATAAACAGTCAATGGAGTATGGATCTAATGGATGTACAAAATTTATCAAAGCAAAATGATGGCAAAAAAAAAAATGATGGCATCAAATATTTACTTGTATTGATTGATAGCTTTTCAAAATATGTACGGATAATAGTATTAAAAGACAAATCAGCAAAAAGTGTACTTCGAGGGATCAAGGAGGTATTTGAATCCGGAACAAAATGCCAAACTCTAAGAAGTGATAGAGGAAAAGAGTTCAATAATAATTTGTTACAAAATTACTTGAAAGATATTGGAGTTCGTATATTCTACACAAACCAAGTGTCCAAAGAAGCCATTGCAGAAAGAGTAATTCCATGAGTGGGAGATTATTTAGATATTTTCAAAAGAAGAGAAGCTACCGATATATTGACATCTTACCTGAACTTGTTAACAATTACAACTCCACTTCTCATAGAAGCTTAAATGGACTTGCTCCTAGAGACATTTACAAACAAAACGAGGCAGATATTTGGGCTTTCGTGTTCTTACATAAACCAAAGGTTAAAAAACTCAACAAAACAAATAATAAGGAAAACCGAAAGAAATCAAATAAAACTAAAAAGGAGAAAACATACATGAAGTATAGATTTAAAATCAACCAACTAGTAAGACTATCCCATCTCAAACATATTTTCACCAGGGGCTACCAAGAACAGTTTACAGGAGAAGTATTCAAGGTATCAAGACGCTTTCATCTGCAAGGGATTCCTATGTATAAAGTTAAAGATTTCAACGGAGATGATATAGAAGGAAGTTTTTATGAGAATGAACTTCAGAAAGTTTCAAAAGATGAGGACAGTTTATGGACAATAGAAAAATTCATCAAGAAGAGAAAACGAAACGGAAAAGTTGAATGGCTTGTCAAGTTTGAAAATTGGCCTAGTAAGTTTAATCAATACGTCAAAGAATCCGACATTGTCGACATACAGAGCAAATAATGGAGAAATATATGTTTGTAAAATCTAGTGACAGTTTGGAGTTTTATTCCGATAACAAACCATACGATTTTAAAGTTCATTTGGACCCTATTCTTCGTCTAGATGGATATTGGAAAGTTGGACTTACTGAATTTTTCAATTACTCATACGACAATGTACAAGCCTGCAAGTCTGAAAGAGCACCGTCACTTTTAACCGATACCAAACAATATCAGTCTAAAGTATTGTATCTGTATAGTAACGTATGTGATTTTTCCAGTGTAAATGGACGAGAGAAACCTTTGTTAAGAATAGTCCACTATGACGATGAATTTCAATGGAACAGTAAATTTGATCCCGTTTATTATGTACCACTTCGGGTGAATGAACTTTCGGATATTCACTTTAGTATAAAGGACGAAAATGGATCATTAGCCACATTCTTACTATCTGACACCTGGGTTACATTACATTTCAAAAGATATCCATTTTATTAGTGGAAATTAGAAATGTCAGACAAAAAATTGTACATACCGGATACAAAGAAATGGATTACATTTTACCAAAATCTTAGCAAAGGAAGTCCACATGCAGATTATTCAATGAAAGGATATCAACGAGGAGGAGGATTGAGAAATAACACTGCACCTTACATGCTACCGATTGATCATTACACAAAGGACATTGATGAGAAGAAAGGTATTAAAATAAAGCTGACATCACCCGCAGAACAGGTAGTGGAACAAGCAAAAAGTGAAGTCAAGCGAGAAATGAGTCATGGTAAAAAACTAGGTAAACGTAAAAAGAATCACAGTTCTAATACGAAATCAACTCCTAAAAAGCAACGAAAAATATTGAAAATTAATTCGGACGTGTTTGGACCATATTAAACTATGTCTGTTTTATCATCAGAGAACTTTCGAGAGGCAATGCCCAGTCAGTTAGCTTTATTCGACATACCACCTACACAAACGGTGGTAGAAAATGTGTATTATCAAGACATACGTCCAATTTCACAAATATCGGACACTTCTCCTATAGAATTTCAACTCTCTGGACAAAATGGTATGGAATACATTGACTTGAAAAAGACTAGAATATATGTGAAATTGAAAGTTTTAAAAGATTCTGCAGTAATAGACTCTAGCGATAATGTTGGACCCGTGAATTTGTTCCTGCAATCTTTATTCAGTCAAGTTGATGTCTCGATTCAAAACAAACCCATTAGTAATTCTGGAGTATATTATCCTTACCTGAGTATGCTGAATGCTTTAGTACACTATGGAAGCGCTGCAAAATCTTCGCAGTTAACATCACAGATATGGGAAAGAGATACCGCTGGAAAATTTGATGACGTCGATGCTAAGGCTAGGGCAAACACAGGCCTATTTAAGCGTGCACAACTCATAAAAGATAGCAAAACCATTGACCTAGAGGGACCAATCATGCATGAATTATTTCAAATGGATAGATACATTTTAAATCAGGTCGCTATTCAAGTCAAGTTTTACCGTAGTCGACCAGAATTTTATTTGCTTTCATCGAAAACATCGGCAAAATACAACGCAAAGTTAGAGGAGGTGATTCTGCGAGTATGTAAATGCAAAATAAACCCTGCAGTCATTTTAACTCATGCCAAAATGTTGGAAACGACATCTGCCAAATATCCTTACAAGAAAACGGAAGTCAAAAGTCGGGCACTCGACCAGATCGCATTTACATCGCTTTTGTATCATCACAAGCTGTTGCAGGTGACTACACAAAGAATCCTTACAACTTTCAGCATTATAATATACTTCATATCGCATTACACAGCGATGGGACACCTATTGCTAATAGCCCTTTAAAACTCAATGTTGACTCATCCGCAGACACAACCGTGTCAGCTTATGTGAATCTGTTTGACAGCAATGGAACGTGGTTATTTGATACCGGTAATAATATAAGACGAGATGACTTTCTTAAAGGATGAAATGTTGTATTTTGCTTCGATTTGGAACCCGCATTTGATCAAGGAGAGTACCTTACACTTCTGAAGCAAGGGAATGTACGACTAGATGTACAGTTTAACACCGCATTGACTGAAACCATTACTGTGATAGTTTGGGGACAGTATTCAAGTCTATTTCAAATTAATGAAGCCAGAGACATAATTACAGGATGAGTGACCCACACTCTTTAAGGACGACACAGTTACAGTGTATGATACAATGTGATCCTTTGATGCAAAAACAAATTGTAGGTGTTTACCTAGCCGATCGCATCCCAAGTTTGAAGTTAAATCAGGGTATGATTGTGAACACCGACCCTCATTATCTAGATGAAAGGAGGGGATCTCCAACAACACTAGGTTGCAGCACCCACAGCAAAATCCCAAAACACCCATGCAAAAAACACAGAACAGATACCCACAGAAAGAGACGCAAAAGGAACAAGGAACACCAACTCACAACATAGAAACATAAAAGACTACACATAAACCAACGAGACCAATGGGCAACCGGTGCCGACTTAGGACGGCCATCTGCCAAGTAGGACGGCCATCTGCCATGGCACACATTGGCTAGCGATTTTTAATGTCAACGACCTATACATAGAGATATTTGATAGTCTTGGTATTTATCAACAGACTGATTTCTTAAAGCAAACCGTAAGAATACCCATAAAGTATTCATCGCATGCGATTCAGTGTCAGAATTCAATGTATTGTGGTTACTATTGTATAGCATATTTATTTTATAGGGTTAGAGGAACCAGTCTACACATGTTTTTAGACATGTTTTCTGATAAATGTTACTTGAATGACCTATTTGTTTTTCAATTAATCTATAAAATGTTTCCATTGTGTTTATTAAATCATAACATTTGAAACTTTCATTATGTTTAAATCATTGGTTTAAGTAATCACACGGTAGCTTGGTATCAAGTTACCTCCTTTTGTATACATGACTAAAGCTATTATGGATGCAATAAAAGTATAATCCTTGACACCCAGGTTTTAGTTCTGTATTACATATCAAAATGTCAGCTGGATTAACAGAGAGTTTAATAAAGTTCAAAAGGAATTGCAATATACTGATTGCTGGTCCATCTCATGCTGGGAAGTCTACATTTGTGTATAATATGTTGAAGAACCTTGTTTTGTTTGAATCAAACATCAATCATGTACTGTATGTATATGGAGTTTGGCAACCGCTTTTTGACGTTATGGAGAGAGAAATACCTTCGATCACATTTTTTCAAGGGATACCAGAAAAGAATATTCTAGAACAGTTTACTTCTCAGTATGGCGATCTATTGTTAGTACTTGATGATGTCATGGGTCAAAGTTCAACACCTGAAATGATGAATTTGTTTACGACATATTCTCATCACATGGGGATCACGGTGCTTTTTTTACTTCAAAACATATTCCCGCCTGGTAAATATATGAGGACAATATCTTTAAATGCGCATTATATAATACTTTTCAAAAATAATAGAGATTTACAACAAATTAAAACTTTGGGTAGACAAATATATCCCAACCAATCAGCATTTTTCATGGATGCCTACAAAAGGGCCACAAGGGAGCCTCACTCTTACCTGTGCATTGATTTATACCCTACAACTGATGAACGCTTCAAATTATCCAGTTGCATTTTACCTAGCGAGGAAACTGTTGTATATCTAAAGTAATGAGTAAACTTGTGCGTGACAATCTAGATTTAATTAACCTTTTGGCTACCACACATTCAAAGCAAAGAAGTCATCTTCTTCGGACTCTTAGTAAGCAACAACAACTCGCTATTGTCGAAGTCATATACAACGTTTTACAAGGTGTGTGTCGAATATCTCAAGAGGACAAAAAGACACTTTCAAAGTATAAGAAGCTGTTCAGGATATTGACTGAGAGAAAAACTTCTCAGAGCAGGAGAAAAGAAATTTTGATTAAGTTATCTAAAGTCATTCCGGTACTATTAGGTACGCTCATACTGTATTTACGCAAAAATGGCAAAAGAAGTGGTTCTAGTTCCAAGGGAGAAATATCTAAAACTAATGGAAATGTACCAACCAAAACAGAGGAATTTATCAACAAACCAAACAGTCCCCAGTAAAGAAACAAACGACATCCGAAAAAATGATGAAAGAGACCATCTAGTCAAAAATGACCTAACGAACATTGACCTGGAGACTGCAGATACCTTAGAACACATTAACGACATTACGAATCAGGAGAATGACCGTGAATCCATAACCGTAACAGATACCACTGGTGACTTTAAATCTGCCCCAGAGACAATTACAGAAGGTATTTCAAAACCCAAAAGTGACGCAATGAATCAGGGGAACGCCCGCGAAATCATAACCGTAACACCTACCACTGGTGTATTTAAATCCACTAGGGATATCATCCGTTGTAAGAAAAGAAAAAGAAGCAAGTCAAAGGAGCAAAATTGGCTTAGATTCTAAGTGAAAAAAAGAAAGTCAAAATGGATAATCAAAAAGTTTCAGTGTAAAGATTGTAAACGTTTCTACAAAAGACGATCCGAATTAAACAGACATCTTCGATCTAGAAATCAAAAATTTAATTGTGATTACTGTCAGAAGAATTTCAATCGGAAAGATAGTTTAAAAACTCATGTAAGGAGATTTCACAGTCAATCAACAGCTTCTAGCGAAAATACATTTGGCAATCAAACTGGAGGAAATGTGCCCTTAAATGAGCAACACAATCAGTCACAGGATGAAAATGAAATTATATATTCTAGGACTAACGAAAGAGAAAATGAACAGCCCTTAAATAACCAGCTCAATCAAGCACATGATGATAACCAAAGTGAAAATTTTAGAACTAACGAAAGGGAAATTGAACAGGCATTGGACGGTTCCGCTGTGATCGTTAAGATACATCCTTTGGCATCAGAGAGCTTTGATTTGTTACTGTTTTTTTTCAAATATTTCAGAACAAATTATTCATATTTTGACTACATCTACACAGGAACGAAGAGACATCAAATGGTACTTAAACGCCAGGGTCCAATTCACTCGTGAAAAGGATGGAAAAATTGAAACTGTAGTTCCACATTTTCGCAGCCTAACATACCCGCATTTATCTTCTGAAATATTCAACAATCATGATCTACACGAAGCATTTCAGAAAATTTTCACATCGAAGGAAGAGTTCATTATGAAAGGTTCTGATTGGATTTTTCAAAAAGTGTTATACTTAGAGGTACATTATGTTTTATACACACCATTAAATGCAGGGCAATACATTAAAGAGCCGGAAGTATTGAGAAGAACTAGGTCGTTGGTGAATATAAAAAACCACGACAGTAAATGTTTCCTGTACTGTATTTTAGCGAAACTGTACCCAGTAAAAAAGAATGCAAATAGAGTTTCTCATTATTTATCACACGAGTCAACATTAAATAAGTGGACTAAAGTATCCAGTGCAAATCTCCCAAGTATCAAAGTTTGAAAGGCAAAATGACATCTCAGTTAATGTTTTTGGGTACGAAGAAAATGAGATTTTCCCAATGCGAATAGCCAATACAAAGAGAAAAAGGCATGTAGACCTTCTCTTCCTTAAGCGCACAGGAAAAACACATTATTGTCTCATAAAAAATTTAAGTAGATTCCTACATCATTTATATGGCAAAACGGGAAAGCATAAACATTATTTTTGCCCGTATTGTTTACATGGTTTTTTGAAGAAAGACACTCTTAATAGGCATACTCCGTTTTGTATGACCTTAGGAGAACAAAAGGTTGAGATGCCAACACCAGGTGAAAATGATGTAATAGAATTCAAAGATATCGCTAAACAACTGCGAGTACCCTTTGTCATCTACGCAGATTTCGAAACTTATGTGCAACCGGTGGCTCAGTGTGATGATCTTGATCCAAATTCAAGTCATACGATAAACCTATCGAAATTTGAGCCTTTTGGATTTTGTTACCAAGTTGTGTCTAGCGATGACAGTTTTACTCAATCCCCTGTACTGTACAGGGGGGAGGATGTTGTAGACACTCTTTTGACAAGATTGCTCGCGGAGGAAGAAAGATTATTCAAACGTATTAAACATATTGAACCGATGCAAATTGATATGGAGATTGAGCATCACTATGACACAGTCACACACTGTCATATTTGTAGGAAAGCCTTTGGAAAATCATCAATCAAGGTACACAATCATGACCACTTAAATGGTAAATTTATCGGTATCTCTCACAGAGATTGTAACTTGCAGTATAAACAAGTTCACTTCATACCTGTCATATTTCATAATTTGCGCGGTTTCGACGGACACCTGATTATACGAAAATTGGGGAAATACAAAGCTAAAAAACTTAAAGTGATTGCAAATACACAGGAAAGATACGTCTCTTTTAGTGTCTCAAAACTTCGTTTCATTGATTCTTTTCAATTCTTAGACGCCTCGTTGGATTCCCTCGTTTTAAATCTGAAAAATGACGATACTTCACACTTCAAGCAATTTATGTTACTTATGTTACTGACGAGAGCAAATTCAATGACAGAAAGTTACCACCCAAGGTAGCTTTTTATGCCCCCCTTCGAAGAAGAGGGGACATATAGGTTTGCCGCTGTCTGTCGGTCTGTCGGTCTGTCGGTCGGTCTGTCGGTCGGTCCGCAACATCAGTTTCCGTTCAATATCTCTGGAATGGATTCACATATTGAAATGAAATTTTGTATACAGACACATCAAACAAAAATCTAGGTCAAGTTCATATTTGGGTCCGATCAAAAAAAATTTGACAGAGTTATGCCCCTTGCATTTCGAAAAATACCAAAATTTCAGGGTTTCCGTTCAATATCTCTTGAGTGGATGCACATATTGAAATGAAATTTTGTATACAGACACATCAAATGAAAATCTAGGTCAAGTTCATATTTGGGTCCGATCAAAAAATTTTTGACAGAGTTATGCCCCTTGCATTTCGAAAAATACCAAAATTTCAGGGTTTCCGTTCAATATCTCTTGAATGGAGTTACATATTGAAATGAAATTTTGTATACAGACACATCAAATGAAAATCCAGGTCAAGTTCGTATTAAGGTCCGATCGAAAAAATTTTGACAGAGTTATGCCCCTTGCACTTCGAAAAATACCAAAATTTCAGGGTTTCCGTTCAATATCTTTTGAGCGGATTCACATATTGAAATGAAATTTTGTATACAGACACATCAAACAAAAATCTAGGTCAAGTTTATATTTGGGTCCGATCAAAAAAATTTTGACAGAGTTATGCCCCTTGCAATTCGAAAAATACAAAAATTTCAGGGTTTCCGTTCAATATCTCTTGAGTGGATGCACATATTGAAATGAAATTTTGTATACAGACACATCAAATGAAAATCTAGGTCAAGTTCATATTTGGGTCCGATCAAAAAAATTTTGACAGAGTTATGCCCCTTGCATTTCGAAAAATACGTAAATTTCAGGGTTTCCGTTCAATATCTCTTGAATGGAGTTACATAATGAAATGAAATTTTGTATACAGACACTCCATTCAAGAGATATTGAACGGAAACCCTGAAATTTTGGTATTTTTCGAAATCTGTCAAAATTTTTTTGATCGGACCCAAATATGAACTTGACCTAGTTTTTCATTTGATGTGTCTGTATAAAAAATTTCATTTCAATATGTGAATCCACTCAAGAGATATTGAACGGAAACCCTGAAATTTTGGTATTTTTCGAAGTGCAAGGGGCATAACTCTGTCAAAATTTTTTTGATCGGACCCAAATATAAACTTGGCCTAGATTTTTGTTTGATGCGTCTGTATACAAAATTTCATTTCAATATGTGAATCCGCTCAAAAGATATTGAACGGAAACCCTGAAATTTTGGTATTTTTCGAAGTGCAAGGGGCATAACTCAGTCAAATTTTTTTTGATCGGACCTTAATACGAACTTGACCTAGATTTTCATTTGATGTGTCTGTATACAAAATTTCATATCAATATGTAACTCCGTTCAATATCTCTTGAGTGGATTCACATATTGAAATGAAATTTTGTATACAGACACATCAAACAAAAATCCAGGTCAAGTTTATATTTGGGTCCAATGAACAAAATTTTGACAGAGTTATGCCCCTTGCACTTCGAAAAAAAACAAAATTTCAGGGTTTCCGTTCAATATCTCTTGAGTGGATTCACATATTGAAATGAAATTTTGTATACAGACACATCAAATGAAAATCTAGGTCAAGTTCATATTTGGGTCCAATCAACAAAATTTTGACAGAGTAATGCCCCTTGCACTCGAAAAATACCAAAATTTCAGGGTTTCCGTTCAATATCTCTTGAGTGGAGTTACATATAAAAATGAAATTTTGTATACAGACACATCAAATGAAAATCTAGGTCAAGTTCATATTTAGGTCCGATCAAAAAAATTTGGACAGAGTTATGCCCCTTTGCACTTTGAAAAATACCAAAACTTCAGGGTTTCTGTTCAATATCTCTTGAGTGGAGTTACGTATTGAAATGAAACTGTTACTTTATACCCCCATAGGTTGTATCAATGCAAGTATAAAGTTGTGACTTTAATCACAGAAGGGGTAGGGGGGCATTAATGTTTTACAAACATGACTTTTAACTTGTTACAATAGTATGAAAAAGTGCCACATATCAGATGATGAATACAGTCATGCACAGAAAGTGTGGAAAGAGATGAAAATGGAAACTCTGGGAGATTACCATGATTTATATCTGAAATGTGATGTACTTCTTCTGGCGGATGTTTTCGAACGATTTAGAACCTTGACGATTGAAAATTTTGTCCTTGACCCAGCACAATTTTACACTTTAGCCGGATTATGCTGGAGTGCATGCCTTAAAATGACTGGAGTTAGATTGGAATAAATCACTGATGCTGAACAATTTCAAATGATAGAAAAGGGAACGCGTGGTGGGGTCGCAATGATCACTAGGCGCTATGCAGAAGCAAATAACAAAGATATACCCGACACGTTTGATGAAACAAAACCGAGTGAATACTTGGGGTACTTTGACATAAATAATTTATACGGAGGTGCAATGGTAGAACCTTTACCAGTGGGAGATTTTCGATGGATGTCACCCAAGGAAATAGAGTCGTTGGACGTTTTTTCATTTGAAGAAAATGTAAAAACGGGTTACATATTAGAAGTGTCCTTAGGATATCCATCTCATTTACACTTGCTTCATTCAGATTATCCCCTAGCCCCAACAAGTCTTCAGATCAAGGAGAATAACCTTTCACCCTATTGCAAAAAGTTGTATGCTATGTTCAGAAATACACAATCTGATGGAGATAAAGTCGTGTCTAAAAAGCTGGTTCCAACATTATGGGATAAAGAGGAATACGTTGTACACTACAGGAACTTGCAATTCTATCTGAAACAGGGAATGGTTTTGAAAAAAAATCCATCGTGTGATAGCCTTTACACAAGATGCCTGGCTGAAACCTTACATTCAATACAACACAAACATGAGGAAGAAAGCCACCAACAAGTTCGATGTCAGACTGTACAAGGCTTACAACAATATCGTCTTTGGGTAAGTAAATCATACACTACACTGGAACATTAATTTATTATGTTTAAGTTCTACAACAAATTAATGAAATACCTTAAGTGTAAAATAGTGTATGTTCATTCCCTTTGCAGGAAAACAACGGAAAACATACGTCTGCATATGAACTTTAACTTGGTCAATACCAGGAAAGGACTTCTACGCTTGATCAGTAAACCTAGCTTTGAAAGAATAACCATTTTTGACGAACAGCTTGTGGGTGTAAAAAATCGTCGTGTGAAATTATTACTAGACAAGCCGATATACACGGGAATGTGTGTGCTGGACCTCTCAAAATTATTCATGTATCAGTTTCACTATGGCTTCATCAAGAAAAAGTATGGTGATAGAGCGTGTTTACTTATGACGGACACCGACTCCCTGTTTTACAGTATAAAAACGACAGACATGTACAAAGACATGCAGGAAAACAGTGATCTGTTCGACACGTCAGAGTATCCAAAGAATCACTTTCTGTATTCGGAAAAGAACAAGAAAGTGGTTGGAAAAATGAAAGATGAAACCAACGGTAAGTTAATATATAAGAGAGTGATCTCAATCATCTGATTTACAGATTCATGCATTTATGAAAACCATAATCTTTTTTTTTCATTTCCTTCATTAACAGGTGATCCAGTGACGACTTTCGTTGGATTGAGAGCTAAAATGTACTCTTTTCAAACCAAACACGGTTTGAATGTGCGGAAGGCGAAGGGTGTAACAAAATCCGTTAGGGATCAGGACATTGACCACTAAGATTACATCGATTGTTTGTTCAACAAAGAAATCAGCCGTAATGTGATGGAGAGCATTAGAAGTGACAAACACATTTTGTATTTAAAAGCCATCAACAAGGTGTCATTGTCTCCTTACGATGACAAACGTTGGGTGTGTGACGACGGCATCATTACCTATGCATATGGAGATTACCGAATCAACATTTCATAAACACCAAATATAAATTTGTCGACTAGCCCGTAGTGCCAATGTAGTCGACATTTATTGACATTTTACAAAATTACATAAGGAATAAAAATAAAAACGGCTACAATATGGTTGATCTTACAGTATGGAGATTACCGAATTAACAATTCATAAACATCAGGTATAAATTTCTCGACAAGTCCTTGGTGCCAATATAGCCGACATTTATTGACATTTTACAAAATTACATTAGGAATAAAAAGAAAACGGATAAAATATGGTTGATCTGATATGGTTCACAATTGAATTTAAAAAAAATATATACTTATTGTGCTTGTATGTCAATCGAATAAAAGTTTAAAATTTATAATTTAACAGAGAGTCCTTGTTCTGATTATATATATATACATACATATATCATCTCATGACAAATAACATACAAGGATGACAAAGGTCAATTACAAAATCACTATTTGCCAGGCATTTGACCTTGAAACAAAAGCATATAATGTAACGACATAAGTCACCTAACAACATGTTGAAAAAAAAAATATGCGAATTCTATTAATTTTGCAACCCCCCCCCCCCCGAAAAAAGTTTGCGGTCGCCGCGCAGCCCCCCCCCCCCCGCATATTTTTTTTCTCATTCGAGCGAATCAGACAAAAAAAAGTATTCTATTTCATTGTAATAATTTTTAAAAAGTTTAAAATTTGTCTGATTCACTGAAAGAAAACATACTTATCTCCTCCCTTCTTTTTAATTCCATGGCTTGGGAGCATACATACATACATACATACAAGAAAACATACATATCTCCTCCCTTCTTTTTAATTCCATGGCTTGGGAGCTCCGCAAAGAGCGCGGGTACATGGTGGTGATAGCACCTGTCCGAAGAACAGATTGAAACGAAAACAGTCTCTCTGTATAGATTTAAGATACAAATGCTCATGATATTCAATGAATTTTCTAAATTTATGATAAGACTTGTAGTGTTCCAATGGATATGCCAAACGTGTGAGCACATAATCGTAAAGCTTTTTGAAGTTATACACACAGAATGAATAGATGAGAGATTTGAATTCTAATATGCGATCAAATATCTCACGCCATGGAATTAAGTGGAAAAAAATCTTTTATCGATACATTTAGATAATCCATTAATATGATAAAATCTACCAACACATCTTTCGAGGCTGGAAGTTTTCTCTGTCTTTTTATACTTTTGACAATAATTTGATACGTTTCAGAATCTGTGATATGTGAGAGATTGATTAAACGTTCATTGTTTTCAGTCAAAAAAAAATACAATAGGAGATACTTTTAAGAAAAAAGGTTCAATCGAAATCAATTTATTTTTAAATGAAAAATGTGCCATCGCTTCAAAAGATGTGTTTACTTCTAAAATATATATTATATATATATTTATATTGTCTTGAGATGGGATATATTATTTATTATAGGATGTCGTCGTCGTCCTCCTCCTCATCAAGAATGTGCACTTTTCGTTTGGTTCTAGTGGTAATTCTCAACTGTAACGGAAACGGAAAATTTGTGATAGGGGATTTCTTTACGCATTCATTAAAGACGAAAAGTTGATAAAGAGAGAAAAAAAAAAGACAACTTACATTGGGGGAGAGGAGGTCCTGGTCTTCTTCAAATTTTCTCTTTTTTATATTCTGTAAAAAAAACAAACACGTACTATGAATACAACGATCTATCTATATGTATATAAAAATTACAAACAAAATTGAATGCGACACATAGAACTACAACAACAACAACAACAAACTTACCAAAGGTGGGGTAGGTGGGACTTCCCCCCTTCCTGTCTCCTCTACTTTCTTTATGCTTTCTTCAATTTGGTAACTGATTCGAAAGAGGCCTTCTAGGGCCTCTTTCATTAATGATATTTGTTTGCCTTGTCGATTGTCTGTAAAATAAAAGTATAAATTTTAGTTTAAAGAAAAAATAAAAATAAAAAAAATTGTGATTTTATCTTAGTTTGATCATTTTAAAAAGAATTATACATACCTTGCAAGTGCACCCACGCACGCCCTTGGAAGTAGGAAATTGTGCACGAGTAATTGTATCCTGCTATATTTCCTCCCACCGTGGTGTAAACACCATCGCACGTAAAGATCTCTTCGTTTTTGTTGGAGTTTGACTCCCTCTTTTTGAAATATGCTAAAGCCATGGTTGCGGTTTTTATCCAAACGTTCTGAAAAATGGTATATATACCCCCGACCATCCATGATGACCGCTCGTTGGTAGCAAAACAAAATTTGAAACTTTTGTTTTTGAAGCAGACTAGGGTTCATTTTGAGGTTAGGTTTGACCAGGGTCGGGATTAAGTGTTCGAAAAACGGAGGGGAGGGGCTCATTATAACTATGTACACTAAGAGTATCAGGGTTAAACTTTTAGTCCTGATTCCAACCCTTTCGATGCCACACACCATCAGAAATTTGAAACTTGTTTTTAAAGATGAAGAAGTTCACGTGGAGGTCCCCCCCCCGGAAATCTACAGACGACCTCCCTCCGGTCTCACTCCCATATCGGGAGTTCGCTTCTTTTCATATGGTGGAGGTTTTTGTTTGTTTGCTTTGGTTCCTATTTTGTCCTGATTTTGTATGCCTTCGGTTTCTGATTTTTGAATTATCGATTTTGTGCTGTATACAGGGATATGGTCATTATCCATATTTGTCATTCTTACCACTGTCAATGTACTCTTATCTCAAAATTTCACAATCGCCTTTAAAAGTGTCATAACTGTCCCCTTTGTGCGATACTTCTCTAATTTCTATTCGCTTTTTGGTAAACAACTTCGAGGTGAATGTTCTGTTAAAAAAATTAGACCTTGTGTTTAATAAAATTGAATGAGGAAAATCCAACAGAATGCTGCTACGAAATATTAAAAAAAAAATCGATACCATGATCTATTTCGTTCCCCCAAAGACACAAAAAAGATCAAGAATAAACCATAAACACGATATTCGGGATCGTTAGACTCTTGAAACTAGACTGAAAAGTCGAGATCGTTAAAACATTTTTATAAAACCAAAACCGAGGGAAATATGCGTCAAGTTTTGCTGATATTTGTGTTAAATTATGTATCTGGGCTGGAGCCTATACCTTTAAGGCATAGCTGCCTAGGCAAGGGAAGTTGTACTTGGCTAGGAAATGGATTGTACAGTACGTCCATCGCTATCTTTGTCTATCGTATCCTATCCTATCAGACATCGCGCATCAGACATCAGACATCAGACATCGCGCATCGTATATCAGACATCGCGCATCATACATCAGACATCGCGCATCGTACATCAGACAACGTACATCAGACATCGCGCATCGTACATCAGACATCGTACATCAGACATCCTATCGTATCATATCAGACACTCTATCAGACATCGTATCAGACACTCTATCAGACATCGTATCAGACTTCATCAGACACCCTATCAGAATCTGATTAATCAGACATGTTTATCGTATCACGCATCCTACTACGCTTCGCGCGTCGAATCAGACATTGTTATGTTGGTAAAATAAGATTAAATCTTGGTTGTCTCTATAAAAGGAAATACAGCCTCGCTCTTGATAGTATCTATGATTAAAACCATCTCTTTACTAAAAACCAAGCATCTCAGTTCTGTACGATAAGGCGTTCCGCAGTGAACCCCCCCCCCCCTCCCCACTTGTCAACGTCTGATTCTGAATTTGGTCAACACAAAGAAGACTGAATTGGTTCAAAGGACATGATAGCAACATTTAAATTTATCATTTTTTCTATCACGCAATATTCACATGTATTCAGATTTTTTTTATCCCAGATTTGTCGGATTCACTATTTGATGTAGACTGCCACTACTTTCGGTTTCAATGCCGCTCGAAAAAAGATGAAAATCGCATAGCACTAACAGGGTTTAAAACAAAATAAAGGAAGCTGCCTGTTACCCATATTTGATGGTTCAATGATCTCTTGAAACTTTAAAGTATCGGTAGACAATGGCACAAAACGAACGAGAATTTGTTCCATATCTTAGCCTAAGACTTGGCCATTGACCATTCGCAACACAGTTCAAACGAAGTTACAAAAAGATCAGGTCATCAAGGACATCAGCAAGCAGATAAAAGGAAAATACATTGTACTTCCAACAATATGTTAATGATGGTAAGTCAATTTCTTTCTGTTTTGGCAGTGGCTCCGGATACGAACGTTTGTATCTTTAGACCTGTGTTTGGCGTGCGAACACAAATCGTTCCTTTTTTTCAATGCATCTTGTGTTCAAATTGTATCTTTTTTGTGACATATTCTGAAAAGTAAAGTAAAAAGCACAGAGTTGCATCTACATGTACGTATTTGTTATCATCTCAAAACTTTCAAAAACTTCAACTTCCGCTGGAGCGACGGAACGTCAGTACGTGCACAAAACAGCCGACAAGTGCGCATCTCTTACTGATCAGTGATCACTATAAAGTATAATGATTGAGAGCATAGAAAATAGCCTCTTGTCCCGGTTGCTAAATTACAGATGACGCAGAATAAAACTCATATACCTTGATATGGTTACAAAAATCAACTTTTTATTGTTATGGACACATGACCCGAGTCACGAGACAGTTACAGACCAATCAGAAACATGTTCGTACCCCGAGACATAGGTCTAAAGATACGAACGTTCGTATCCGGAGCCACTGCCTTCTGTTTTAGTGGTTCCGGTAGTACAGGTATCGCCGATGTAGTTCGAATCAAGGGCAACTTGGACCTTGAACACTCGGCCCATAGTAGGTCCACTCGGGCCTGTAGATGTAGGTCCACTCGGCCCGTAAACATATAACAAACAGAAGGTAAATTGTTTTGAATAAAATATAAAACTAAAATCAATCGACCTTAAACATATTATTTTGTGTTCTTAATCAATGTGAAGGTTTTTTTTTTTGTTCAACAGATTGATGTTTTTACTTGTGTCTTGAGACCTAGCTCTATCAATCTTACTTCAGAGTTACAATAAACTTCAGTCACAAGAAATAAATATAGAAACCAAATATTCAAAATATACAAAGTTTGTACTCTAAGTGTCTGCGGTTTCTATAATTAAATAAATAAATCAATAAAACATGGACGAAATAAATTACTTTGACATATCATCAAGTAAAACATATGCGTTTGGAATCGTATTTTTCCTAAATTCTTTAAAAAAATATCTCTCTTGTCTTCCTTTCATAAACATAGATCTAAAAATATTTTAAGTTTACATACATCTCTTTAGAAACAAAGAGATATATGAGCTTTCATAAATATTATATTGTAGGTCCAAGTTATCTAAGTTTACGGGCCGAGCGGACCTACATTTACGGGCCGAGTGGACCTATAACGGGCCAAGTGTTCCATGGTCCTAGTGTTCCGCGGTCCGAGTGTTCCACGGTCTGAGTTCACCTGTTACCTATAGTTCAGTATGTTTAATAACTGAGCTATGGGGATGTCCCTTTAGCTCATTCGGTAACATGCTGGACTATGTAGTGAACGGCCGGTGTTCGAGTCCCAGCCGGGTACTTGCAAACACTTTATTATGCAGTTTTTTTTTATTTGACATTATTTGAAATTATATATATTGGCACCACTTGATGGATTTCATTTTCTACTTATCATGTGATACAAATTCTACTTACTGCTTAATATTATACATCAGTTTTGAGATCCCAAATACAGACTGCAACCATCTGATTTTTACATGCAAATTTCACTGCCTCGGTCTCGTCGTACTAAGGTGGGATGCTACTTACATTTTGTTGTATATACATGTATGATACATAGCATTTTAAATCTTTGAATGCAAAAAGCGAGGTGAATCGGGTAGTACTTTAATATGGTCAGTGTTCAAATCCTAATATAATTTGCTTCAGAATTCTTTCAGTCATGTATCTTCTCATTCTAACTATATGGGCCCCATGTGTTCATGAACATTCATAGATATTACATAACTCCGCAAGCCAGTTCGTGCCATGTTATATTTTTTACTATTTTGTAGTTACGAGAAACAAATCTCGTAGTTACTAAGAGAATTTTTTCTCGTACACTAGGAGAATCTTTTTTCGTAACTACGAGAAACTTTTCTCGTAACTACGAGAATCTTTTTTCATAACTACAAGAAACTTTTTTCCTTACTACGAGAAACTTTTTTCGTAATTACGAGAAACTTTTCTTGTAACTACGAGAAACTTTTCTTGTTACTACAAGAAACTTTTCTCGTAAATACGAGATAGTAAAAAGACATAACATGACATGAACTGGCTTTCCAACATAACACAATATATACAGAAGGGCTGCAACAATTCACCACGGTTATTGATGATGGTACGATGCACGGTATGACAGTGTCTACGTATCGAGCTTTTAGATACAGTTGAATAACAACTTTACGACATTTGCATTTTAGGGTTAAGTAACAACATAAATTAAAATGTATTGTAGTAGGGTAGGAAAAGATGTGCCCAGACCGGGGTTTGAACCCGGGACCTCTATACCTGCAGGCAAGCACTACTAAACACTGAGCTATCAGGGCCGATACACCCGGCTCTGCCACAATATGTACAACCTAGGCACTTTATATAAAGAAATGCAAGATATCTCCAGGTAATTAATATTACAAATTAAAATTCAATATTTATTGTTACATCATAGAATTGCTCGCATATTGGGCAATTGGAACTCCTCTTTTATACTAGTAGAAAGTACAATTTGAGAGTTCCAAAAGCTATATCCGAAGTTGATTTCATCTTTCAGCAGATATGAATTAAAGCATTGTGTTACAAATTGCACTGAAAGCAAATATCGTGGTATATCGTATTGTGAGCATAGCGCATCGTTGCAGTCCTAATATACAGGTGTCGTACCTTTTGCTTATGGTGCATGTAAAAGTCGAGTAATCCCGGTCTGTAACACGATCTCGAAACTTGGGTAATTTATCAATATTCTATCCAAAAAAGATTTAGCAATTAAGTTCTTTGTTCAATCTAATATATGGGTTAATATTCCACTATTTGTTTTCAGCTATAATATAAAGCCTCGTATGGAACCCTGATATCGTACCATTTCACAAGTGAGACTGTCTCTAGAAAGTACTTGATGGGTAAGTAAAACTGTTAAAATTCATAGGAAATTATGATTTCCGAATTGAGATCTGAGCTGATCCTTGTTGCAATGAATGGTTGTTATCTTTGTTTAGTTGTGCCAGATTTTTATACAGGACTCTATGTCAATGTCATTGTATGGTAGAGAGATATAAATTCACGGTAGTGTATAACGTGATATGCAAATAATCTCTTGCACGATTATTTGCGTATCGTGAGGGCTGGGACGATACTGCACCCAGCCGATCCGATACATATCACGATACCTGATATCTGATATGATACGTATCGCAATACTAAGTTGATTAATAAAACCCTCTCAAAAAGCTATTTGATCGTATTTATATTCATATAAGTAGCTTTTTTATGCAACATGTTTTATTTATTCAACACTAGATTTCTGGCTAGAATAAAGATGAAAAAATAGATAAATGGTTTTGTTAATTGTCTAGAATAAATGAAAAACAAAATAATCTAAGGTATTAGGGGTATAATAACAATATCGTAAAAAAAGCTAGAAATATGTACCTTACTTCATATCCTACATATTTTTAGATATTTGATATTTTTTCATATTTCATTCAACTCGCCATGAAAACAATTGGTCCGGAACATTGCCTAAGTCGAGCGTCTTCGGCCAACTTCGTGGTATTTAATTTTTCTGTTATTAAAACAACCAGAACTCTGAGTATTATACCACTAATGCCTTAAAATAATAAGGCACGGTCCATTTGATATTCTGGGAGGAGGTTTCGAAAAAAATAATTTTGCTCTGAATTTTGATGAAAAAAATAAATATGCTTATGGTGTGACAGAAAAAAATAATCTTGCTCTTACAAGTAATCTGAATTTGAAGAATAACCATAAAATTCGCTTAAAATTCCTGAAAATTTTTCGGCTCGCTTCCCTCGCCGCAGTTTTTACTTTTTTAAAACAAAATTTTGGCTCGCTTCGCTCGCCATTGTTTTCATCTGTAATGGCAAGTTCATATTTAAAAATATCAAATTAAGTATATGCATGTGACTGAAACAATTAAAATGCTTAAATACATTATAAATATAATTTATTACTATTTATAGATACATGTATCACCATAGTGTCTAATTTCATACACAAGCTTGGAAGGAGAATTTAATTAAGTTTTTCACTAGTTTTCATTTCTACATGTAAAAACTTGCATCAGACCCTCTTACATGTTACATGAACTTATACATGTTATATACATTTTGTATACTGAAAATTATATATCACATATTGTAAAAATCTTCTCTCTCTCAGTTTAGAAGTGAATACAAGTTTTACATAACAATAAAGTAATGTTTAAAGTAATTTAAGTAAAAATAAAGAATTTTCATATTTTTTGTAGATTTTAACTTAGGTATCGTCAGGATGTATCGATACTTGGATTGCAAAAAAAAGATCAGGATGAATCGGAGTATCGTCCAAGCCCTAGTATCGTGTGATACACTACCATGAAATTCATTAACATGTTAAACATCTTCAAATTACATAATATGTATGATTTTATGTGATGATTATATGTTATGAAATTTTTAGATCAACAGACAATGACAGATGGACCTGCAATATTAGTATGTTAACAACTATCATGGGTGAAGGTCAATAGATATAAATATTTTTGCTTTGACGCAATACATCATTACATGTATCTCTTGATTTTGATGTTTGATATTCTGATACATTAATGATAATGCAAGCTCAAGGGGTTGGGGGGGGGGGGGTGTAGGGGGTCAGTGTTTCACAAATGCATTTTCTTTGCCTATGTCTTTCTACATTGAATCAGTTGTTCGTTAATTTCCATCATTTTTCAGGGGTGCTTAGCTATTCAAGAAAGGAACTCCACATTACATGAGGCACATCTGAAAATCAAGAAAAACTACACTTGTCTCCAGACCACAGGTGTTTGATGCTGCATGAATATATCAATATTTGCCCATCAACAAAATCATCGCCATATACAAAAGGAAGCTATATATATCTTGGGATCTCCTATTTACTTGAAACTTTTTTTTTCATGAACCATATATCCGCTATTTTAAAATTTGTACTCACTGTTACATTAATTTGAAAAACTTAAACTATATGGCTTCATTATACATTAATATATTACTTTGATAAGACCTTTATTTTTATGCAAGTTAAAATTTGAAAATGTCGTAATAGCAAGTTGGCATACTTGAATAAGCATGCTTGCAGCAATTTAATCCTTTTCATACTGTTTCTGTGTTTCAAAGTGAAATAAAAGTCTGTAACTGTGATACAGTCAGTTAACTTGAAGTACATGTTAGTTTATATGAAGTCAACACTCAAAGCTTTTTTATGCCCCCGGAATCAAAGATTCGGGGGCATATAGTTTTTGGCCTGTCCGTCTGTTTGTCTGTTTGTCTGTTTATCTGTTTGTCTGTCTGTTTGTCCGAAAAACTTTAACATTGGACATAACTTTTGAATCGGAAGTGATAGGGCTTTCATATTTCACATGTGTATTCCTTGTGACAAGACCTTTCTTTTGATACCAAAATTTTTGACCTCGTGACCTTGACCTTGGACCTACTTTTCAAAAACTTTAACATTGGGCATAACTTTTGAATGGTAAGTGATAGGGCTTTCATATTTCACATGTGTATTCCTTGTGACAAGACCTTTCCATTGATACCAAAAGTTTTGACCTCGTGACCTTGACCTTGACATTTGACCTACTTTTCAAAAACTTTAACATTGGGCATAACTTTTGAATGGTAAGTGATAGGGCTTTCATATTTCACATATGTATTCCTTGTGACAAGACCTTTCCATTGATACCAAAATTTCTGACCTCGTGACCTTGACCTTTGACCTTTTAACCCAGTGACCTCACATACATGTACTTAACAGAAAATAGTGTTCATACTAACAAAGATGCCACCGGGGGCATTCGTGTTTCACAAACACAGGCTTTATTTCAAATCCCACTTCCGTTCATCGTATGCATTGTTCATTTCTATATAATTATGCATATACATGTATTTGAATAAATATGTTTAAACTAATGTTGCCTCCAAGGTCACTCTGTTAGTCAAACTTTTTACATGAAATTTATCTCAATTAATTTTGTTATCACAGTAAATGTCATAGCGTATTCAAACAATAGATATATAATCAAGAATTTTAAGATCATGGATAGCAACCAATGTAGATTTGTTTACATAATAAGTCATAGGGTCCTTTTATACAAGGACGCATATGAAATTTATATACATCCCTGTTTTACACAAAGCTACAAAAATGAAACAACATAGTAAAATGTAGTGATCACTGAAAGGCTTAAATTGTCTGTCTTTGAGTTCAGCAAATTTGAGACTTTTTTATCTATATTTACAATATACATGTATTGTCAGCAGTCTGTATATAAAGTGCAGTGAATTATACAATGTCATATTGACATAAGTTGGTCTTCAATGCATCCTGGGTTCAAACTTTGGTCTACTCATGTATTTTACTATCTTTTGAATTTTCTCTTTTTATATGTGATTCAAGTTTTTAAATTATATATGTGTATCTGGAATCTTGTTGAATTTTCTTGAAGGCTCCAGTATCACAGCTACACGTGTACAGAAGCCTATTTTGATGGTATTGCAGGAAAGGATATTGGCCTAGATAGTTCAGGCTGTAAGAACATAATTCTCTTTAAATAATGGCTAAATTGGTATCTGATGAAATTTCTGGTCATTAAATAGACAATTTTCAATTTACCCCAGTAGACTTGTATTTTATGCAGACCAAGACCCAACATGACAACATTTGACGTAACTTTGGACTGTGATGTCGAAACAGATCTATGACGTAAGAGAAAGGAGGGGATCTCCAACAACACTAGGTTGCAGCACCCACAGCAAAATCCCAAAACACCCATGCAAAAAACACAGAACAGATACCCACAGAAAGAGACGCAAAATGGACAAGGAACACCAACTCACAACATAGAAACATAAAAGACTACACATAAACCAACGAGACCAATGGGCAACCGGTGCCGACTTAGGACGGCCATCTGCCAAGTAAATAACAGACGGTGTGGTTATCCTGGATTACGTGCGCACAACCCTCTCACTTCTCCAGTTACCTAGAGGTCTCGAAGAACGTACAAATGTGGTGTAAAACAACCTCCTCACTGTAAGATGACGTCACACAAACAAGACCGCGAAACGCAGAGGCCCCAGAGACACAGATGAATATGTAAATGGATATAAAAAGAGGGCATGCGTAATACAGTCCGTGCTCTGCCGGCTGTAGCGAGCTCATGTATGTAATCACCCGAGGAGTCCGACTGACATTCAGAGAGGACAGGTGGTCGGGGTTAGGGTTAGGGTAATAACTAGAAATAACGTCAAAAGTTGTGATGTCTGGTCCTGGAGTGTCTAAAATGCAAGACTTAAAGCCCCTTTACACTTTCGTGACTCAAGCCACGACTCCAAAAAAAGATGATCTATCCGTGGCGAGTTGGGACGCAAAATGTTCGATGAACCTACGACGACAGTACAGATTGCTACGGATTGGTATGGGTTGATACAAATGGATTAAGTTCAATAGCTCAGGATAACTACAGATATTATCCCGACTTTACTACGGATTGCTGCGACACGCGTACCGATTGATTAGGATTGCGAAGACACGTATATGGATAGATATGAATAGGTACGGATTGCTTAGGAAGACCTACGGATTATCACAACTCCAGTACGGATAGCAACGATTCGCGCAAGAATAGCTACGACTTCAGACTTGAATTTTCTATGTACTTTTAATCAGAATTATTTACTTAAACATCTAATAATTTCAAGTCAGTATGGTCTAGCTGACTTGTTTTATAACAGTATTCAGGTTTTACATGTCTTTCTATCGATCATTAACTGAAATTGATTAGTTGTTGTTTTAACTCATATAATTTGACGGAAAAACGCACAGAATACCGATAGATTTGAAATTAACAAAAGAAAGAATCCATAGCCGAGGCTATCCGTAGCAATCCATAGGCGAGTCCGGAGGCTATCCGTAGCAATCTGCAGGTGAGTCCTAGCAATCCGTAAGAGAGTCGTAGAGCTATTTTAATAAAAAAAGATTGTCCTGGATTGCTACAGATGTGCTACAGTTGCTACCACTTCCCTACTGATAGCTAAGACTTCACTACGGGTTGCTAAGACTCCCATACGACTACGCTACGACAAATTAATCGTTACATACCGGTATACATGTAGAGTTGTAGAAAATTTGAATATGCTAAAAAATTTTCTGTCTCATCCCCGATTGCTACAGATTGCCAATAAGGAAAGCTACGACTCATCAAGACTAGTGCTGGATCGAACTACCGATGGGTTCGGATAGCTACGGATGTAAAAAATCTCTGGATCCGCAGCTATCGCCGCCCCATCTGTGAAAATGTGAAGGGGGCTTAAGGGTAATTTGAAAATGGTCTATGACTTTGCAGCTAAAAGACAAATGGAACCCAGAATATTTTGCTATATACTAACAGTCACTGTAAGCCCGGCCTGGCTGTGCCATGATAGTCGATACCTATATTATATGCATTTGACAGGTGCAATGAAAATTTTTGAGTGCTCCTATAGCTGGACACTCTGTATGCTATCTTGGCAGATGTTCTCACAGAATGGGCTATAGGGCTCCGTCACACACACCCTGCAAAAATTTGAGGTTTCCCCAGTTGCATGTTTACTGGAAACCGTGAGACACATAATGAGAGACAATTAAATCCCTAGTTCTCCCCCATAGGTGACCTAGCCAACCCAGAAGCAACTCTTGAGTTTCCTTATATAGTGTGACAAGCAGAATGGTACCATGTGACAAGCAGAATGGAGAATACATAACCCGAGAACTAAATTCTGCTATCGAAGCAGACGCTCTTATCGACTGAGCTAACCGCGGGCACGATACCCAAACCGTCATTATGGAAAATGACGTGACCGGTCTTGGAATTAATCCCGGCCGAGACCCTCGATCTATTTTGCTGACATGTCCAACGGTCTGACCGCCTGAGCTAACCTAGCTGCGGGCAGGATACCTCGAATTTATTTTATGGTCAACATGGTCAATTGTATTACATTAAGCCATAATCAAGAAAAGATGAACATTTTTTCTAATATAGAACTATATACTGTAAAGTTTGTGGAGAGTCTCCAGAATTAATTCTATTTAACAAAATTATGTTATTTGCAAGATCAGGTCCGACTCGTATTCGTATTTTTGGAGTTCCCTCCTATCTAAAATATGTATCTGAATCATTGAATCTCTTCCCTCTGTGTCTTGATGAATTTCCCGAAATTCTCAATATATGTTCATGATTCTGGAAAACGAATCTATCATAAGGTGTTTCTAATAACGCGCGGACGATCGCAAATATTCGTGTCCGAGGAAATTCGGGTTTCTACCGACATCCAGCTTTCGATGTCTTTTCAAATCCATATTTAGACTAGTGTCATGATCGCAAAAATTTTAAACTCTGACACATATCTCAAATAAGCTTAATTATTTTTAACACCGACTCTACAAATCTGCACATCGAACTCCCGTTCGACCACATCAATATTAACATATTTTTTTATAATATTTTGATTTTGCTATTACATGTATTTCTATCACTTCTCAGCTGTAGTATGTGGACTTGTACAGTCTTTTATAATTTTAAAATCGGTAAATTAATTTTACTCGAAAACCAATTAAAGTAAAGATATTGAATTTTTTTTCTTGAATTCTTGATTCGCTTTGCCTGATAAAATTTGTATGATACGATGTCTGATACAATTTGTCTGATACGATGTCTGTTAGGATTTCTGATACGATAGGATTCAATCGTATCAGACATCAGACATCGTGCAACAGACATCAGACATCGTGCATCAGACATCAGACATCGCGCATCAGACATCAGACATCGTGCATCAGACATCAGACATCGCGCATCAGACATCGCGCATCAGACTCTATCAGATCGTATCCTATCGTATCCTATCAGACAAAGTGACAAAGATAGCGATGGACGTACTGTATGTAGGTGCTGGGTGCATCGAAAACGGTCGTTTAAGTTTTGACAGATTTTACTTTCCAAGTATATTGGATCTTTCACAATGTGAGACAAAGATACTCGTAGTAAACATTGCATCAACAGACATACAGAACTGTAATTTCCTTAGAAATACAGTGGGACATGTAAAGGTGTACCTGGGAGATAATGAAATACCATGTGTACATGTATGTAACCAAGCTTTTTTCTTTATAAATTTAGATATATTATGTGTTATAAGATTAACATGGTACTCTGATGGATGATGCTAATTTGCAATTTAATTAGAAGATCTGAGATCTATAATACTTAGTTTAGTATTACTAATTTATTTTTAAATTGAAATATAACAGGAAGCCACAATCCAGCCATCTCCAGCAACCTCGTACGCCTCAATCCAGTCAACTCTAGCAACCTCGCACTCTCAGTCACTTGAACAGTCTATGAAGATCACCACACAAAGCACATCCCACTCTAGTGATCAGGAACAAAGTCCAAGGCTGCTAATTTCTTCCAGTACAGATGTACATGAAAAAATTACCTCTCCAACACATGTATGTTTTGTTAACTTTATATATTTATTATACGTACACTAGTTAGATGGAATGTTGATTCACTTGGCATGCTTTAAATTTTTGTTCAGGAGGAATGGCATTATGTGTACTTGTATCATGATGCTTTACAAATTCGTTTGAAAAATATGGATTGTACCAACAGGGATGGGGTTGGGGGGTATAATGTTTGAGTATGTTTGTTCATTTGTTATAACATTCCGCTTTCAATAAAAGGTAATGATCAATATATTGTAAACAAATCTTGTATTTAAATACCATGTAATATAATTTTATGAAAAATTGTTTCTTATTAATTTTCCAGACTCCAACACCAACAGCAGAAAAAAATGAAGATGGCGGAGAAAATATGACTATCCTAATAAGTAAATATAATTCTTTATTAAACTACGTACTTTTTTTATTGTATTTTTGGTGACAACACTATGCATATTATCAATGATAGTTGTACTGTATAAGTATTTCAATAAAAAGATATGTAAGCATGAGAGCAGCATATACACTGGCTCTACTCTGTCTTTGATAGATTCAGAGGGATATCTACGACCGAATGAGCCAATTTATGACGAAGTTGCCTTATGATTTTTTTCATTCTTATCTTTGCATATTGTAGTTGCGTTTATCATCATATCAACAATATCATCAGGAACAACTGTGGTATTATGCATTAGACAGTATATAAGACAGAGAAGACACAATACTATTCATTTGCAGCAATATTCTTTGTAATTCATTTTTGGTACTATCCAGTTTCTGTACCATTGCACACAAAGATGGCTAAATGTGCATGTAAATCATGTTAATAAATTTAATCCATTGTAGAACTAGAATATGCTGCAAACACCACCTGCTTTTATTATTTTCTTTCATATATTTTTTCTATCTAGAACAAACTAACTTTATGTTGACGATACACATTTCACATTAATCATAAAAAACTAAACATGCTTGCTATTAAAATAATCTTGCTACATTTATTTATGCTTTCAGCCTCATCAATCATTACAACTTCATTGACGGTGCTGAGCATCATCACAGCATCCATTATTCTGATTGCTCGTTGCATCCGCAAAAGATCCCAATTACCTTATAGAGTAACAAGGATGAGGTCACATTTTGATGCAATGCACAATATTTTAGATAGTCTAGATACTGAACTGTAATATTTTGTATCTTTCTTTTACAGGCATTGCAACATTGATAATGGCCTTTGTTACAACAGTTCGAAATATAATTACAAATTTAAGACAAATATTTGATCATTTATACAATTTCATAAGGCAAGTAAAAATTACTTTGAGGGGATTAAAAACAAAATTGGTTAGAATTGTCTATGAAAATACTGTCACAAATGTCTCTGGAAATACTGTCACAAATGTATCTGAAAATACTGTAAGAAGATCAGAACGGGTTAGAAGAAGGCCTACAAGATTTGGGTTTGAAGAGTGATTTAAGTATGAGTAAGATCCCCTTGCAACTCATTACTGAAGGGGAAATGGCGATATTCATTTATTTATCTTTAAAGGATAAGGGACACTTATGCTTATGCATTGTTGTATGCTAGTTCAGTTTGCTTGTAGTAGCTTTTCTCCATCTAACTATTGGACTCTTGAAGATTTTACAAGTTATATAGACCAATGTTTTAATGTGAAGTTGAAGAATTTATCCATAAAGATTTTCTCAAGTGCCAAATGCATGTATAAATTTTGAGGTGCGGCTAGCCAACAGGGGATGCTTACTCCTCCCGGGCACCTGGTCCCACCTCTAGCTTGCTAGGGGTCCGTCGATGTTTAATTTTGCGTTCTATTGTGAGTGCTGTTGAGATTATCGTCAGGATCTTCTTTAACTCATTTGAATCATCATATCAAACAATATGTCAGAACTTTCTGTTTTATATATATTTGTGTGTGCTATGTTTTTAATTTTCTGTTGTTATTCTACCTCATTCCACTCACAATGTTTATGTGCCAAATGCTTGTAAAAATTTTATTTCTAATTCATCTACATATCAAACAATGTCAGCCCTTTTCATGACATTATTTATGTGTTTTGTTTTAGTTTTTCAGTTGTTTTTCTACGTCATTCCATTTAAGATTTTCTGAAGTGCCAAATGCTTGTAAATATTTGAGTCTGATTTTCAAATTGTTGAGTCTTTCTACCATCTACAAAATTTAAAAATGCAGGTGTTTATAAGGTTTAAAACTGGTTTCAATTTGTCCACTTTATTCCACGTAACACTATGATTATGAAAGTGTAACCAAAAAAAAAATAAATAAAAATAAATAAATAAAAGGTACTACCAAATTTACTTTGCACTCAAATTAAATGTTGATATTACGAGGTACAAGAGGGTGTAAGAACGCGATCTTGTTAAAGCGAAGGTATTTTAATTTCTGTTTTAGTTTATCTTCATCCCTGCAAGGGCTTTCAAAATGATTCCGATGTGGGATATCTGATTGTATTATCCTGACAGAACACAGAGAACACATGTTTTGGCTGTTTGGCTTTACTTTTTACTTTATATATTGACAATTTGGCATGAATCATAATAAGACAATTAAGAAATGACTGTCTTACTTTTGGTGTTCATGGGTGCATAATTCTGGTTGGACACGTGCAAATTCCGTGAATCGCGAAGCGATTCTCGGAAAATTTGCACGTGTCCAACCAGAATTATACACCCATGAACACCAAAAGTAAGACAGTCATTACTTATATTTACATTCATTCTAAATATCGGTCATCGGCGAAGCGATTCTTGGAAAATTTGCACGTGTCCAACCAGAATTATACACCCATGAACACCAAAAGTAAGACAGTCATTACTTATAGTTACATTCATTCTAAATATCGGTCATTTTTATTTGCATGCACTTCACATATTTTGCCTGTTTTAGTGTCAAATGTATTTGAACGTTGGTAAATTCTCCCTACATGCAAAACTTGCACGTGAGCAACCCAAGTTATTGGAATATAATTCTAGTTGCCTAATGGGCGTTTAACATGGGGAATCTACTAGTAATGTAAATATTACTGAATGATTAAGTGATGTTATTTACATTAAATGTTCAAAGTAGATAATCACAAAATGTTCATATTCCAAATTCCTGTTAAATGCAAAGATAGCACGGAGTTTGTGCGACGACCATCACTGGCATTTTGTCAGCATAAGCCATATACTGCTGGGTACCCTGGAAGATAAACAGAGGTCACCAGCGATGGCTTAATGCACAATTCTGGCTGACCTGATCGAGATACACTTGTAAGTCAATTGACCGTTTTTGGAGATGTTAAGATTCTCTTAGCACAATCCGCAGGAACTTGGATACTGGTAAAGCCATGACGAAACAAATCAGATCCTACCTATGAGGGGGAGGGGGGGGGGGACGGCGGGTGTATAAAAATGCAGAGAAAAGGTGGAGAATACTTTTGTGTGTTGAGTTCTGTTCCCGAGCGGAGAAAAGAGGAAGCTTACAATGAGATGCGCGCGCATTGCGGTTTAACACTATCTTTCTAGTTAACAGCCAAAGAGGCATAATTCCTTTTGTTCAATGTCGTATCTTACTCGCACGCGAGTTAGCTTTCTTTTTTTTTTTTTTTTTTTTTTTTTTTTTTTTTTTATACTTTTTATTGACATAATTTACCTGAATTTAAAACACATATATCCACAAGTCCAGACATCCTTGTGAATGTACACCATAACAAAACAATAAGATAGTGTTCGCTGGAAAGAATTTTTCACATTGCTCGCATTGGGAAAAAAATACAATTCGAATTTTCGGACTTGAAAGATAAATCTATTTTTCCACACCAACACACATCCGTCCACGTAGCAGACCGTCCTCACATGCTTTTCGCACAGCCTGACACGCAAGCAGATGCATATTGGAATGGAAACTACACAATTTCATGGTGAGTTAGTATATTCTATTAGTGTTTAATTATGAAAATGAAAGTAATTTGCTGTCATTTCTGATATTAAGAGTATCGGTTGTGTGTTAAATTTATAACCCCATGGCCCCATTGCAAGTAAGTGTGGATATGCAAATTAGATGTCGTCATACTTCTCGTCTGACCTCTCGCTAATAATAATACAGATAAATTGCCTCAATCTATTTCTCATCATTGATTATTTTTGTTTGTACATATGTACTTTGTTCATTTATTTAATTTTATAATTTTTTTTTTTAGGTTGTCAAACAGAAACTGGTATTTTCCATCAAATTTACGAAAAGAGAGAATGAGGGTATCAGCTAGTATTGGATTAGCCCTGGTGAAAGCAACTGAAAATTTGTTTGCAGGTTTGTATATCTTCTTATTTTCTATTTTTTAAAACTTATTTTCATAATCATATTTTTTCTTCTTATGATTTATTTTAAACTATTAAGATCGATCGATGGGTATTTTCATTATTAAAGTATATCTCGTAATGTAAATGTAATATGTTAAACAATGTTTTATCAATATTAATTTATCGGACGAAGTCATTGAAGTGTAACATACTAAAAATAGGTCATTGAGAAACATTTCTAAAAATAGATTTTTTTTTTGGTTGCTTTTTTGGTGTTTGCTTATTATTTCTATTGTTTTTTTAGGTTTTTGGTGAGATTTTACGACGAGGAGGGGTACATTACTTAGTGGAATTACAGTTGGATATTTGGATTATATTACAATGTGCTGTGGCCTTTGAATATGAATTGTGGGAGTTGATTTCAATTTTTTACTGTGCAATTTCACATGCTGTTATCAAGGATTTCCTTCGCCGTCGTGGACTTTCGGATAAGCGGCAATTTTTTCGGATCGATGGTTGTTATATATGAGTTTATGTCGGCTTTCAAGATGTTTAGCTGGTTTATGATCTTATGTCTTTGCTCACTTAAACAGTAAATTTTGTACATTTCAAAGCTTAAAAATGTTAAGAATATATTTAGTTCATCATAATTTTTTTCTGATATTTTATATCCCATAACAATGTTTTTAAGGTTTAATAGATTGTTTGAATATTTATTTTTAACCAATACTTTGATCATTTCTGTTCTTATGTCTTTGAAGTATCTACATTTTATGAAAAAGTGTTCATAATTATCTATTTCTTTACATGTATTACACAATGGATCTTCTTTCAATTTCCATTTACAAAGAATTTCATCATTAATCAGTATTTTGTGAAACAGTTTCCATCTAAATATCTTGTATTTATTATCATCTAATTTTCTAAATACGAAGTCGAGCATTTTTTTATAGTCATTTTGTACATTTATTTCTATGAAAATGGATTGCCAATATATAATCGAGATTGGTTCTATTGATATTTTGTTTGTTAAATGTTCATATAGTACTTTGTTTGTTAATTTAGCTATAGGGATTTTATACTTTTTGTTACTTAGGTCTATTAGAGTCAATTTAATTTCGTTAGTTCTGTTATCTTGTAAATTAGTATGTGCTTTTTCTAATTGTTTTTTCCATGTTATTGGTATAGCGTTTTTTAATATGGCTGTCTCTGTTAACCAGTTAGTTTTGTCTTTAAGTTTATTTTGAATAATTTCTTCACTTAATTTCCCATTGTCATCGATGATGTCCTCTATTGTCAAAATATCACTGTTTATCCAATTTTTAAATATCAAAATTCTATTTTTGTCTTTTATGTACCTGTTTCCCCATAATATTTGTTTTTTTAATTCATCAGGATTATTGTTAGGACAATTTTGATTATTATTTAACTCCATCCATATCTTTATTAAGTTTTGATAGAACTTTGGGATTTCTTTTATGTTAGGTAGGTCTGTCATATTATTTAGATTCATTTTGAAAATTAAAAAATCTTTCCCATATTTGTTATAGTACATTTTTGGAATTTCTTTCCACAGTTCATCTTGTTTATTTGTGAGTTTAATAATCCACTTTATGAGCATAGTTTTGGCATGATTTTCAATATCAAGTACTTTCAGTCCTCCTAAAGTATAAGGTCTAATCAGTGTTTTTCTTTTAATTTTTTCTCTTTTATCATCCCATATGAATTTATATATTATGTGATTTAATTCATTTAAAACATTCTTTGGTATGAGTAAAACTGAATATAAATAAGTTATCTGTGGAATTATGATCGATTTTGTGACTTGGATTTTTCCAATCATTGTGATTTTTCTTTTATTCCATGCTTTTATTATTTGCTTTATCTTTTCTATTTTTCTTGACCAGTTTATTTCTTCACTTTCTTTACTGGGGATGCTGAAGTATACACCTAAGGTTTTGATACATGTTTTGGACCAGTCTATCCCTTCAAAATTATTTTCTATATTATTCTTATTTAAATTGAGTCCTATTGATTTTTCTCTATTTAGTATTAATCCAGAGAGGGTTCCAAAGATTTCTATAATATTTAGCGCCTTAGTAATATCTTGTTTTGATTTTAGAAATAGAGTTGTGTCGTCGGCTAGTTGTGATATTTTAAAATCTCTACTCTGATTTTTTGTTATATTTATTCCTTTGATACTTTCTTCATCTCTTATTTTCTTCCCTAATATTTCAACAGTCAATACAAATAATAAAGCAGACAATGGACAGCCTTGTCTTATGCCCCTTGAAATTTTTATTGGTGATGATATCCATCCGTTATTTATAATTAAACTAGATATGTCATTGTATAAAGTATGTATCCATTTTATAAATGATTTACCGAATCCAAATTTTTTAATAGTTTCAAACATGAAATTCCACTCCACTGAGTCAAATGCTTTAGCAAAATCAATAAATAAAATAAATCCATTTAGTTCATAATTTTCAGCTCTATCAATAATGTCTTGTATAAGTCTAATGTTATTGTGTATACTCCTGCCTTTTATAAAACCATTTTGATCTGAGTTAATAATTTTTGGTAGTATAGGTTTAATTCTTTCAGCTAAACATTTTGCAGCTATTTTGTAATCTAAATTTAATAAAGTTAGTGGTCTCCAGTTATTTAAATCGCATGGATCATTTTTTTTATAAGTTAAAGATAGAATACCTTTCCTTTGTGAATTTGACAGTTTGCCATTTATATATCCATAATTTAACGAGTTTACAACTAAATATTTTATATCGTTCCAGAACTCTCTATAAAATTCGAATGTAAGGCCATCAGAACCTGGCGATTTGTTTAATTTCATTGTTTTTAGAACGTTGTTACATTCCTTATGTGTTATAGGTCCTTCACAAGTTTTTGAATCTTCTGACGAGACAGATTTATCAAATTTTACTTTGGTCAAATACTCTTTTATATCATCTTCATTTGGGTTTTTAGACTCATATAAATTTTCATAGAATTCCTTCTCTAAATTTATAATGTTTCTTTGATTAGTTGTGGTATTTTTGTTCCCGTCATATAATTTAGTAATAGATTTTTTAGTTTGCCTATTTTTCTCTAAATTCAAAAAGTACTTTGTGTTTTTCTCTCCTTCCTCAATCCATTTTATTCTTGATCTAATCTGGGCTCCTTTAGCTGCTTTATCTATCAATGTCTCAATTTGTTCTTCAATGTTTTTCTTTTCAGTATCGTCATCTGTTGTACTTAATTGATTTTCTAGCTCTTTTATTCTACTCTTTCTGTTTTTTGATTTAAATTTACTGTATTGTATTGACTTCTCTCTAATTTCTATCTTGCAAATGTCCCATATTAATTGTGCCTGACTTTGATTATTGTTTAGTTTATTCTGATATTTTTCTATGCATTCCTTTATTATTTTTCTATAAGTATCATCCGTTAAAAGACTGTTATTTAATTTCCAAAAGCCTGGACCTCTTTGTGTATATTTTATGTCTATTTTTAGAGAAACAGCCATGTGGTCTGTGTATTTTATAAAAGCTGGTCTTATGTCAGAGTTAGCTTTCTTACCGTACAAAAGCTGTGTGCGACCGGATAACTTAACTTATCTGCTACGCTGCAGATAAAATTGATTATCCTGACAGAACACAGAGAACACATGTTTTGGCTGTTTGGTCATGGCTTTACTTTTTACTTTATATATTGACAATTTGGCATGAATCATAATAAGACAATACTGAATGATTAAGTGATGTTATTTACATTAAATGTTCAAAGTAGATAATCACAAAATGTTCATATTCCAAATTCCTGTTAAATGCAAAGATAGCACGAAGTTTGTGCGACGACCATCACTGGCATTTTGTCAGCACATTTGAAAGCACAATAAGCCATATACTGCTTGGTACCCTGGAAGATAAACAGAGGTCACCAGCGATGGCTTGATGCACATTTCTGCCAAGTGAGGCCCTTCGGTTTTATCTTGAGATATAGGAACCCCTAACCGGTCGCAGATAAAGTCAAAGGTGGCCATGGGTTCTTTACAATTTTCGGACTTTGCTGGACCTGCGAATAGGAAATCATCAATGTAATGGACTATAGAGTCCAGGGAACTGTGCTGTTCTATTAACCAGTGCAATGCGGTCGATAATTTTTCAAACGTCGCACAAGCTATAGAACAGCCAAAAGGCAAGCATTTGTCGATAAAAAATTTTCCTTGAAACTGGAAACCTAACAGACAGAAATCCTCTGGACGGATCGGGAGGAGTCCGAATGCGCTTCCGATATCCTTTTTGCCGAGCAACGCGCTTGTCCCCAATTTTTGAATCATTTCTATGGCGCTATCAAAAGATGAATATTGAACTGAGCAAAGCTTTGGGTCAATATCGTCGTTGACGCTCTTTCCAAAAGGCGCGGAGAGGTTACAAATCATACGCCAACGCCCTTGTTTTTAGGTATAAGGCCAATGGGGCTACAGCGAAGGTTAAATATGGGTTTTTCCAAGAATGGGCCACTAATTCTTCCTAACTCGACTTCCTGGTAAATTTTGACAGCCAATTGTTTAGCGTGAGCTGTTGCCGATTTCATATTTTTTGCTATAATGGGGGACCGTATGCCTGTGTAATGAATACTGAAACCATTCTTGAAACCTAAAATCAATTCTTGAGCTATTTCTTTGTCAGGGTAATATTGTAACATAGTTTCGAGTACTGAAGTATTAATAGGGGTAGGAGCCATATCCCAGAGCTCTTGTATTCGTCTTTGATTGACCCCTGCCGTAGCCTTTACTTGCAGCTTGGGGGCGGCGTACTGGTGACCGGCGTGCTGGTGGCCAGCGTACTGATGGCCGGCGTACTAGGTGGTGGGGGTGTGTTTGTATTCTTGGCGAAAAGTTTTTGGATCGTGGCGGTTAGAAGTTTGAACCCTGCAATTCATCATGGGGTGGGACTTCGAACATTTCATTCACAAGTGTTGATAATTACAAATGGGCTAAGAGCACAGACCCTTATAATTGAAGTCAAAACATTTGCCGGCTTTAGCTGGTGTGGTAGTTGTTGTAGATGTGGAGCTTGGATTAACATAAAGGAGCCAGAGCTCAGCATCTGCAGAGTCCCACTGAATAGTATGATTGCGAGACCGCTTTAGTCTAAATCATCTAGAACATCGTAATCGAGCCAACTTAAATTAGTAGAGCGTTGTGTGGCTGTGCGCACGGTATGTAAGTATTTAAGCAAGGATTGAGCATGCTCAGGAAATTTTGAAAGGTAGATACTCATGTATATGAGAAAAGCATTTGTCCAAGAATCTAGTGAATTAATGCGACCTTCTTTGTGTTTAGGTTTTATTACGAGCTCCCCATTTACTAGCGTAAGCTGTTGCTGGGTTTCCTCGTTAGCTTTGTTTGGTATGAGTTTATGCAAATGAACAAATTCATTGTTGAAAATAGAAGATTTAAGTGAGGAAGCAACATGAGCCCCAAGGGCGTCAATGACGCTTACTAAAGCATTTGGTTGAATTGGGAATGCATAATTTGATACACCATCATTTAGCGTACAAGTACATTTGCTAGTAGCATCAGGCAAGGCATCATGAGCCGCAGAAATAGTACTCTGCGGGGGTGGAGACAAAGGCATAGCATCAATGACATCATTATCCTGAATATTGGTGGGCGCCTCCTCAGGAGAGCTCGCAGGCAACGTGGCTCGTGATTTGGGCGCTGTGGGATTGACATCAGACTCGGGGGGCATGTAGTGACCACAGTGGCTGTACGTCGCTTTGTCGCTGAGCGGGCCTTCATTGTTGCGACTGGGGCCTTCGGGGTACCACGACTGGGGCCCCGGGCGTAATGCGATGTCGATCGTCTCGCCGAGCTTCTCAGCATGATTAGGTCCAAATTCTACACTCCGACCAACCACAAATTGTATAAAAATGCAGAGAAAAGGCGGAGAATACTTTTGTGTGTTGAGTTCTGTTCCCGAGCGGAGAAAAGAGGAAGCTTACAATGAGATGCGCGCGCATTGCGGTTTAACACTATCTATCTGGTTAACAGCCAAAGAGGCATAATTCCTTTTGTTCAATGTCGTTTCTTACTCGCACGCGAGTTAGCTTTCTTACCGTACAAAAGCTGTGTGCGACTGGATAACTTAACTTATCGGCTATGCTGCAGATAAGTTTGATTATTTGATAGAGTGGGACCGTCTTATAAGAGCAGTTGTACAATGTACTTGTTGCAAATTTATTGCTTAAAAAGACTAAGAAAAATTTAACGATTTGAAATGTTACGATAATACTTCTGATGATTGTATATAGCAAAATATGTCAATGCAAGCTTAAGAGAAAACCTATATTGCTTCCTCTTATTACTAATATGCAGGATAATCTCCAAGCAGAAGGAAGGGATTGATTTGACCGGCGTCTGTCTGTCTGTCACACTTTTATTTAGTCACACTTTTATGTAGTCACAATTTCATATAAAAGAATCCTTATGTGCTGCTATGTTTCCCAGACGGAACATGCATTCCTTGGAATAATGCGACTGTTTTGAACTTTGATGAACAGAGGAAGAACTGTTTTTGAAAGACGTGAAAATAGCTGCTGACAAATTCATATTGTCAATCAAGTTTATGATTATATCGAGATATCAAAGCCAAATATGGTGATGTATCCTGAAAAAAAGATAAAAATTAAAGAAATTTAAAAAAGCCATTAAATAAGAAATCTTTAACAGGAAATAAGTTCCTGCAATTAGAAATAGTAAAAGTTACAAAACGCTCATTCTCATAAACAAAGTTGATAAAGAAGGTACCAACTGACTTCTTGCTTCTATGTGAGTGTTATAGAAGAGAGATATTAGTAATACAATACCTAATACAAAATTACGACACAAACCACAATCACTTGTGCATGTATTTTATATATGTTCATTTCCATGCTTCATTAACATCGACGGCGGGTGCGGCTAGCCAACAGGGGATGCTTACTCCTCCCGGGCACCTGGTCCCACCTCTAGCTTGCTTGGGGTCCGACGATGTTTAATTTTGTGCTCTATTGTGAGTGCTGTTGAGATTATCGTCAGGATCTTCTTTACCTCATTTGTGTCACACTTATGCCCTTTGCCGTGTGGAGCTCGTAAAAAAGTTCCCCGCGAGGGGTTTGACAGTGTGTTGAATATACTTCCCTAACATTGTTGCCATAGCACTTTCTATATAGACATAGCGTCAGACAGTGCATGGATTTTATATATGTTCATGTCCATGCTTCATTAACATCGACGGCGGGTGCGGCTAGCCAACAGGGGATGCTTACTCCTCCCGGGCACCTGGTCCCACCTCTAGCTTGCTAGGGGTCCGACGATGTTTAATTTTGTGCTCTATTGTGAGTGCTGTTGAGATTACCGTCAGGATCTTCTTTAACTCATTTGTGTCACACTTATGTCCTTTGCCGTGTGGAGCTTAAGGCCCGCCTCAAGAAAAGGATTTTGAAATACAGGATTGATATGACGGACGAATTTTCATGCAAGGAAGCCGCTTATTTCATACAGCAAGCATAACAACATCTACCACGGCCAGATAATAATCACTAAGGTGGATCCCTGACGAGGCGGGCCTTAGGCTTTGAATTTTTATTTCTGATATTAAAACCGCCGAAACACTCTTCAATCTTGCTTACATATAAACTTTATGAATCAGGAAATAGTTATGAATTAAAATGGAGATGGTCAAGAGTGTAGGGTCCCGGTAATTTTTGGGACGAGTCTGGCTGTATGATGTCTTTTTAATTACACTTGAACTACATCTTTGATCATGGATAAAGCTAAGGTAAGTGTACGATTGTTGTTTATAGGCCCTGTATTATCATGTATATATATATGATATAGATATCAACACCAGTTATTACGCGATTACGGGCAAAAAAGCTAAAAGTATCCCAAAGTAGGATCATTGCTATTGGATTATATTGGCATCGGTTCTTTTCCTAAGGATACAGGGGTCAATGTTATTGTGTAGAGTTGAAAATATTTTCGTCTGGTCCCTTAATTTCCTCGTTCTTTAAAGATTGGTAAGAAAAAAAGCAAGTAGACAATGTTCGGAAAAACTTTAACGCAATAGGTTTTTCTGGTTAGCTCTACTATACACTTACCGTTTCCGAGCTTGCGACACATGATTTTTGACTTCTGAGGGCGCCCCTGCGGTAACTCCAATGACAACTGATTTCATTTTCTCCTGATTTTTCGCTAGACGGAATTTTAACCCAATTTCTAGGGATTTTTATGTCACGGGTCCGAATAGACTGGATAATCCAGGCTCTGGCCGCTCTGGTCAGTTATAGTTACTGTATCTAGTTAGAAGTGGCATCTGTACGTCGCCCTCATACTTGTTTCTATAATATTTCAATAATTTGGACGGTGTTAGATGTATGAGGGCGTCTGATCCCTTGTGCTTTGATTATGCACCCAGCAACGGCCACTCCGAAGGTTTCCTCATTCACTCCATGTATCTCAACATAAAAACATGTCTGCGAGAATTTACCTACCACGATCAGGTTGGGAAAAGGTCGGAACGGGCTATAAAAGATCGAACGATCTAAGAAAGACCGTTCGAGCTTTGGATATGACCGTTTTTACAACTCTGGTACCGACTGTGAAAAAAAGAGCAGTAGGCGCGACCGTGACACCGTTACAAACGTCTACCAAACTGATTGTTGTTGACACAATAAAATCAGAAACTCAGCGTTGCATTCAATAACTCCAAGGTCAAGGTCACAGTGCAACATAGCCAAAATCTTTGTCCGGGCCATAATTTTTCACTAGTAACTTGGATTTGAACAATACTTCAGACAGTTGTTGTCCATGAACAAAGGGTGCGTCATGACCTTGACCTAAGGTCATATCGTCAAGGTCACAGTACACACATAGCAAAAATCGGTCTTGGCCATAAGTTCTTACTGCCTTGTTGGATTCGACAAGACAAGACAAGATTCGGATAATATTTTACGCAGTTGTTTTCAATTACTCAAGGGTGTGTCATAATCTCCACCCAATGTCATAGCCTCAAGGTCACAGTGCATGTAAACGTCTTCAAATTGAATAGCATCATTTAAGAACAAATAAATTGGCAACGTGGACCAGACATGCACGTTTCGGGTACTTAACCCTCATCAGTGATCCTTAATCCTAAATCTAAACAATGTAATATGCCAAAAAGTATGAAAGTTACTTGTCGAAAAAGGGTACCGAAAGACGTAGCAGGATGGGTGGGATATGATGCTACAGGACCCACTTTTAAGAAATTTCAAGAAATTTTGATAACAGAAATTTAGATTGCGTTGAAGAAAAGATCAACCGAAATTGATCGAACTTGGCTACATGTGCCCTCGGGGACTCCTGGTCCACCAGCAGTGACACTCACCAAGTGGTATAAATGTAAACGTCTTCAAATTGAATAGCATCATTTAAGAACAAATAAATTGGCCAAGAACAAAAAAATACATGGCCAAAATCTGTGTCCGGCCATAATTTTTCGTTGGTATAAACTTGGATTTGACCGATACTCCAGACAGTTATTGCCCAAGACCCAAGGGTGTGTCATGACCTTGACTTTAGGTCATATCTCCAAGGTCAAGTTCACAGTACACACATAGCCAAAATCCGTGTCTGGGCCATAACTCTTTACTGTCTTCTTGGATTCAGATAATATTTCACGCAGTTGTTTTCAATAACCCAAGGGGTGTCATAATCTTGACCCAAGGTCATAACCTCAAGGTCAAGGTCACAGTGCATACATAGCCAACATCTGTATCCGGGCCACAATTTTTCACTGGTAACTTTGAACTGAATGATACTTCAGACAGTTGTTGTCCATGAACCAAGGGTATGTCATGACCTTGACTTAAGGTCATATCACCAAAGTCAAGTTCACAGTACACAAATAGCCAAATTCCGTGTTTGGGCCATAACTCTTTACTACCATGTTCAATTTAAATTAAACTTTGGCGCAGTCGGTTTGACCGTTGTTCGCGGTCTAGGCTTACGGCCTAAGGATCGTCCTTAGGTTGTATGTTCGAACCCCACTGCACGATAGAGGGGTCCGGTCTCTCGGAAGGACCCTAAAAAGGGTGGTCCCGTGTCTGTGCTTGGCCGGGCACGCTAAAGAACCCTACTAAATGTCTATGGCGTGGGAGCCAGACGGTAGGTGAAGCCTTCTTCAGTCCGCCTACACACTATGTGCCGTCACATATATGACTTTTGGTGTTTAACTGTTGATGCTGCAACGGGGTCTTGTTGGAGATCTCCTCCCTTCTTGAAATATCGTCGACTGTGACGTAAAACAACAAATAAACAAACAAACTTAAATTAAACTTCACAGAATTATTATCCATGACACATTGAGCTATAGTTTTCCTTGCCATCTGTCTGTCCCTTCGTCTGTCAGTCCATCCGTTCGTCCCTCCGTCCACTCTGTCTCCTTGGTGTCCGTCCACTCTGTTTTCCTAACTGTAATGAGTCATCCATCCTTTATATACTGTAAACCGTCTTTTATTCCTGATCATTTTATTTTTGCAATATTCGTGAGAGTTGGCATCTCGCGATATAAAACGCCGCAAATGTTCACTTCACTTGCATTTTAGACAAAATACTGTAAACCGTCTTTTATTCGTGGTGTTTTAATTTCGCGAATTCAACACCAGGTTCTAATTCGCGGCGTTTTATATTCGTGAAAGGTCCGTTTTGTATCCGATATTATGTGTGAAATGCATGTGACAAATATATTCGCAGCGTTTTATATTCGCGATTTGATCGTCTTCGCAAATGTCGCAATAATAAAACGCTCGCGAATAAAAGACAGTTTACAGTATCAAGTATTAAACACCTCCCTCGTAAATATAAAATATAATTTTGATTACATATTTGTCATGGTTTATATGGACTCCATTGATTTGTAATTTGCATTTCGTTCATTCTCTGTATATGTATGTGTGTATATATGTTGCCGATGAGCCTTTGGCTCAACGTATTTTGAAATAAACTAATAAACTACTAATTCAATTATTTGACTAATCAGAGGTCATCCTGTAATTGTCTTTCTTCTGAAAACAGGAAGTGAATCTGAGAGTTTACAACTGCTAGGAAGATTTTCTTTCTCTCTGTACTTAAGTACATAATATCTGTATAACTGGTAGGCCCTGTGATCCACCATCCTACATCCATCTCTTACCCACTCTATCTAATCCACCTCATTTTAATCCAATTCTATCCCATCCTTTCCTACATTCATCTAAATGACTCAACAAGGATTCATTCATTAGTAGTAAATTAATTTAATGGATAATTATTAAGATGATAAAATTTGGCTGCGGAAGTAAAAACTGCCTATAGCCATAACAAAAGTAGGCTAGAATCCGGCCTTTAATTTGCCCCATTATATATCACGTCATGTTATAAAGGTACCTAAAGGTTTATATATTAGCGATCTGAAATGAGATTATCCGAAATTAGCAGCAGCTATTCTAATATTGTATTTTCTTTGACTTTCATTCACTTTTGTTATGACACGTGAAGTAAAATACATCAATCTTATGTATGTACTCCAGACATTAATATATATAAGCTATCTTTGCACCCTTTAAATGCCTCAATTTAAATATTGATATTACGAGGCACAAGAGGGTGCAAGACCGCGATCTCGTGACTTTAAAGAAGGAATCTTAATTTGATATATTTTATCTTCCTCCCTGCAAGGAATTTTAAAATGATCCCGATGTGGGATATCTGAGTGTAATATTAGACATAGCGGGACTGCTTATAAGAGCATTTGTACAATGTACGTGTTGCAAATTGATTGTTTTTACACTCAAAGGGCCTTTCAGATATAGCGAGAGTATGTTGCAAAGAAAAGAGAGAAAGAAAGGTGAATCTGAGAGTTACAACTGCTAGGAAGATTTATGGTGACCTCCCTTTTCTTTCTCTCTGTACTCTAGTACATAATATCTGTATAACTGATAGGCCATGTGTATACACTCAGGAAAAAGACCAGGAAAATTTTACGATTTGAAATGTTTCGATAGTACTTCCGATGATTGTATATAGCAAAATATGTCAATGCAAACTTAAAAGAAAACCTATATTGCTTTCTTTTATTGTGTCGCCTGCGAAGCATAGCGACACTTAGGGATCACTTTGTCCGTTGTCCGTCCGTCTGTCTGTCCGTCACACTTGGATGTCACACCCTATAAAAGTGAAACATATGCATTCCTTGGAATTATTTTTACTAATATGCAGAATATACTCCAAGCAGAAGGAAGGCATCGATTTGCCCGGCGTCTGTCTGTCACACTTTTATGTAGTAACAATTTCATATAAAAGTATCCTTATGTGTTGCTAAGTTTCCCAGACGTAACATGCATTCCTTGAAATAATGCGACTATTTTGAACTTTGATGAACAGAGGAAGAACTGTTTTTGAAAGACATGAAAATAGCTGCTGACAAATTAATATTGTCAATCAAGTTTATGATTATATCGAGATATCAAAGCCAAATATGGTGATGTATCCGGAAAAAAAAGATGTAAGATAAAAATTAAAGAAATTAAAAAAAAGCCATTCAATAAGAAATCTTTAACACGGATAAGTTTCTGCAATTAGAAATGGTAAAAGTTACAAAACGCTCATTCTCATAAACAAAGTTGAAAAAGAAGATACCAACTGACTTCTTGCTTTTATGTGTGTGTTGTAGAAGAGATATATTAGTAGTACAATACCCAATAAAAATTACGACACAAACCACAGTCACTTGGTTCATTACTATTATCACCATGTCCATAACCCCTGTATCCATTACACCATAAGTCACAAACCACAATCACTAGGTTCATCACTATTATCACCAGGTCCACAATCCCTGTGTCCATTACACCATAAGTCGAAAGCCACAATCACTAGGTTCATTACTATCATCACCAGGTCCATAATCCCTGTGTCCATTACACCATAAGTCGAAAGCCACAATCACTAGGTTCATCACTATCATCACCAGGTCCACAATCCCTGTGTCCATTACACCATAAGTCGAAAGCCACAATCACTAGGTTCATCACTATTATCACCAGGACCACAATTCCTGTATCCATGACACCACAAGTCGAAAGCCACAATCACTTGCTTCATCACTATTATCTTTAGGACCACAATTCCTGTATCCATTACATAATAAGTCGACAGGCACACATGTGTTTGACTTATATCATTTCATATATCCTTCACGATAAGGATTGGGTTCTTAAAAGAAAATTGATTTCACTATAACAAAGAAAAATAATATAATAATATGACATTACTCCACCATACTTATATCTGATATAAGGCTGTTTGTTGTTGGAAATCCCCTCCCGATGCTGTGATCAGGACCCCCGGCGAGGTTAAAAAAAGTATTGACCATAAGGTTCTTACATTTGTCAAATTTCGTCAACTTTATGCTTATATGTAAAGAAAGATCCTGTATCAACTTTTCATTCTGCCCTCAAGCTCTCCAGCTGATGATGCAGTACATGCTGTACTCAGCAAAGTTTGTCCAGCCGAAGAGGCTGATGCCTCCACTGAACTCGCTTGAGCAGTGGCAGCTTGCATCCGCAATAATAGTAATGTAAACGTCTTCAAATTGAATAGCATCATTTAAGAACAGATAAATTGGCAATGTGGACCAGACATGCACGTTTCGGGTACTTAACCCTCATCAATAATACGTCCCACTCCCCTACCCAGTACAAATCAAACATCACATGCGTGTTATGTGTTGCACACTTGTACGAGGTGGGAATATGTCATATATAAGAGTTATTGTTATTTTGATATATTTATGTGTGTTTTACAGCATCACACATCTATATCAATAATCTGTGTTAATAATATGGAAAATATCGGTAACTACAATAGACGGCATGGTCAAATGTATGGGAATACCATACAGCATGAAAGAAGGTATGAAGAACATCTTGAGGTTCAATGTTTTTCTACTCAAAGAGACAAAATTAATTGCTGAAAATAAATATGATCCCAATACAATCAATAAGAACAAACATAGTATACCGAAGTCATAAACAAAGTATACAGAATCAGATGTCATGGAGATGTTAAATTTACTGATCGATTACATTTTTGTTGTCTTTAGAGGTCGATGTTTTTATACTGTACATGTATACATGTATGTTTTAGTTTTTATTCATTGAAGACAAATCTGAAAATATATATACTGCTCATAAAAAAGTTTAGAATCACATTTGGTTTTCTCTAAACCTTCTAATGAAGACGTTAAACACTTCTAGCCAGATATCAACATCTTGGTGATAGAGGTTGTTTGACGTGGGCCCTTGGCCTCTTTGTAGTTATTATATTCGAACAAAGTCGGATAAGGATCAGTAATTGTCGGTTTGCCATTCACAAAGTGGCGTGAACATAGTCTGTGGCGTGACCCTAGTCTGTGGTTACGAGGAGGGTCATAGTTCTCACGTCGTAGCAAATTTAGCCATGTTCTCCTTGCTTTTGGGTCCTTTTTACAGTTGGGAAAGCAAAAAATGTTACACCATTTATGTATCCATATTTTCCTTATTTTTTGATGTCGCTAAAACAACCAACTGCAGCACAATAGTACCGAGTATTCTGCAAATAAGAAAACGAATGAACTTTAATGATATCTACACTCTACTTTTCTTTTCCTTTCTAACATTTGGTGAAGGAGTAGATGTCGTTGAGCGTATAGTCCGAGAGCGTTTTCTTTCGTTTTGGTCCATTTTGGAGAAAGATTGAAATTCTCGAGCATGAACACCGCTGGAGTCGTGTTGATCGTACAAGGTCTGATTCGCTATACATTTTGTAAATACTGCATTGAGGTCTATCAATTTCAACTCTTCGTCTTCTTCGCACACAGTTTTAATGAATTCATTTACGGTCGAAGTAGTTGTATTCAATTCCTGAACATGGACGCTTTTTCCTCTTCTGGGAATAATGGTACACAGAGCGATTTCCGCATTTTCAAACGTACATAATTAAACTTAAATTTATATTCTGTTTTGTCTGATTTTTGCTGGCGTTTTGGGGTATTCTGACCCATAACAGAATTGGAGGCTCGTCCGGGATCGTAATCTCTGCATATTTGCATTTTTAACGTTAGGTTCGTTTTTGAAAAAAAAGAAAATATTTTATTCAATAATTTTTTTGCCAGCAGAAATCAATCATGGTATTTTCGGTCACTGAATTTTTGAAATCCCCGACTGTAGATGAGTTCGAATCACTGAAAAAGATGATTCCATGCTGTAAATTTATCAGGTTTTAAATGATGCTATTGAATTTAAAGACGTTTAACTTTGAACTACTTGGTGAGTGTCACTGCTGGTGGACCAAGAGTCCCCGATGGCACATGTAGCCAAGTTCGATCAACTTTGGTTGATCGTTCGTCTCTTCAACGCATTTGAAATTTTCTGTTACAAACTTTCTTGAAATTTCTAAAACGTGGGTCCTGTAGCATCATATCCCATCCATTCTGCTACGTCTTTTGGTACATTTTTGGACATAAAAATTATCATACTTTTTGGCCATATTACATTGTTTAGACTGAGGATCACTGACGAGGGTTTAGTACCCGAAACGTGCATGTCTGGTCCATGCTGTAAATTTATCAGGTTTTAAATGATGCTATTGAATTTAAAGACGTTTAACTTTGATTGGTTTAGGTCTTCACTTGAAGTTAGATGTAAAATCTTCTATGAGAAAACAAGAAATTAGAAATATTGTGGCTAAAGTGCTTTTAGCTGAGGAAATCTTTACGTCATACGATTTTCCTATTGAACCTGTTTCAAGCGAAACCAAAATGTCAAAATTTGAGTTTGAATTAGAGAAAATGAAAATACAATTACAATTTGAAAGAGAAGAAAAAGAAGGACAATTTAAAAACGAAGAAAAAGAAAGACAATTTGAAAGAGAAAAGGAAGAGAGAAACAGGAACGTATGCACGAGAAAGAACTCCAGTTTGAGTTTGAAAAGTTAAAGTTAGAGAAAAGCGCTATTAAAGGAAAATCCTGTTCCTTCGCTTGTCAAGTCTGAATTCGACGCCGCCAAAAACATCAGATTAGTACCAAAATTTCATGAAAAGTCCGTGGACAAATATTTTCCACATTTTGAGAAAATCGCGACCAATCTGAAGTGGCCACGTGATTTTTGGCCAACTTTGTTACAAAGCGTACTTATTGGCAAAGCGGCTGAAGTGTACTCGGCTCTCAGTACTGCTGAGAGTTCAGACTATGACAAGGTCAAGGACACGATTTTGAGAGCATATCAGTTAGTACCTGAGGCGTACAGACAAAAGTTTAGAAAGTACAAAAAGTTTGAAAATCAAACATATGTTGAATTTGCTCGAAAAAAAGAAGATTTATTTGATCAGTGGTTTCGATCTAAGAAAATTCCCAATTCATTTGACAATTTACGTCAACTCATTCTGATAGAAGAGTTCAAAGAGTGTGTACATCATGATTTAAGAACTCATTTGGAAGACAAAAATGTTAAAACTCTTGAAGAAGCCGCTGTTTTGTCTGATACGTATGCTCTCACTCATAAGAAAAATTTCGTGTCGAAAACTCAATCTAGCGATAGCGCAAAAACGTCAGATTTTCCAAAGAAAAATTTACAAGAGTCTCAGTCGTCCATTAGTTCCCAGTCACCATCTCAAGGTGGTTCTACATCCGGACCTAGGTCCGAGCGTTCTGAGGCATCCCCAGGGGTGGGGTCGCTTCCTACATGCAATTATTATAAGAAAAAAGGTCATGTTATTGGTGAGTGTTTGATGCTTAAGAAGAAAAAAGAACTTAAGTCACAGGCCTGTGCGTCTGTTAGAAATGATAGGATAGCCTTAGATTCGATTTGTTCTGACACTTCTCAGATTCAGGGTTCTAAGTCCAGTTCTGATGATTTTGTGGAGGATCATTATAAGCCCTTTTTGTCACAGGGATTTGTTTCACTCAGTGATTCTAGCGAAGCGTTGCCTGTTCAGATCTTGAGAGATACTCATGGTGCCCAGACTTTATTGTTAGAGGGTTCATTGCCTTTGCCTGAGCACACTTTTACTGGTAGGTCAGTTTTATTACAGGGTGTGGAGCTAGGCGTCATTGATGTTCCCCTTCATAAAATTTATTTGAAATCAGACTTAATTACTGGACCTGTTATCGTAGGTGTTCGACCTACTCTTCCCGTTCAAGGCGTTTCCTTGTTGCTTGGCAACGATTTAGCTGGCGGCAAAGTTGTAGCCGATCCGATTGTTTGTGAGAAAATCACGTCTGATGATGAAGACGACGACTTGTACCCAGCCTGTGCTGTTACCAGGGCGATGGCCAGGAACAGACTGAAAGAGGCTGAGAGTACTTCTGCACTTAACGAGGACCATCCCATCCGCCATTAGACAGAGATACAGATGTTTTAAGCTGTGAGCACTCCTCCGAGCAAAGTAAAGATCCGGAGATCATCCGACTAAGCAAGAGGGCCCTTTCCCGAGAAGAAGCGGACAAAGTCGGAGAGTGAATCTACATACAAGATGACATCTTTATGCGGAAATGAGACCACCCGATGCAGCCCCTTATGACGTGTGGCGGGTCGTTCACCAGATAGTGGTTCCAGTAGCGAATCGCGGGGACATCGTGAGTTTAGCTCACGACACACCCATGGCAGGCCTTTTTGTGTCAATAAGACTTATAATAGGATTTTAAGTCACTTTTACTGGCCTATGTTGAGAAAAGATGTGTCTGAGTTTTGTAAGTCTTGTCATAATTGTCAGATGGTAGGTAAACCCAATCAAGTTATACCACCTGCTCCCCTCCAACCCATTCCAGTCTTTGAGGAACCTTTTAGTAGGTTGTTAGTTGATTGTGTAGGTCCTTTGCCTAGGACTAGGTCAGGGAATCAGTACTTACTGACAATTATGTATACTTCGACTAGGTTTCCTGAAGCCATACCTCTTAGGAATATTAAGGCAAAGACCATAGTCTATTCAGTCAGATCAGGGTTCGAATTTTGTGTCAGGGTTGTTTCAGCAGGTTTTGCATGAGCTAGGTATCAGGCAGTATAAGTCTTCTGCGTACCATCCTGAGTCCCTGGGGGCACTTGAACGCTTTCATCAGACCCTTAAAACTATGATGAAAACATATTGTCACCAGTATGAAAAAGACTGGAATGAAGGGGTTCATCTCGTGTTGTTTGCGGCACGAGAAGCGGTTCAGGAGTCCCTGGGGTTCAGTCCCTTTGAGCTAGCTTTTGGGCATACGGTCAGGGGGGCATTGAAGTTGTTGAAGGAAAAATGGTTGACTGAGATTAGCGATTTGAATCTCCTAGACTACGTGTCTAATTTCAAAGACAAGTTATATAATGCTTGCAAATTGGCTCAAGAAAATCTCAAAACATCACAAATGAAAATGAAGACATGGTATGACAAAGATGGTAGAAACAGAGTTTCTAAACCAGGCGATAAAGTTCTTGTCTTTTTGCAAATCCCTGGTCATCCTTTGCAAGCTAGATATTTCGGTCCTTATGAGATTGAGAGTAAAATTAGTGATGTTAACTATGTGGTCGGAGAAAAGAAAAAAGGAGTGTCATGTTAACATGTTGAAAGAGTATTTTGATAGAAATGAGTTAAAGAAGATCCTGACGATAATCTCAACAGCACTCACAATAGAGCACCAAATTGAGCATCGACGGACCCCTAGGAAGCCAGAGGTGGGACCAGGTGCCCGGGAGGAGTAAGCATCCCCTGTTGGCTAGCCGCACCCACCGTCGATGATCATGCACGAAAATGAAAACATATGAAAAACATGAATTACAGTGTCTGAGGTCATTTCTATCTAGAAAGTGCTATGGCGACCATGTCAGGGAAAGTATTCAAAACACCTACTGTTAAACCCCTCGCGGGGAACTTTTTTACGAGCTCCACACGGCAAAGGGCATAAGTGTGACACAAATGAGTTAAAGAAGATCCTGACGATAATCTCAACAGCACTCACAATAGAGCACCCAAATGAATTATCCTTTTCTCTGTAGTCGTTTTATTCTGATGATAATTCTATTGTTTGGGCTAAGCTGCCATTGGATTGTCTTTTTCTATTCTTAAAAGTAGAATTCAAATGTTTAGTCGCAGAGGTATTACTGTCTTTGGATTTTTTTCAACTGCTTCTTCAAATCGTTGATCTTCATCTTCGTTTGTAACGTCTCGAGTAGTTGTAGAATTCGTTTTTCCTTGGGCATTTTTGTTTGAAATTGGCTTATCTTGTCTTCTCATGATTCTTGTCCATATTTCTTTTGCGGTCCATGATTTAATCTGTTGATTCCTTTTTTTTTCCTTTTATTCATCACTGATTGTCTAACTTCCGAAGATTGTTCGCTCGCTTCTATATTCTCTTCTTCATTCTCCTCGCTTAATGATAAGTGCACGATTCCCACTTCTAATTGTTGCTCTTTATCTTTCATGCTTTGTGTCCAAGACTGGCGAGAATCAGTTTTGTCCTGTAAAATGTCTTTGTCCGACCGATTCTTTTCAGCGGGTGGTTTGCGTCGAAAAAGGAAATTATCACTTCTCTTTCCGGCTCCATCTGCAAACGTGCCCTTTTCATTCATCGAATTTTCATTCAAGAAAGACCATTCATACCATCTTGAAGTAGATTTGAGTTTTACGTACAGCCTCTTCCATTTGGTGCGGATTTCTTATTGTCAAATTTTGGAAGTTGTTTACTAAGGTCTCTATCTTCTATTTCAAACAAATTATTGCAAGAAGCACTTTGTCCCATCTCAACTTCATTTTCGGTTTTTGAATCTTTGGATCGCTGTATATTGTACTGTGTAATCACAGAGTCTTCCGCATCAGATATTTCGAGTGTTCTTTGATCTGAAGATTTCTAAGTCAAATCACTTAAATTTCTCATATCTGTTTCAAAGTTTAGTTTCTCTCTTTCGGCTTCTCTATCTTCAAAGGATTTTTCTTGTAACTTCTTAGTAAGCACATTGTCGTCTGCATTTGCATTCCCATTAGGATTAGCATAGGTAGCGCTCTCTATCTCTTCGGTACTTGTGACGTGGACTTCTTCACATTCATTTTCTTCTGTAGCTCTCTCTGGTGGGTCCAACCTATTTCTCACTTTTTTAGAATCGCTTGCTTTAATCTTTGTAAGCTTTTCCCATTCTTTAATTTAATTAAGAATGACCTATTTCGTCTCTACAAAATAAACTATTGACGAAAAGTCCGTCTAGAATGTTTAACAGACATAGTAAAGAAAATCACCACTTTACCATTTGTTCATCATATATTTTATGATTAACCTATGTTTAAAGATAAAGTCCTTTTTTAACAACGTATACAATGTAAAATTAAACATTGGGCTTTGTATAAAACGACTTATGAAGCTAAGAGATGTTTTTACCTCTATGTAGTCATCAATTTTTTTCACACGAAGCAAGGGATTATCTTCGTTTCTAGAAACATATTTTCTCAAGTCTGAATGATGATGGAGTCTTCCTCCTGCCATATGTGAGAGAATATGATAAACTTACTATTTCAATGTAAGAAAGATATCATTCATTGATAAGTGATTCCTTAGTAATAAGCACATCTAAAATATTTTACTTTCAGTCTATCAAAGCATTTTATCTAAGGCAGGAGCAACATTTCGCATCTTTAAATGAAATCGATACCATGATATTGTCGAAAATGTAAATGTCTGATCGCCATAGAGATATTTTGTTACCGAATCTTAGCATTTACGTATGATCCTCATTCTCAGAGGCGCTACCATATGCATGATTATACAGAAATATTGAATTTGGATACATCCAAGCAATTACATGGACGGACCTAGAACATGAAACATTGGAACTTGTTAAAGAAAAACTCACGTTGGTCGCAAATATTTCAATCTGATCCTATAATTGGATTCTCGAAACACAAAAATATTGGAGACATAATTACTAGTTCATTACTACAGTAAGGTGGACCCCTGATGAGGCGGGCCTTATTTACACTGTTACACATAAAAACCGCCGAAACACTCTGCTGATACAAAACAGTACAACAATTAATTATCATTTAATAACGATGTTCCTACCGAAACACAGAGTGTCGGGTCCTTATAATTTTGATGTGCGTGGATGTATGGTGTTGATTTTTCACACATTTGTCCGATTTCTTTCTTTGATTTACCATATATTCCTTTTTTTTTCTTTCCTTCTTCTTTTTTGTTTGTTTGACAATATTTTTGAAGTAAAATTTCACGCTTTCTATTTTACTCGCCACCTTTTATGACTGACATCATACAGCCCCCCTCCCCATTGAACATAATATAGGGGTCACTGTAGGACGGTATATATATGGAGCATAGAAATATTATCTCTTTACAGTTTTCCAATTTTCGGTGCCCTGTGCTCTCGCTTGCCAGTTGTACATATATATAAATCATAAAAGGGCTTCAACGGTTTTTTTTTTTAAATTTTATTTATAGTTTATGGTTTTGTTTTTATTATATATTCCTCTTCACAAAGTCCGGAATCCTCTTTCAACCTATTTTCTAGATCCGCCTTCAAGATTTGAATGATGTTTATGAAGATTTCCGATTAAGGAAAGGGATAACTGTTTTATTTCGTTTTATTTATTCATAAGCTCAGTCTCATTCCATTCATTAGGTACTGCAAGAATTTATTTTCTGAGATGGGATGTTTTAATTGGACTTTTTCTTTACTTGTCGAGTCATTTTCTATCGGTTTGGCGAATGTAAAACAAACTCAGGCTTGATCCCCTCTCTTTCTCTCTCTCTGATAGAACCTGCATAGCGTTGCATAATTGACATGCCGAAATTGCATGCATCAGTGATTGTGTACTTGTCAAAACAAACTAAGTACGCGGCCGCACCTCCCCCATACCTCCCCCGACTCCAATTGACATGCAATTTACATGGGGTCAATCGTTACGTAACTGGTATTTGAGACCTTTTCAAAAGGTATACATAGCACTTCGCTAATGCTATAGCTCTATTGAATTAGTTTTTGCGTACATATATGCATGTATTAATTTTTTCAGATTTTTTCTAGAAATGTCTTAATAAACATTACAAACCTTCAAATGTGATTCTTTTGTTATTCATCGGTCATTTTATTTCATAAAGACCGCGGACGAATCTAAATGTACCTAGGTTTTATGAACGTTCAGTGAAGTGTGGAGGTCAATAAAAAACAATGAGGGGCGGAGAATAGAAAATTATTTCAGTCGCGGGTGTGAATAATGAGTATTCGGCCATGGTATAGAAAATATTGTGTTTCAAGTCCGCTAAAGACATCCTTTTATAAAAAATGTTAACAGAAAAAGAAAAGATTCTTCTATCCCGAAAACCGCAAATTTAATGCCATTTCAAATCAATCTAGATCCCTATTGCGATTCTTGAATTCCAATCATTCTAAATGCTTTTTAAATATATGTATATTGAGGAACTTGATGAACAAAATAAAGAAATATTATACTCACTTGATTAGAAAATCTTCTTATCTCTATTTGCAATAATGTAATCACATATTTAAAAACTTTAATGGAAATAGAATTCATTGTTACATTATTATTTTCTTCTTTGACCGACTACAGGGTATCTTTCAGAAAATTATCGGGATGTATATAACAAATTAATTTACTTCTATGGCCTAATAATCGTTACCGTTGCATATTTCCACCCGATAATTTGCATGGTCAATTTCATTTTGAAAAGCAGGGGTGTACTAAATATTTAGATTTTAATTTCGGCCTCGGTCTTTAAACACCACCCTGTTCTCTCCTTGGGCATCTAACCTTCATACAGACCTCAACTCGGTCTTTATCCTATACTTAATGCTGAATCGTGTTGACTTTAAAAATGTTTATAAGTCCTTGTTATTAGTAAAATACATAAATTAGAATGATACCGAAATTATATATGCAGATCCAGAGTCATCTAGCTTTGAGGAGGAGGAGAAGGTTCAAGAGGAAAATTTGCTATTCCTAAAATATAGGGCTTGGGAAGAAAAGAGAAAGAGATCAATCGATCACATCATAGTTTGGGTTTTGGAAAGTTGTAATAACTTTATATCATGTGCACCTGCGTAGAGGTGACTGAGGTCCGCTGGGTTTAAACACGTTTAGTGGTCGCTTGTACCTTTTTTGTGCTTTTATATCTTTTTATGGCTGATCCGACATTGTCTGAATAGTGAACGTGGTTGTTTTCACCTCTTTTGTGCTGTCTATATTATTTTTTTTCTAGAAAACAACATTGCATTCCTTTTTTGGGATCCGTTCCTATTCTTGTGAATATGGTGTATGCTACTGTGTGTATGTATTGACTAGCATGAGAGTGTGTGTATGTTTTTTTCTTTTATGTACTTTGTGTCCGAACGGAATGAGGGACGTACTGTCCCTTGTTCCGTCTGGATACAAGTACATATTCGTGTATCCAGAGGGCTCAAGGGATGTGCTGTCCCTTCCGCTGGGTTTAAACACGTTTAGTGTCGTGGTCGCTTGTACCTTTTTTGTGCTTTTATATCTTTTTTTTTCCAAGCGACGTGCATTCGCCCTTTGTTTGGCTGATCCGACATTGTCTGAATAGTGAACGTGGTTGTTTTCACCTCTTTTGTGCTGTCTGTATATATATATATATATATATATATATATATATATATATATATATATATATATATATATATATATATATACGTTCATTTAAAAAACGAGATGTGTTTTTGAAACACAGATATCCCCATCACCAACAATTTCTTGAATTTAGGTCACAGAATCAAGGTTATGATATCAAAAAGAAAGGGGTCATCACAAGGAACACACATGTGGAATATGAAAGCTCTATCACTTACTGTTCAAAGTTATGGCAGGATTAAAGTTGTGACAGACAGACAAACAGACATCAAAAAACAATATGCACCCCTCCGATCTTTGATCAAGGGTGCACAAAAAAAAAATATAAGAACAATCATAATTTAAGATTTTTTTTTAATGACTAGATTATGGAAACTTTCATCAAAATACTGCACCTTAATATTATATATGTAAAATAGATGAGGTATTACCATATAAAAGTCATTTACATATTATAATCATCTATAATGAAATACAATGCTTGAGTATTTCTGTAAAGTAATGTCACAATTACGTAAAATCATAATGGGTATGATGAAAAAATCATTCTCACATTTCTTCTATACTAGCAAATGTGTCAGGTGATGAAAAAATCATTCTAGCATTTCTGCTATACATATGACTAGATTATGGTAATTTTCAACATAATACCACTCCTTAATAGTATAAAATAGATGAGAAATAATCATAAAAATGAATCACATTCTTAAATAAGAAAAAGAAATTGGTACATTTTGTTATCATCTATAATGAAATACAATACTTTAGTATTTCTGCAAAGTAATGTCACAATTACGTAAAATCATAATGGGTATGATGAAAAAATCATTCTCGCATTTCTACTATACTAGCCAATGTATTAAGCATCAAAATTCTGTAAATTAATGTCACAACCATGCAAAATCATCATGGGTATAATGATGATAAAACCTGTCAATAAAACAATTCAATGTCAATGAATAAAAAAAAAATATTCGAGCAATTCTACTATACTAGCAAATGTGTCATATGATGAAAAAAATCATTTTAGTATTTCTGCTATACGTATGACTAGATTATGGTAATTTTCAACATAATACTACATCTTAATAGTATATATATATATGTGTGTAAAATGGATGAGGTATAACCATATAAAAGTAATTTTTTTTCAATAAAAAAAAATTGGTACATACATTGTATTATAATCATCTATAATGAAATACAATACCACAATATACAATATCACAATTACATAAAATCAAAATGGGTATGACGAAAAAAAACATTCTCACATTTCTACTATACTAGCCAATATATATATATATGTCGCATCAAAATTCTGTAAAATAATGACATAACCATGCAAAATCATCATTCGTATGACTATGACAAAACCCGCACACACCATAAGGAAAAATACTCATACACTCATCACAGAAAAAAAAAGTTGTCTAGCAAATGTATTTTCATTCATGACAATCTAGACATAAAAGTGTATACTTGACCTTAGCACACATCATAAGGAAAAATACTGATTATTTTAATTTATTATATCAAAACTCAAGAAAGATAAAAATGTTCAAGCCATAATTATACATTAAACTAAAAAAAAAACACAAAAAATGGGTTGTGATATGTCACAACAACAATGAGTATTATTCTTTTAACGTACTAATGACATGACCCGTAATAGTGTATACTTGACTTTAGCACACACCATAAGGAAAAATATGATTAGTTTAATTTATTATATCAAAACTCAAGAAAAAAAAAACGTTCAAGCCATAATTATACATTAAACTAAAAAAACCCCACAAAAAATGGGTTGTGATATGTCACAACAACAATGAGTATTATTCTTTTAATGCACTAATGACATGACCCGTAATATTATTAATAATACGACACTTCGTACAATTTTAAAAAGAAAAAAAGCGAAACATATCCTCAAGAAAAGTTCAAACTAATACAATATGTCAAATGATAAAAATTTGGTTTTTACAAACTGGTAACAAAACTTAATTTTTTTTTTGCTCCTGGTTCTTGAGGCCACTGGAGACTCAACTGTGACCTTCTCATTTTCTGGCGTAATGAGGGGTTTGCATGATGGAGTTGAAACAGTGCTGACACTTGGTGATGTGGCTTGAGAAGGAGGAGTGTGTATGTAGTGCAAATTAAAGTCCGATGGAGTGCAGCTAGGAGTGTACACTGGATTCTGATGGGGCGGTGTCACTGGTGCAGGGTTTTGATGGGTGCAAGTACATTACCACTTATCTCGAAGAAGTCGTTTAGCAACAATTATAATCACTAATAGTGTCATTACTAATGCCCAAGACAGAAAACCTATCAATACAAAATAAATAATGCAATATACATAAGATGATGTATCAAAAAAAAACAAATACTCATTACTCCAAATTAATTATTTCCTATTGACATACAATGTAGCATCAAAATTTACTTCATCATAATTTTCATCATCATCATCAAAGATATCATCTGATAATTCAGATCTGCAAATTTCCTGCAATTCATATTTTGATGGTAAACCACTTTTCTTTCTTTTTTTTACAATCAGATTTTCTCTAAACAACCTAGTGCCGAGATTCTTTCTTATGTATTTTCTATTAAATACATTTCTTATTTTCTTTACATTAAATGATAAAATAACTATCAAATAAAGTGAACAAATGACAGCAATGTATATGGATGAGCCATTTATACCTGCTATGACATCCCCATCATCATCATCATCGTCATCATCATCATCATCATCATAATCTGGAGTTGTCCCATGATCTACCAAAAAAAATTAATTTTCCTGATTTTTCTTCAAATAAAACATAAAAATAAGGAATGCAACACAACAACAATCAATTTTAGTAAATAAAACAGCGTTCAAAAATCAATCATAAAATGTATGAAATATCTCGACTTAATTTTTTTTTTTTTTTAATTTTTTTTTGTCTTGTGAACTTTCAGAATCTACAAAATTTTTAATTTTGAAGTTTTCCCCTTACTTTTTTTTCATGTATGTGGGCCATAATTTAAAAAGTTATAACACCTAAGTAATCTGAGTTAAAACTAATAAATTGCTCAACTACCTCTACTCGTCTGTACTATAACAGTATCTGTAACTGATCCATGCTCAGCTGTATTCTGTACTGTTGCATGGTGTACTGTTACAGCATGCTCAGTTGAAAGGTGTACTCTGACAGCTTCTGTTACTTCATGCTCCGTTGAATGGTGCACTGTTACAGCAGGGGGTACTGTTACAGGATGGGGTACTGTTACAGCATGGGGGTACTGTTACAGCATGTTAGGCCTACACCATCATCAGACGTATGAGTTACTGTTACACTTACAGCATGGGACTCTACAATTAAAAAACAATATTATAAGCTAATTTTTTTTCTAGAATGGTTTTAGTTCTTTATAGTTTATAATTCAAACGTCCGATACTGCACAGTAGATTTCTTTAAATAAAAATATACTGCTTTATACCTTGTTAGAAAACCCTTTGTTCTATAATTTCTAAGTTAATCAGCGTTAATCAACGATTGCGATCGTGACATAAAGTGAGAAAACAGTAAACATAGAGGTGTTCCGATCACATTTGTCCATAAACTAAAAATAGATTCGGTGTCAGCCAGTGGAGGTCGGTCCAAGCTATAGTTAGAGATTAAAAAATGAAAAAAAACCCGAATACCTAAAAAAATAATAATAGGATACTTGACAAGAATTCGATAATTCATATGATAAAAGATGGGTAGAAAAAATGATATCGTATACTGTATATAATTTTATTTTTTAAAAGAAAAGTCAGAACTTACTGTAACAACGCTGTCCCTCGATGTCCCCGGTCAAATATTTAAACTCAGGTGACCCCATGATGATGATATGTTGACTGCACCTTGGAATTAGAATGTCTCGGAGGTCTGCTCCGTCACCAACAAGGCGAATACAGTTTTGGATTATATTTCTGCAATTCGCTACACCATTCGATATTGGACAAAGTCCACATTTTGGAACAGCTGCGAATACACTTTGAAGAAATGCTATGACAGTCATTGCACGGAGTAATACCTCCATATTTCTGTCCACCTCGTGCGCTAAATGTGTCACATAACCACCCGTTTTGCAGAAGAGGTATTAATGCGCAATGTTACATGCCTGACTCTACAAACATTTTTCGGCCGTTTTGCAGAAGAGGTATTAATGTGTAATGATACATGTGATGATGGTCACACTGACTCTACAAACATTTTTCGGCCGTTTTGCAGAAGAGGTATTAATGGACAATGATACATGTGATGATGGTCACCCTGATTCTACAAAATTTTTTTCATGAATTAACTTTTTTTTTTCGTCTTGGTTCTTTTTTTTTTTTAATATTTTCATTTGTTTTTAAAACTCACTTCCCCTTTCAATATTCGCGCATCTGTAGTTAATAGCTATGAAAAAATATGAGTGTTTAAATACATTATCATGATCTAGATAAATTGATCAGTCGGTGCAGCTGACCCCAAAAAAAAATGTAAAATAGGTCACCTCTAAAGGCAAATACTGGGACTTTAACCCTCACTCCCCCTTTCGGTCATGACTCACAAGTTGTCATTTTAAAAGGACAACGTACTATCTTTTTACGATAACTTTACTACACAAATATAATACAAAATACATGTACATGAAACTAAAAATAGGAAAGACAAATTCAGACTGGTATTTTTTTTTTAATTGAGTATAAAACATAGACGGAATGAATTTAGATACACCAAATACACATTAATGATATGTCAAAACGTAGCCTTTCTCTTGAAGTTATTATATGTATCAAAACATTACTGAGTTGAAAAAAAAGTACGTAGGTTGTTGTAATATTTTATTATTTAAAGTACTGTATAGAATAATTAATTAGAAAAATAAATAAATGAATTAATAACCAATACGTTTCAAATATACTTGAAAATATTTAGCAATCTTCTATGAGTATTTCATCATCCCATTTTGCCCCGGAAATACTTAAAGCGCAGATGTACGATATTATCGCGGAATTTTTAAAATGGGTAATTGGGAAATCCATGTTCACTCCCAATCAATCCCCGCACCCCCCCCCCCCCCCCCACATACACACACCTTTTTTTTTAGATACCATCAGGCTACCCTGGGTATATAAAGAAGGGGATTCTTTGCTTAGCTTTACAAGCATCACCTTAACGAAGATCATAGTATCTGCAAAATACTGTATTACCCAGACAATTTGACGATTTTCAGAAAAATGGCAGAATCATTCTACAAGTTTCAGTAAGTATTGCATTATTAGTAAACGATGTACATGTTTAATTGTATATAAATTATTAAAATGAATTCATTTACTTTTACTCATATGTTATTCACCAAAACGATACCTAAAGGAAATTTTAACCAATATGCATTTTAATTTGATGATTACATTTTTTGTTTAATACTCATGATTTTTAAGTCTAAAATGTATTCAATGAAAAATCTCATTTTTTTTATTATATATAAATATTTAAAGCAATACTATCTCTAAGAAGTTATGTTTTTTTTCCTCGTTTATTTCATTTTATATAACTTTATGATTTTTTTACATCCCGAACAAAAAACCTGTTATTTATATGACCCCTGAATTGATCCTTTTCTCGTCCCGATTAGATCTCAGCATCATCTCAATTGGATGGCGATGTAGCATAGATCAGACGATTTTACATACATGAAATTTTATGCCGAATTCTGATTTAATAGTACTTTTTTTTTCCTTATTTGACCTCTACAGAATATTTTTATAGGACATAGAAATAAGTGAAGAAATAAAATTTGAGTTTGAGAGATAGTATTGTTTTAATTTATAAAATGTAATGTTTGAGTTATCTTTCTTGGACTGTATACTCGAATCTTTATAGGGATACCAAGACTTCTCCTTCAAGAGATTTTAAGGATTTTGAGGATTAATGGCTTCAGTTAGGGGAGGACTTTTCAATTCTGTTTGACTCAGGGTAAGACAATCTGAAATTTTCACCATAAACTAAAGAGTTTTTCCCAACGATATAATTTAAGATATCCGATGTATAATGAAAAAAATGAATAATTTAATTTAAATGAACACAAAAGTAAATGAACCGAAATTACAGGAATGGTACGTGGTAAGATTTTGGGTTTTTTTTTATGTTCTAAAGACTTTTAGTGATGACTTATGTATCTTATATATATATATATATATATCATAAAAGATATAATAAATGTTTGATTTTTATTCGATATTTCAACATAAAATATATGTAACTTTTATACTGAGAGATTTATATGAGAATATATTTTTTTTTACAAAAAATATTGCATTTAAATGTGCTCTTCTTATAAGCGATATAAATCAAGAAGAAATCAAAATTCTGGAAATTTCTATGGTGGATCAATTCTGTTTGATATAATGCTTGCGAGTTTTCACGATCTATTTACTAGCTATGAAATATTATCATTATACATTGAATTATGGGTTAACTAAAAAAGAAAGTTTAAGCCGCCTTAATGTTTTCTCCTTCTATCCATCGCTAACTATAAAAAAAACAAAGAAATAAATAACCGCAATGTTAAGTGAGAAATATGAATAAATGATGGGTAAGCAAGGTTCTAAATAACATATTTACTCCGTGTTGTTGTTGTTGTCTTTCATACACTAGGGTATAATCTTGAAAAGCAATTCCTTAATCATCTTTTTGTTTCCCCAGAAACTCCCCTAAAGATCCAGATCAGACACCAGAAAAGGAATCTACCAAGAGGAAGATAAGTGAGACTGAAGATTCGTTAATACTCACAAGAAGAAAAATGCTGAAACAAAATTATAACGAAGGCTTCACACAGCAGACGAGTGAAGATGATCCAATCTTGAAAACGTTTAGGTATGGTGTCTTTTTTTTCAAATGTAGTACAACAAAAAAATATAAGATGATAGAATTTGAAAATATTAATTTGATCCTTATCTCGAAGTAGATTTTCACTTTTAGTTTAAAGACTTTAAATACTTTAAGATAGACCTAGGGTCAAAATGAAGTTTTGTTTGAGAAATTAAGTAAGGATTAGTATGTTGGTTTAGATACTTCATGTTTTGTTCTCTTGTTGCAGAGAAGAAAACCCAGAAAAGTTCACGGTACTTGAAAAGCGTACCAGATTTAAATATACCCTGGATTCCTCAGTATCCAGAAACATCCACGCGTCACCAGGATCGACCCCAGAGACACCAATGCTAATAGATTTCATACCACCATCTGATCACACCTTAAATCCGCAACAAGCTTATTCCACGGCGTCATCAGGATGTGATCAGGTAGTACCAAGTTATAGGGATTCTTCCGTACCCAAATACACACAGGCAAAAAATAACCGCAATGTTAAGTGAGAAATATGAATAAATGATGGGTAAGCAAGGTTCTAAATAACATATTTACTCCGTGTTGTTGTTGTTGTCTTTCATACACTAGGGTATAATCTTGAAAAACAATTCCTTAATCATCTTGTTTCCCACAGAAACTCCCCTAAAGATCCAGATCAGACACCAGAAAAGGAATCTACCAAGAGGAAGATAAGTGAGACTGAAGATTCGTTAATACTCACAAGAAGAAAAATGCTGAAACAAAATTATAACGAAGGCTTCACACAGCAGACGAGTGAAGATGATCCAATCTTGAAAACGTTTAGGTTTGGTGTCTTTTTTTTTCAAATGTAGTACAACAAAAAAATATAAGATGATAGATATACACTTTCATACCTTCACCAAATACACACAGGCGTCACCAGGATCGACCCCAGCGACACCAGTATTAATCGATTTCATACCGTCACCTGATCACACGTTAACTCCGCTTCAAGCTTATTCCACGGCGTCACAAGGATGTGATCAGGTAGTACCAAGTTATGGGGATTCTTCAGTACCCAAATACACACAGGCGTCACCAGGATCGACCCCAGCGACACCAGTATTAATCGATTTCATACCTTCACCTGATCACACATTAACTCCGCTGAAAGCTTATTCCACGGCGTCATCAGGATGTGATCAACCATATGCAACTCAGTATCCCCTTCAAGAGGAGTTAGGGACACTATCAGAGTTGGTTGACTCTCTGCGAGTCGACCTTTTTCAAACATCTATGCTTGTGAACTATATACAAGATTACATAAAAAAATGGAAATGAAAAAAACTTTAAAGTGAAATTTGTTTTCTGTGTGTTTTTAATGTTAGACGGTGTGTGTAGATCATGCATGATAGTTAAAATATGTGAAATCTTGTACAGATAACTGTTGGTATTTTAAAATTATGCCGAAGAAATAGAACTTATTATCAAGATGTTCTCACTGTTGGTAATCAAGTTTATATTAAATACTGACATAGAAATGAGAAAGGACTTTGTGTATTTGTATTACAATGTGTTTATTACTTACTAATAGAAGATGACGACTTTTTCTGAACAACAAAATTCGGCTGTGAAAAAGATATGAAAAGTCGAATTTATATAGTAACGATAGAGGAGATGAGTCATCCTAGATGAGGGCTTTATGGGATCGGTGAGTCCAGATGGCTTTATGGCATGGGCTATGGGATGGGTGACTTCAGACGGCTTTTTGGGATGGGTGACTTTAGACGGCTTTTTGGGATGGGTGATCTCAGACGGCTTTATGGGATGGGTGACCTTAGACGGCTTTATGGGATGGGTGACCCCAGACGGCTTTATGGGATGGGCTAAGGGATAGGCTGTGACGTCATTGACCCTAAGGAGACCTTAGACTATACCCCTTACTACTCAGAATCGCCAAACATTAAAATGAGAATCAATTCTATTTTAATATTCATTGTTTACATATACATCTTGTACATTTTACTTATTCATGAATTCTATAAATTATTTTCATTTAGTTAAAATGTTAGTGAAAATAATGACTACCTTTCATCAAAGTTTAAATCTATAGGAGATCCTTCCACTCCTTATCATCAGCTTTATTTATTGAGAAACCGCTCCTTAAGTACAAAAAATAAAGAAATATACATTGCAAGACCGATGGGAAAAAAAAGGAGAAATACATATTTTGCAAAAATATTAACCGAATCAACAAATTAAAAAAAATATGAGAAAACTTACTGTGCCATATTTTTTAAACTACTCCTTAGATCCTTTAAAATATGTATAATCTGACGGCGTAACTTCTCATGAAATGTAAAAGCAAAAAATCAGTGGAATCTCTTTTATATTGAAGGATGACAAATATGGATAATGACCATATCCCTGTCTACAGTACAAAATCGACAATTCAGAAAATCAGAAACCGAAGGCATACAAAACCAGGACAAAACAGGAACCAAAGCAAACAAAAACAAAAACCTCCACCATATGAAAAGAAGCGAACTCCCGATATGAGAGTGAGACCAGGTGCCCAGGAAGAGTAAGCATCTCCTGCTTGCATGCAACACCCTTCGCTTCAATTCGGTAGAACTGTCACATCCGGTGCTTTTCGACACAAAGAAATTAAATATGAGTAAAGGCAGCTGGGATTTATTTTTTTAAACGATTGTATCAAAATAAGTAGAAACAAAGAGTAATTCATCATGATAAATATTCTTTAATAGAACATTAATAGCAGATGTTTCTATTTTTTAAATCGTAAAATCGAAATTGTCTATGTTAATAATTGATGAATAATTCAAATTTGATTGAACATTATACTAGTATATGTTTTTTTTTTGGCATCGTAAAACCAAATTGTCTATGAAAACTTGATGAAAGAACCTGACTCTTAATCTGCATAAAGAGCGCGGTGTCTTCACGCACATCAACATACCGAAATAAGGGCGCGGGAAAAAAAAGACGTGTCACGAGGACTGTGGTGTAACGGTATGAGCGCCATGCTTTGTATGCTAGGTGTAGCCGCCTTATGGACTAACAAACGACATAGTAAAACAATAAAAACATATTAATATTGTGTGTTTTAGGAGGTTATCCAACCTTACCTTCAAACGTGTGTTTAAAAAAGTAAAATTCCCTCTCTACTTAAAAAAATCACAAATGTGATATAAAGATTTATATGTTTTATAGAATATAGAGAATAGAGATTATATGTTATTATAAGTTAAAAATATTGTTTCTAACGCAAGGTACGATCTCTCCAAAGAAATGAATATGTAAATGGATATAAAAAGAGGGCATGCGTAATACAGTCCGTGCTCTGCCGGCTGTAGCGAGCTCATGTATGTAATCACCCGAGGAGTCCGACTGACATTCAGAGAGGACAGGTGGTCGGGGCCCTGTCTTCTCTAAAGAGGTTTGGACAGGGCCCGTCGTCACAGAGTGCAAGTCTCAAGGATGCGCTTGTACAAGACTGTAGATTGGTCAAGTACCAAGCCTAGTGTCCGTCTGGTGACATTAGGATCATATTCACGGTATAAAAGGCGTTTGATGATTCTGACGCATTTTCGATGATTATGCCGTCTACCTTTGATCCTTTTTAATCTGTTATCATATCACCATAAAAGACAGGTTGTGTAATACCCATAGTAATGTACTCTGTTGCACGTATAGATCCGAATTTTAAAAGAAGTTGACTGTAATTTTTGTAAAATTTCCAGAAAGTCTTAACTAGTTTATGAAAGCGGAAACCTTGACCTAAAAGTTTTTTGGTAATTTGTAAATTTCTACTGTGAAAATCCAAAATATCAGTACATGCTCTAGCGTACCGGAATACCGATGTGATTTATTTCACTGATTGTCCATTACGTGTAGTCATTTGTGAGTGATGTTTCTATGTGATTTGGCGCTCCTTGTACCATTTGCGTGTCTGCTTTTTGCATTTGGGGTTTTTTCTATTGGTGCTGCAATCCCCTATTCCTTTCAGTAGCGCTTTCTGGCTTAATAAGAAGCTTTAGGATCTCTAACCAGACCTGGTTGTAGTACCAACAACTAAACACCCGAAACGAAAACACGAAGAAGACAAGTTCAGCAAGAGACGATGTAACAATGTAAACGTATTCATATTGAATAGCATCATTTACGAACAGATAAATTGGCAACATGGATCAGACATGCACGTTTCGGGTACTTAACCCTCGTCAGTGATTCTCAAATCTAAACAATGTAATATGCCAAAAAAAGTATGAAAGTTGCTATGTCGAAAAACCGTACCGAAAGACGTAGCAGAATAGGTGGGATATGATGCTATAGGACCCACGTTTTAGAAATTTAAAGAAAGTTTGATAACAGAATTAAAGAATGCGTTGAAGAAACGATCAACCGAAATTGATCGAACTTGGCTACATGTGCCCTCGGGGACTCCTGGTCCACCATAATATATTAAATTGAAAATTTAAATTTACAATCTACACTTTTTTTATTCAGTGTTCATATGAGATGAAAGGATATTTTGACGACAATCTTAACAACACTCATAATGGAGCATCAAATAGAGCATAGCAAGCTGGAAATGGGACCAGGTGTCCTGTCATATAAAACAGGGATGAGGTATTCATGAACTTCTTTAAGTCAAATCTTAATATAATACATTATTTTTCCTTGGGGTTTACATACTCTTCTACAGATGAAACAACAAACTCCAACAGGGCCAGTCGTATTTTACTTGGTCCATGCACAGATCAAATCCTTGTTGTACGTCTATGTGGAGATGCTCAGCGTCTTAATAATACATGCAATCAAGATAGAGATAAGTGCAATGTTGAAAATAAAACATCCTAACTCATAATCGCGATTATACTATATTTATTAAGAAATGCGTCAGAATGCAGGCTCTTTTTATAGCTAGAATCACAACGTTAATCCTGACGACAATTTCAACAGCACTCACTATAGGGCACCAAGTTAAGCAGACAAACTAACAACATCAAAACGGATTTTAAGATTCCGTTTCCTCCGCAAATTGATTATGGTCATGCTATGTTTATTTTTTTAGATTTTTGTTTTAACTCGGGATCCAAGGGTCTGTCACAACCCAGATACATGGGCAAATACCAAGTATATAGTGTAATCCTCGTTCTTCTACGTAAATGTAGAAGGATGGCTAAAGAACTCGTGTTTCAGTCACAAATATTGTACACATACTCAGCGTTTTTATAATACAAGTCATACAGATGGAAATTTTGGACAAACTGATCTACATTCTATGAGCTAGACGTGATCTGGATAAAGTTTACTTTAATGTGACTTTAAAGTTGCACAATCTGCATTTTCCATAATGATTAAAGAAGATCCTGACGACAATCTGTGTTCAGCGTGGACCGGTTAAAATCGTTCCCTGTGAACTGATGTTTGTCAAGTGTATTAATTACTTCTATTCAGCTCTGTCTTCTGAAACAAGTTTTGTTTTGGCCCTTTATCAATGTGTCATCATATATATATGTTTTTGTTATTTCGGAAATTATTGCCATCTCATCGAAAGACATCGAAATCCAAGGAGGTTAACATCTTAGCATCATCCCTCCAATATTATTTTTGTAACCATATGGCCTCTCCCCCACAATAATTAAGCTAATTGATTATTCATATTAATTAGTTACGTGTATTTGGAAATTGCTAACTTGAGTTTACTATAGTAAATTCCTTGACTTTAAGTTTGAACTTCATATTGAGACAATCAAATTCTAGTTTGTAAATTCTGTAATCTGTTTAATTTGATTCCCACGATGCTGAGAACACTGCAGTAATTTGCACACCTGCAAGTACTTTAGTCTTTGTTTTCCGTACGAGTTAATTGAAAGCTAATTGGAAATCTCCCCGTAAAAGCCGTTAAGGTTCTATATTTGGAAGAATCTAATTTCCAAAATGTCTTTTTAATCAAAAACCAATAACTTATTATTTTGTGCAGGTGTTAGCAATTTCCAATCGTCCACATATATACTCGGCGCATCGTTTTGCCGACCAGTTAAGTTTCGGTTAAGTTAGACTCCAGTTTCAGTAGTGTTTAAGTTTAGGTTTAGACTCCGCTCTCGTACTGTCAACATGTAACGTTTTTAAATAAACTTAGAACTTTTATTCGGACTTCTGTTTATAGTTTTCAAAATGACTGATTAATACACAACGCGAACTACACCCATAACCTGTGAGCCATAGGCTTACAAGTTGTATTTTGATGCCGTGACCTAAACGAATCAGGGGAAAATATGATTAATGCCGTGTCCTAAACGAACCAGTGAAAATTGCCGTAAATGCAGACGATGCACGCCGCGGAACCAGCATTTTTAATCGACAAAACGATGAACTCTGCGCGATCGTAAAAGGTATGACACATTTACTTTCTCGACGTACTTTCAGATTAATTGACCATCTATTTTTGTAAATGTTTTTTTTAATTTTTGAAAGTTTTAAGCGAAAAAGTTCTCAAGAAATTGAATATTTTTTTTCTCTGATTTTCATGAAGAAATGACGGACATAGACAACGAAGCGTTTCGGATTTTTGGAATCGGTCGTGATTCACGTAGTTTTGGGTTGATTAAAGATTTAGGCTTCGGTCGTTTTGAGAATTTTGGTTTTTCTCCGCTGCTGAGTAAGGGTCTAGATCAGGGTCCCGTCATGTCGCTAGAACGCCGGGGTATAGGCGTGGGACCGTTGTAAGAGACGGGGGAGTATCCGTCTCTGTAAGGTTTTTCAAGATGATAGAACATTACAATTAAGAGGACACTTCGATGGAACCCATATATTCCAGTTTGTTAGGTGATGAGCTGTTGAATTTGCTCGGTATATGGCGATGAAACGCCGACAAATGGCACCAGTAGAAATTTCTGGGAACGTAGAAAGTTCGTTCGGGTTTGTTGTGTATACAACCCTGTCATTTCTAATTTGTGCTATACGAGAGCACGTAATTTTTTTTTCGGATTATATGACACCATCATAGTATTCATCATCTTATGTATGTTTTGTGCTGTCATTTTGGAGGTCTTGATTTTTTTTTTCAAGAAAGGGAGGAAATGGTAATCAAATGTCGTAAATAAAAAAAAAATCGGTAAAAGTTTTATTGGAATTTCATGTCAAAGTTAATCTGGAGTCTATCGCGATCGCGATGTATATAGTAGCATCAGTATACCCTTAGTTTGCATGTTTTTGTGTTTGATTATTCATTTAACCCCAATAGTACTCTGCTTTTTGCACTTTGAAGTTTTAATTGGCCTTCATTTTGGGTATTCATGTTACAGTTCTCACTCATCAGTCAATGAGCGCTAATAAGTTTGACCTTTGTTGCTCCTTTTCCCAGTGTTGGAATTTCATTGACGGTCTTTAGTATCTTATCGGCTGCAGATGTGTAGTATCAACGAGAAATCACTACGCCGAGACATTAACGTTCGATAAGCGACATACATTTCAGAAAGTTTTTCAGATTTTATAATAAAAAGTTTTAATTGCTACAGATATGTTTTCTTTATTAATTAGATTTTTGTATTCGTCTAAAATAAATACAGAAGACCTGTTTTTCGTATAAAGTCGGTGAATATACAAAGTTTTCAAAATTAACTTTATCCAAGTATTGATAAAAAGAAAATCTCATTTTGGAAATCATGAATTCAGTTTTGGTACAGGCATCTAAATCATTTTTGTAAATTCAAAATTTATGGTCAATTAGAGGTACAGAGAAAATCCGGTGTCATAAACTACCTGTAACCAGAGACAATGATTTGAAACTTATCAGTGTAATAATGATGCAGACTTTATACTTTTATCGCTGGGAGAAGACGACGATGAGATAAGCAGTTAAGTTCCAGATGTGCAGTCTTATTTAGCTCCTTGGTTATTGGAATCGCCCGTTGTGATACGAGACAAATTAGCGTACAGGTTTATCACCAAGACATTAAATCAAATCAGACGGTAGCAGAAAAGAAGTCTGAAGCAGTGACGTCAGGTATCTCTGTGCACGATGTTGTCCGTGTGGCCGGATGTCAAACCAGCCCGTCACTATTAACATTATTTCGCAGATTATATGACAGGGTGAAATTTGTCATAGCGAAATTGAAGACAGCAGAACCAGATTGGACATTTTGCACTTAATGACCTGCTTGATCGACGCTTTGAATGAGAGCATTGAATACCCCGTCGCTTTTCTGGGTGCATGGCGTCATCCAGATTACGGGAAGATCTTGGTAACGTCACTAATACCAAGTTGCGTCAAAGCAGGGTCAAGATGGAAGATAAACTCCAAATTCCGGGTGGAGGAAGAATACGAAACAGATGACGATTCGATGATTATTGGTTTACCAAACCAAGTAGACGACAAAGAGGTCCGAATCATTCGTTATACTCCACGGAGGTTACAAAGTTCACGAAGAAGGACCGTAGACGTAAGGAACCAAAACCCAGACGTACGGAACCAAAACCAAGATGAACGGCCGTAAAAAGTTAAAGAAGTGAATTAAACCGGTGTTGTGTTTTAGTGAAAAAAGCAGAGTAAATGTTTAATACTAAATATATGTATTATCATTTATGCTCCTTATTCATGTTTAATATTGATAATTGCTTTTGTATATTGCTTATTATATATAATGAATGTTTAGGTACGTATATTGGCCTTGGAAAATGTATTTCTTTTGTAGGTGATTGACAGTGAACATTCATAATTAGATGAAAATCGGGTCACTCTTTAAGAACGATGAAAAGAATTCGAAATGCAAAGACTCTAATTTCATGTGCTTTAATTTGATCTAATTAATCAGAGTGAACCCAGATGATATTTCATTGAGTTATGCATTATTGTGGTGTCAAGGCCATACGTTTTGAAAATAACCAAGTATCATAACAGATTCACACAAAGTTTTGGATGGTAATTGAAAGTTATCTTAAAATTCAGAATAACAATTGAAATCCAAACAATTTGAATCTTGGTTATTTTCTTAAGTGGGGGAGTATTGTAACCATATGGCCTCTCCCCCACAATAATTAAGCTAATTAATTATTCATATTAATTAGTTACGTGTATTTGGAAATTGCTAACTTGAGTTTACTATAGTAAATTCCTTGACTTTAAGTTTGAACTTCATATTGAGACAATCAAATTCTAGTTTGTAAATTCTGTAATCTGTTTAATTTGATTCCCACGATGCTGAGAACACTGCAGTAATTTGCACACCTGCAAGTACTTTAGTCTTTGTTTTCCGTACGAGTTAATTGAAAGCTAATTGGAAATCTCCCCGTAAAAGCCGTTAAGGTTCTATATTTGGAAGAATCTAATTTCCAAAATGTCTTTTTAATCAAAAACCAATAACTTATTATTTTGTGCAGGTGTTAGCAATTTCCAATCGTCCACATATATACTCGGCGCATCGTTTTGCCGACCAGTTAAGTTTCGGTTAAGTTAGACTCCAGTTTCAGTAGTGTTTAAGTTTAGGTTTAGACTCCGCTCTCGTACTGTCAACATGTAACGTTTTTAAATAAACTTAGAACTTTTATTCGGACTTCTGTTTATAGTTTTCAAAATGACTGATTAATACACAACGCGAACTACACCCATAACCTGTGAGCCATAGGCTTACATTTTGTACATAGATTTTATTTGGATATGCAACTGAATCGACTCTGCAGGAGTTTTGCATCCTCGGTACCAGTAGTATAGTCCCCACTCTATCCGTACTTCCGGTGACGTTATTTTCCCACGTTTCCGGTTTCCCTCTCTCCCTGTACTTCCGGTGACGTCATTTTCCCGCGCTTCCGGTATTTTCCCGCGCTTCGTCATTTTTCCCGGGCTTGTGATATTTTCCCGCGCTTCCGGTGTTCAAAAATGTTCCCGCGCTTCCGGTATTAAAGAAATTTGCCATCCTTCCGTCAACAATGAACGTTTGCCCCCCTTCCAATAGGATAAGCTATTTTTCCCGCCCTTCCGGTCTTTACATCTACATCAGCTTCTGTTACATCATTTCTCCGGGGCTACCGGTTTTACATCCACGTCAGTACTTCCGGTGCTTATTCAACAGATATACTTTTTATACTTCCAGTCTCGGTTCTGATAGAATCTTAATTCCTGTAATGCGCTGATGTGTCCATTTAGTTGAATTTGCCTAACATTGTACAAATATGAAGACTTTGGAAACATTGATTTGATAATGTGTGAAATAGTAGAACATTGTAATATTCAGGAACAAAGTATCACACTGGAAATGGAACACTAATCTTGCATTTGAATGGTAAGACACTTTTTTTTCTTTTTGTGTGAAAAAAAGGCAGTTTAATGCTTACTGTGTAATCATATAGAATTGAATACTTAAGATTTCACCAACTTTCACTTCATCTGAGCTTAAATATTGGTGTATCTGTGAGAAAAAAAAATTAGATGATTTTTTTCTCTACCAATCTTCATCATCGTCTTCGTTGTCGTCGTTTTTTTTGCGTTTTTACTTCTCATTTTTACTCAGTTACGTTATTATCCAAGATGGTCACGCAAAAGTATACACATACCAAAGAGAATAGTATGGTGACCTCATTTCATACTGGTGTGATTATTTATTATCTAAATCAGTTACAGCTATTGCAGTATTTACATTTGATGTAAATGACCGTCCCAATGACCGGATGTTAATAGGTCTCAATCGTTTATATATTTAGTCGTCTGTATCTATCGTGAATTCGTTTGTTTCTTTTGGAGTGGCTTTGTTTGTCATACTGGGGGGCATACAACATGTCTTCTTCTTCTTCACTTTTCCATCCGATAAAAAATAATTCTCTACAGCATTATGTACAGCTCTAAGAGAAAAGATGACAAAGAAAATGTTTGATCGATATGATTTTTTTATTGCATTTGTAGTTCATGTAGGTCCTTGTGGCAGTTGGGTAATTTAATTTTTTGAATTGTTCGCAAGTACAATTCTTGTTCGCTATGTGTGACAAAAAACAGCTCTGCTGCGTATGTCTCATTTGAAAAAAAAAATGCTGACAGCAATCCTTATAATGAATAAATTACATGTTCAATAATAACTAAACAGTTGCTGAAAAAAAAAATACAGTCAACAACAGATATTATTCACAAGTGTCCACAAATCCAGAAGTGGAACAATCACGCACCAATTCAAGTATTTTTTCAGCTTTTAATTATTTTTGTTTCCAAAAAGTCTAAAAGTACTTGAGTTTTTCCCACTTCTGTGCCCAATGAGCTCACAAGTCCTTTCATCATCTCACAGCACATTTCGAATTCTTTAACCATACTTCCGTCCATTTCCGTTTGAGTTCCTTTATCCTCTTTCTAATTTTAAAATAAGAAAAATGAATGCATTTAATTTTTTTCTTCAATTTTTAAATAAGTCTTATATAGATATCAATACGGAAAGACACCAGATATTTGATTTTTAATAAGATTGCTTTATAAGGTATGTAATTACCTTTACAGGTTTCTCCTGTCTTTCATTTCTGATCCTCTTCTCCAGTTTCTCATACTTTTCTGGTTCTTTGAATCTATTGAAATAGGACGAAGAAGCATATTATTATCATTTTTGAGTTTATAAAAAAAATGTAGATAATAATAATATTATTTAAAAAATAATTTGTAAAATATATAAAATTTAATTTTCTAACTTGTATAGATTTTAAACTAATATGGGGAAATACTTACGAGAATTTTGTGAGGATATCGGCCTCTTTGGTCTGACACTGTCGTTCATTTTCTTTGTTACGACTGAAAAAAATTGTAAAATTACATAACTATTTTTGCTTGTCAGCAAGATTTAAAAAAAAAGAATGTAAGAGAGTAAACAACTTATTACTGATATTTATAATTATTCACTAACCTTTTTAAATCTCTTTTTGTTATTTAAATTATGATTTAAAATTTCATCGTACAGTACACTCAACCTTAACAGATAAAGAAAAGACAACTATAAAATTCCAACTTACTTTAGTGGGACGGCATCGATACATGTGACACCATCCTTTTTCGTAACAACGAACGACATGTGGTTTGGACCTCGATTTTTTTCCGCGATTGAGACAGGGACTGCGTTGGGTTGCAGCTCTCTGCATATAATCCTTGGACGTTGGATCTCAGAATGTTCCAGTTTAGGGAGCAACGAAACCATTCCTCTATTTAAAAAAAGTAACTTATCAAAGTAATGAAATTAGTAATAAAATAAGTTATATGTGATAATGCATCATTCTCCATTTTATTTATTTATTTTACTTTCTTCTTCTTATTATTATTTTTTTTTTGTTGATGTTATTTTTTTGAACTGTTATACGTCTTTTAAAGAAAATAACATAGAAAACTAAGGGGGAGGATTATAATTTCTAACCTGTTACTTTGCCTAGGTCTTGGTGTGTCCACCCTTGTAAAAGAAGAAGAAGGAAGGGGTCTTTCGGGTGTTTTTAAGACTTTCTTGGGTGGTGATGACATACTGAAATTTGTTTAGAGAAAAAGTTAATTTTTTTCTTTTGTTCTCATTTTATTAATTATATTTTTGTACATTTGAAGTATACACATTTAAAAAAAAAAAAAAAAAACATTATGTCAAGTAACGTGCAAGAAAGAGAGAGAGAGAGAGAGAGAGAGAGAGAGAGAGAGAGATTACCTTTCATCAAAATCAATATCCCCCAAATCTGCAAAAATAGCAGCCTTTGTAGAGAAGTCAACTACGGTGTTGTTGAAATTCCTGAGAAAAAAAAATGTTTGTACATTCTATTCTTTTTCAGTATTTTGTGTGCGTCATTGTGTTTTATGAAAATATTAATTAAAAAAAGTATAACAATAAGTTGAAAAAGAACCTTTTTACAGTACTAAATTTAAATTCGTATGTTACCTCTATGAAATTAAAAAAGAAAATCTACAATAACGTTCTAATGACTTACTTTGCCATGGTATTAATTAATTCCTTGTCAATCAAATCCTTAAATTTTACACAAAAATTAAGTATGTGTTCACTTTATCTCGCTAAATCCTGCAGGATAAAAAGAACGAAGTAAAGACAGCAAAGCTTTTATATAGTAAGAATAAACGCGGTAAAAAAGTGGCATGCTAAATAGGCGCCAAGATCTTTTCCCACCAAAAATTTCTGAAAGCCTTTGAAGGCGTTTACAATTAAAAAAATTGAACAATTAAGCGATTGAGGCAATTCTTCAATCTAAATGTTTAATCAAATGAATTTATTTAGAATTTGTCTTTTATTCATAGATAATATCGGCCGGCGTTTAAAAAAACCTGAGGGGAAACTGTTCAGTAAATAACTGTACTACTCCAGTATAACTATATCTTTAATATTCATTCATTCATTCTTTTATATATATAAGATCCAATGTTTCCTATGTTGTGTCAATTAATTCATGTTTGTATATATATATATATATATATATATATATATATAGACAGCACAAAAGAGGTGAAAACAACCACGTTCACTATTCAGACAATGTACAAGATACAAGTACATATTCGTGTATCCAGAGGGCTCAAGGGATGTACTGTCCCTTCCGCTGGGTTTAAACACGTTTAGTGTCGTGGTCGCTTGTACCTTTTTTTGTGCTTTTATATATATATATATATATATATATATGAATCTCATGCATGTCCTTAGGGGGCCCACTTTTGGCAATAAAGTATCTGTATCTGTATCTGTATAACTTTATTTTCATTCGTTCCCGTTTTTCCCTCTCCTTTTTAATGAGTATTGTAATAAATTGTTGCTAACGTAATGAGCTGTTGAAAGTGTTTTGTTGACATCAATGTCCACCTTCGGTACCCTTAAGTTCACTGACCCTATTTTCAGTCAGGGTAACACGGTCAAGGGTCATTACGTGTCGTATAGGATAATTTGCCGCGCCAGGTCGTGAAACAGGTCGGAATGCACAATGGATCATGCAGACGCAATATTTTTAGGGATTTTAAATTTATTTCTGGCGACATTTACTACAGCTGTAAATGCAACATGTAAAGTGTGTACTGCTGTTGGTGAACAGGCGAGGTGCCCTGCCATTAGACAAGGAAACTGTTTATTTGCTAACAACATAGACAGTGTAGGGGTGGATTTCACTGTACGTTTGCAGATGATTGACTGCCCAAAGATGTCACCGCCCGAATTCTACCTTAACGGGAATTTGCTGACGAATCGGATCCGATTTACCACGTTAGATGGAACTCGATGCAGTAAGTAACTAGAAGTAACTTTAATATGAATAAAATATATATGTATATATTTTTGTTTATAAATACATTTACTACCAGTAAGATAAGCTTTTCAGTACAGAAGAGTATCTGATATTTTTGGCTCCCCTAGCGACGGAACCTTTCGTCTCTGTCCGTCCGTCCACACTGTTTTCCGTTTTTTTTCTGTACTGTATAGAAATATTGAAATTAAATTTAACAGGTTGAGGATATCCCTAGTTCTCGAGAATGTCACGAAAACGAGGGGTATTCTTACATTCGGAGGATGAATTTCAAGTACTAAAAATCAAAGTTAAGAATTTTGACTCAAAACCTCGAAACGGCTAATCTTTATGACCGATGGATCAAGTTTTACAAAAGAAGTACCCTTGTAAAAACTTGGATTTAGAGATCATATAGGTGCATGTGTAGCTACAAAGTATGCGAAAGTAACAACATTTTGGTCAAGTGTCTTTTTAAATGTTGTTCAGATTGACATAGAGATTAGCCGTTTTCAGGTTTTGAATCAATATTCTGATTTTTTACTACTTGAAAATCATCCCCAAAACGCAAGATTATCCCTCGTTTCCGAGATAGAGGATATCCTCAACCTGTTGAAAAGATACTTTAGCAAAATTTTTGAACCATATGTGATAGGGGCTTCATATTTATATTTGGAATGTATACTCAACTAATGAAGACCTTTCGAATGACACCAATGTGACCTTGACTGTGACCTTGGAGTTAAAAATAGCTTTTCCGACTTTACTGCTGGTCAGGGACATAATATTTCACAAACACATCTTGTGTATACTCAACTAATGAAGACCTTTCGAATGACACCAATGTGACCTTGACCGTGACCTTGGAGTTAAAAATAGCTTTTTCCGACTTTACTGCTGGTCGGGGACATAGTATTTCACAAACACATCTTGTTGTATTGCTTGAAAATATTTATGGATTCTACTTCTTTTTATTTTGTTGTTCAATAATATTAATATAATAAATATGATACACTAGTCTATAAAAAAGGTGAAAAAATAGATCAATCCAATCATTGATAATAAACTTTTTCTTTTCTTGTTTTTCAGTTATGACTAATCCTATGACAACAACAAGAGGTACGTTCACATCCGTGAATTCTATTCAACCAGACAGTACAACTGTGTCGGAGGAGGATACAAACACAGCTCTGTCTTCAATACCAACAGGTCGTACTACTAAAACAGTGGATAAAAACTCAGATCCAACTGTTCTGGGACTAACATTAGGTAAATTTCATCTAACTTAAAACAATAATAATTCTTTTAATATGTTTAACACAATTTGTATTGAAAATATGATATAAAAGACATGTTTTATGCTGATATAAAACATTACCTATTTTAAAAATTCAAAATAAATCTAATAGATAGCAAACGGGAAAAAAGCTGAAACTTATTAACACGATAATAACTCTGTATAGAGGAACAATTCATTTTACCAACAAAATGTGAAAAATGAAAAAAAAAACTTATACATAGATCAATCCAATAATAAACTAATTGATCTTCTTTTTTTCAGAAACGATTAAACCTAGGACAACAACGAGGACTTTGAACACAGCCCTGAACCCTACAACTACAACAGGTAGTAAAATCACAGCTCCAACTTCTGTTATACCAACAACGAGGGATTTGAACACAGCCCCAAATCCTACAACTGGCAGTAAAATCACAGCTCCAACTTCTGTTATACCAAAAACGAGGGATTTGAACACAGCCCCGAATCCTACAACTGGCAGTAAAATCACAGTTCCAACTTCTGTTGTACCAGACGGTACGACTTCAACAACCGTCAGGGATACAAACAAAGTTCCATCAGCTGTTCTGTCATCCGACCTAGGGCTTACATTAGGTAAATTGAATCTAACTTTCACAATAATTGTTCTTTTAGTATGTTTAGCTCTACTTGTATTGAAAATATGGTTTAAAAGAAATGCTATATGTCAATATGAACATTGTATATGTCAAAAATACATATAAGATCATAAAAACAAAAAAAGGAATAGAGCAGTCGATAAATATTTACACGATAATAACCCTGTATATAGAAGAACTACTCAATTACCATCACGGGAGGAGTTAATGGCTATGAATACGGTACAACATCTTGATGATTTTTATGTAAATGACTCCTTTTCTTCAGACGAGCATTATGAAAATCCTGTGTAAATTTTGTTACTTTTGAATAAATTTTTAAGGTAGTATCTTATTTCTTTGCAGGCTTGAGCGTATTTGTGTTAGTGTTAATTGTCATCATTGCCATTATGATATATCATCATCGTCTCAGACCACGTGCACAGACTAATACAGCAGAGATACCTTTGAGATTCCTCACACCACCTACCTCACCCCCTCCCATGTCCATTTCTTCATCCTGCCCCATACTCAGTTCGCCTGACCCAACACCGTCTTCTCCAGTGGCACACCACACAAGATCGAAAACAAGAAGGGCTTTGGAGTTGTAAATTTGATAATCATTTTTTTCAGTATTTGTTGAAAAAAACTAGTCATTTTTATACTTGTTTTTGTTTTTTTTTGTGAAAAATATGCATTATCGGCACATTTTCTTGTACTCAGTCTTCTGCAGCAATTGATTGTTGTATGATTCTTACACAGAATGTTGACTAGTCATTTATGTTGTTTTAACAGTGTACTTGTATTTTAGTTTTTGAAAGATTGCATTACATTTTTCTCCTTGTTGTAAATTGTATATCATTTTCAGTAATTGTTGAAAATACACTAGTCATTTTATACTTGTGTTTTTGAAAATTTGCATTATCAGGACATTTTCTTCTACTCAGTCTTCTGCCATGTCTGCAGTGATTGATTGTTGTATGATTCTTACACACATTTTAGTTTACTTGTATTTTATTTTTTGAAAAGATTACATTACATTTTTCTCCTAGTATTGGAGTGATTGATTGTTGCATAATGCTAACACAAATGTTGACTTCCAAGATTGAGAAGTTGTGATTTACATTCCTATCTTTTTTTGAAGATTTTTAATTTATTTTTTATGTACTGAACGTATATGAAGATGTGTAAGCTTACCTTTTTTCTTTCATTCTAGTTGTTGAAAATTTGAAGTTGTGATTTACAATTATTATAATTCAAATTACGTGTATTAATAATATTGTATCTTTTTAAACTGTTTTTTTTTTAATTTTGTTATGAATGTTTGAATCAAAACGATACGATTTTTGTCTTAGAAAACAAAGTGACAACAGGTAACACCTTGGAACATGCTCTCCTTCAGTTATTGATAATCTAATCTTTTTTCAAGTTTTTTGTTTTTGATCAATCTTAATGTCAAAATCATGATACTTATCTGTATGTATAGACATTTGTTTTTTTTTTGTGATTTTTACTGATTTTTTTAACGTAAATGTTATTTGATGTATTTTTTACCGACAACTTGCAACCATATAGGAATCATCTTGCTTGTCTGTCTGTGTGGCAACCTTGTCCAGGCTATAACTTTGTACTTCATGTATGCAAGTATTGATTTGCATAATGTTTTCACAGAAAATGTTTCGGAGAAACAGAGTGTGCCATGATCTTTACCCAAGGTCATGTTTAAAAAATTCCTCCTTTTGCAATACTGCCATTGAAAATATCTTTCAACATTGCTTCTGTAGGAGGTATTTTGTCCTATTCACGGACAGCTGTTGTCATTATTTAAAAAAAAAAAAGGTGTCCTGTGATTATTTCATTTTTGCTTTTTTAAATGAACATTGATATTCGAAAAGGTAACATATTTATTTTTAAAAGTTATGTTGACAAACATAGTGAAAAATATTTAACTAGTGACAGTGTATTAAGAAGCAATTCCTCCCTCATGTATCAAGAATTTCAATGCCTTTTGAAGTATAAATTTATTTTAAGTTTTTGACTCACCTATGGAAATAATCTCTGAACAACATATCAATAATGAATACTTATTGTACCTTTTCTTCATTTGGTTTGTCATCATACTTAAAATTTTTTTTAAAATGGTTGTATGCTTGGAATGTTCGTTTTTTTCAATACATAAAATTGGTTTCTTACACATACTGCTTTTCTTTTGTTTTTGCATTCTGTATGTATGAAAAGAATGACAAATATAACAAAATCATATCTTTTGTTAAGAAGTTGAAAATTCTTCATCTGTAAATTATACAACTGAGAGCATACAAACCCAGGATAGAATAAGAACACAGATAAATGCAACAGAAAACTTCTACCATATTGAATGACGTGAATTCACTACGAGGGAGTGAGATCAGGAGTTGAGGAGAGTCCGCATCTCCTGTCACTAATTTGGCAGAAATGTCACAGTTGATAACTTCTAGAAATGAAGAAGATATAGATAGAAATAAGTATGTCATGACACAAAAGGCCTATTCAAGACTCTAGACAAGGGAACATTATTGTGTATAATAAGTTCCCGTATCGACCATAGAACATGACGGTGTTAGTTGGTCTGGAACATATCCTTGATTGAGAAGCTTAACTGAAAGCTGTCTAGAACAATATCTGAATCCTTCACATATGTTGCTGTCAATTTTCCTAAAGTTTTCTTTTGATGATGATGATGATGATGATGATGATCAAAAATATCTTTTTCTCGGTTTTTTGTTTTCGTGTATCCTTTTCAATGAAACTTTATGCAATTGATGATTACGATACAGTTTACACAATGTAAGGGATTGACGCTATTCATTTATCAACGGAGTTTTGCCAATGTATTTTACATAATTTCAAAACAAAAAAAAGAAAAACTTCATTATTTATGAGAAGTCATACCGTGCAAACTGTTTGCGATTGAAAAAAATTTAATAAAATCAACTTCGGTATACAGCAATAACATTATACACATTTTCTTGTTTTTTTTTCAGAAAAAAAAAATGGATGATTACTGTCAAGTATTTACGGCGTTGGTTAATTCTTATGACGATTCTGTTCAACTGGAAAATTTTGCATCTCAGTACGGTTTAAGAGATGATCCACAGGTTCAAGCTAGACTTCTATATTTGTTGGACAGAGATGTATCAAACATGGCTTCCGATATTGACGCGTTTAATGAAGCATCAGAGGTTCAAGATGATATTTCACCAAACAAAAGGGGCAGGTTTTTGGAAACAGGATCTACAAGCAAACAAATGGGTGGTGCAGAAGCTACTGCTTCTACAAGCAAACAAACGGGTGGTGCCGACGTTACTGCTTCTAAAACAAATGATGATAATAACTCGCAAAAGCCTTACATAGTTGAAAATACTAAACAAAGAACGTTTAAAAAGACATTGGCGACTGACACTTCATTCAAAGTTAAGTTTAATGAACAATGGCAAGGAGAAAAACTAAGAGACTTGACTGGAGAACTTCATGACATGTTTGATGATGTTTTATCACAGGCACGAGGGCACAACGCCGATCTTGGACGTGTAGTAATAGAGCATCCAAGTTTGTCAGACCCTATAGTTGTTCCTTTACAACCTTGGGAAAATATTGATGCCGATGAGGTTATGGATCAAATATCTAAGGTTCTGAACTCAGACGAAGAACTAGAGCTTGATGAAAATATGACAGTTACTGTTGGATCAATAAATTTGCCTAAAGGGGGTGCAAAGAAACCGGTTACTCGGTTGTATGGATCTGAGAATTCCTTAAAGAAAAAAACCTCAGTATTTTACATAGAAAACGACAATAACCTATGTTTGGCGCTGTCAGTCGGTTTATGCTTCTTAAAAATCTGCAAACATGTGGATGAGGATACTTGGAACAATATTACTATCAATGACAAGGGCTCTAAGTTGGAGTCTATCTTGAAACACAAAACAGTACAAAGGCAGTATTATAGAGACCTTTTAGACAAGAAGAGAAAGAAACTGCGTACTGATCTGGCATTATGTTTATGTCAGCTTACAATTCTACCGACAACAAGGTATTTAGGTATTAACGACATACCACATTTCGAAGAACTGCTAAATGTAAACATTTATGTAATCTCGTCAAGAGTTGGGGATAAATTTGTACGTGTTTTGGACAACGACGTCAGACCGAATTTATACCTATATCACGTTGAATCTGAAACAGAACAGCATTGGCATGGAATTGCAAACATTCAAGGATTTTTTAAGGGGAAATATTTCTGTAACAATTGTAAACAACCGTTCAATAAAAAGCGATCACACACCTGTGAATCATCGTGTACCGTTTGTTTAAATCAAAACTGTCGAGTGAGCGATTTTCAAATGAGTTGTTTTTCTTGCCATAGATTATGTCGATCTGTTGCCTGTTTTAATCGACACAAGGACAAAAAAAACGCGAGGGAAAAAAACTTTACCTTCTCAGTGCGAACTTTATTACCAATGTAAAATTTGCAAAAAACTAATAAAATATGAAGAAAGAAGTCCAGAGGTACACATTTGCGGGGAATGGAAATGCCCCTCATGTCAAAGATACCATGTAGGCGAGCATCTTTGCTATCAGAGGAGTCAGACGATGCCTGACCTAGAAAAAAAACCTCTCAAAAAATTCTTGTTTTATGATTTTGAAACGAGACAAGATGAAGTTATGTCATGTTCTCAAGGTTACACTCCGGCTAGAACCAGGTGTCGGAAATGTGTAGGTACTTCATCAAAATGTGAATCTTGTAAGCGATGTACAAAATGCGGAGAGAACACTTGTGGACTTTATCAACACTTGGTAAATTTTGCTGTTTTACAAACATCATGTGATTTATGTCAAGATGATGACGTCACACCTGAGTCAAAGTGTATAAATTGTGGCAGAAGATGTCAAACGTGTGGGAAAAGAGACAAGTCTGGTGAATTTGAACGTTGGCCTTGTACCGATACTTGTGGTCACAGAGAGACCATCTTCAAAGGCGATGAAACAATGACCCAGTTTTGCGACTACATTACCCAGGAACATTTCACAAATTATACATTACTAGCACACAACGCTAAAAGTTTTGATTTGTATCCTGTTTTAGAAAATTTGATAGACAGGCATGCGATGAAACCTGACAAAATAATATACAGCGGATCGAAAATAATGTACATGTATATAGGGAATAAACTAAACTTAAGGTTTCTTGACTCGCTCAACTTTCTACCAGGACAACTTTCTAAACTTCCCCAATTGTTCGAATTAGAAGAACTTTGTAAAGGTTTTTTCCCTCACAAGTTCAACACTAAAGGTAATCAAAATTACTCTGGAAGATTTCCTCCTCCCGAGGATTACGGATATGAAACGATGTCGTCAGCAAGACGAAAGGACTTTTTACTATGGTACAGAGAAAAAGAAAGTGAAACATTTCACTTTCAGACCGAAATGTTGAAATACTGTCGTTCTGATGTTGACATTTTAAGACGTGCTTGTCTAAAATTTCGAAAACTGATGTTAGAAGTCACTCATGGAATCGATCCCTTTGATTATGTTACAATTGCAAGTGTATGTATGGGGATATTCAAAACTCTATTCTTAAAAGAAGAGCATGAAAGAGAAATAATAAATCTTCGTAACAATAAGTCATTATGGTACCCTGTCACGCACATAAACCAGAAAGAAAACATTCTCGTTGATGGTTCATTGATACCTGCAGAAGAACTAAGCAATGATGAACACTTAAAACTTGGAGGAATAAGATTTGGGAAAAGTCCAATTGCTGTCGTACCTTCGAACGGGTATCACACCAACACCAACTTTAGCAAAAGTTCAATCCAGTGGTTAGAGTGGTTAATGGAAAAAGCAAAGCACACAGGATCTCCTATACAAATTCAACATGCTCTGAACCAAGGTGAATTCAAAGTCCCAGGAACCAACTACAGATGTGATGGTTATGATAGGACGAATAATACTATTTATGAATATTATGGTATGTAATATCAATAATTCCCTTGACTGATTTTTGAATAATCTAATGTAGTATTATAAATTAATAATAATAAATCTTTGGATGGCATGAACAAATTTTCAAAGATCAAGACAAAATGTCCTAATCTTATTTATTTAACATTTTTTCTCATATACTTTTTTAATAGGTTGTGCTGTTCATGGATGTCCAGTATGTTTTCCCAATGACCGATCCTTCCTTACATACCCTGCAACAAAACAATCGCTGGAAGAATTGTTTACAGTTACAATGAAAAGAGAAGCCACATTACGCTCGTTAGGTTACAAAATAGTTAGAAAATGGGAGCATGATTTCTTAAAAGAGAAAAAAACTAATGAAATTATGCGAGAATTTGTCAACCAATTAGATATCCAAGATCGATTAAATCCTAGAGAGAGTTTTTTTGGTGGACGTACAAATGCTGTGAAGCTCCATTTCCAAACAACCAATGCGGAAACTATTCAGTACTACGATTTTACAAGTTTATATCCATGGACAAATAAATACTGCAGGTGAGTGTAGGTTTGACAAAGCGATAGAAAAAAAATTTCACACTTTTTATGGATTAAGTGTTAATCTTTTAAAAACGTATTTTTTTTTAGTTCTTATACGAGTATTTTGAAATCATAAGATATGAAACGCATTAGAGCATTATTTAGTATAGAGCGCTACAAATACTTGTATTGTATTGTATTACAGGTACCCTCTCCATCACCCAAAAATTATCACGGATGGTTTCTCTGATATCTCAAGTTATTTTGGCATCGCGAAAATTAAAGTGTTACCACCAAGAAAATTATACCATCCTGTACTGCCGTATACTTCTAACGGTAAACTAAAATTCCCTTTATGTAGAACCTGTGCCGATAAAGAAAGTCAAACAGAATGTGGATGTGATGACGAAGAGAGAAGTCTGATTGGTACCTGGTGCACTCCTGAAATCGACTTGGCTATTAAAAAAGGATACACTATTATGAAAATTTACGAGGTCTATCATTTTGATGACTCTACGTTATATGATCCTATCGCAAAAAAAGGAGGTTTGTTCACAGAGTATGTCAATATGTTTTTAAAGATTAAACAAGAAGCATCAGGATTTCCTGCCGAATGTGAATCAGAAGAAGAAAAATTGGAATACATAAGACAGTATAGACTTAAAGAGGGAATTGATCTAGAATATCACAAAATTAAAGCAAACAAAGGTCTTCGAAACCTGGGGAAAATTTGTTTGAATAGCTTTTGGGGTAAATTTGGCCAGAGAATTCGGCTCAAACAGTCAAAATTTATTCATGAATCTGAAGCTGAAAATCTATTCAAAACATTGACGGATCCACGAAAAGAGATATATGATTTTCACATTGTAGCAAAAGACATACTTCAACTTGAATATTATGATGATCCTCTGTTTTTACCAAACGACATTAAAACAAACATTTTTTTGGCATCTTTTACAACAATGTGGGCAAGATTACGTCTATATGAAATTCTGGATGTGTTAGATAGGGATGTTCTATATTATGATACGGACAGTGTAATTTTTCGATGTGATGGTAGTAGTACCTTAGAGAAATTACCTATAGGTAACTTCTTAGGGGAGCTCACAAATGAAGTAGACTCGCAAGATCATATTGTTCTATTCTGCTCTGGAGGACCTAAAAACTATGCTTACAGAACAAACCTGGGAAAAGAAGAATGTAAAGTGCGCGGTTTTACATTAAATTGGAAAAATGCGAATCTAATCAACATGAAAAGTGTGCGATCTATGATATTAGGTACTGGTTTAAAAGAAATAATTGTGACAAATCCATGTAAAATTTCTCGACATGCTAAAAAACGGAAGCTGTACAACCGTGTTGAACACAAAAAGTACAAATTGGTGTATACAAAAAGGCGAATCCTGGAAAATTTGGATACGTTGCCATTCGGATATTAAATTTTAAAAAAAGATCCCATTAACAACAAAAACGAAGTTCTGATATTTTTTATATGATTTATTTTTTGTGTTGTCAGTTTAAAGAATAAATATAATTAAAAAAGAAACACACTATACATATCGTTATTCTTATATGTCATTAAAAACTTTAATAAACCATCCATTTGATTTTTTTTCGTTGTGACGTAGATCTTCCGGGAGGTTTATCAATGTCATCAGTTTTCACAATTAATCCCTTTCCTGTCTGCATCGTCTTTCTGTTTCTTTGGGTCGTAGACTCCTGGTCTTGTTGGAATGGTTCACTGTCCCCTTCTACCGACAAGTCCGTAAGTTCATTTGCCTTTTCACTTCCTGAATGTTTTGGCTTCATGTCATTCTCCAGTCTCTTAAGTAGACGATCGTATTTAATTTTCGGTATTAGAATAAGTTCTTTGGCCATAATTCTTATTTTTTCTTCAGATATTTTCTTACAGGCTTCAGTAACAAAGAAACAAGATTTAAACGTTTTGACAAAACTTCCTTTTTTTTCTTTGAACTGACCTCTCTGGAGGAAAGAAATCGAATGTATTTTTTGAAAGGTTTTAATTCTTCTATATAACGCTTTGGTATAGGTAATGCTCCAGTGAAAATGTTTAATGCGATTTCTCCGATAACATCCAGCTGATCTTGTGTTAATGAGCCTAATATTAGTTTCAGTTGTTTTTTATTCGCCTCACCAAGAAACAGGAGAAACAAAGCTTGCCTCTTCATTCGAAGACTCATTGCGATATTAATGAAGTATTTTATAAGTAACAGTTACTTATAGAGGAGATTCACCACAAAAAACATTATTTTTGATGTTGTTGTTGTTGTTGTTGTCACAATGGTTGAAATATAGTCATTGTCTCACCGGGAAAAATATTAGTTCTCAGCTGATATTCACGATTTTGATTAGGTTCAAGGCAAACATGTAGGTAACCGTAGTTAACACAGGTCGCTATTTCGTAAGCGGATCTGAAGTAGGGAATTTGACCTGGTAAAATTTGAGAGCCAAATGTTATCACTTGTCTAGTGTCACGAAAATTTCGAAAAAGAATTATGTTAAGACAATTTAATGAAATAGTCCTGGAATACTTTCCTGGTGGATACATGTTTTGAGTCAGAAAAATGACAGACACGTTTCTGTGGTGTGACGTCACAGTAAACAGATGTACACAGTCTTCCGACTTTCCAATTTGTATCATCATATCGTCTAATACAAGGACAGTATGGTCGGCTTCCTCAGAGTATTTTTCAATATCGTCTTTACTAGGCAATCCTTGATGTAAAATCAAATTTGGAATTATATTCGACATGTCATCAAAGATTGATTGATGTTCAGTATAGGCATACACTATTTTCGTCGGTGGTATGGTAAACATAGTGTCCGCACTGGTAAGAAGTCGTTTAGTAAAGTACGTTTTTCCACTTTGTGTTGCACCGGAAATAAGAATACTGGTCGGAGAAGAAAAAGGAAGCAAGGCTTCCTCGTCCCGCAGAGAATTATGCATGTTGTATCTTTGAGATTCAACTGTTAAAATACTAGCTTTACAAGAATCTTTACATTAAAAACTAGAAAAAAATATCACATGACATTAGTATTTTATTTCAGTAATAAAGACATAAAACTATAGACAAAATTATCGTTATATACAACATCATTTGTAAAAAAGGAGTAAACATCTTTTAAAGAAAGTCCCTTGCAAATTATCATCAACATGAAAAATAATACATAAAACCCACAATATTCTGAGGTTTTGGACTGAAGTTGCTTTGCTATATATCGAGAATTTTGGCTATTACGGTGTAAGAATTTATCTAAACCGTAAAATTCAGGAGATTGCCCAAAACTGTCAAAGTAAACATCATTCATCGGTGTATGCATTATAATGAGCACCCAATGCTCACCAGGGAGTGCAATGGGATCGGTATTTACAATGAAAATACTAGGATATAAAGTTACATATTTAGGCAAAGTGTCAATGGCATACACCTCTCGTGTATAACCTTTTAAACAAGACTTATTCTCGATAAAAATTCGTATTTCATCAGAGTTCATGGTTGCACGTAATTAATGTCACGAGATTTACTAATTTCCAACAGAGATGAAAATGTGGCTAATACGACTACATTTACTGCCTCAGTTGTTGCCGAATTAAATCTCAATTCAAGTCTGGTGTTTCCACGTCGAACTAGATTAATATAATCAGCTTCAAAGAAACACGGTGTTATATTAAATGCAAAAAATGTGTAACCGTTTCCAAAGTTTTCTCGACTTATATAAAGTCCAGTGTCTTTGTTCCATTTTCCACAGGCTTCGAAAAGTCTCACAAAAGCAGAAACATAATTTCTGTTATCTCCAAAGTCCATTTGCAGAGGTCTGCCAGGCAAACTCTCGCCATTTATGGAAAGAGATATACCTGTTGTATTGAAATGTTCGAAGTTAAAGGGATTACTTGTGTAATCTCCATTTACTCCTTTTTGAGTTACCATCCCTACGACCAATCTATCAGGAATAGCCTGAGGAAACATATTGTCCCAGTAGAATTCCTTGGATCCTGTTGGTATTGTATTCATTTTGACCTCATTTCGGACAAGCGGATATTTAACAGGTGTTTTCTCGAGCTGCTTGCTATGCTGCATCAATACCCCGGGATCAACACGTACCTTGGCGACTCTATAAACGACATCTAGTATTTTTAATTTGTACGAAGGACTACTTTCGGAAGACATAAAAATGAATGGGGCCGACGAACGAAACATTTTGATGTAAATATCGACTCCGTTTATAAGATATTTATCCAGATCAAAGACGTCTTCCATAATATTTCCTTCCAATTCAAATGTTCGACTTTTCTTGGTGAAAGCATATCGCATAACTAAACCTGAGTTTCCTCCGCTAATAGACTTAGAATCTGACAAGATGCCTTCGTCTTTGAAAAAAAGTTCTGCTTGTTTCTGTGATAGAAGTTCATCTCTCCCACTGAAGAGTACAGTTTTCATATAGGCTTTCCATGGATAATTGTTTGTATTAAAGGAGACCAATTTATTGTTTAAATAAACGTCCATCTGAGAGAACATGCTCTGAAGAGGTAAATTGATAATCCCAGCATTTTCATCGTCGGCTAGGGCAGTGCCATCACTTTTAATAATTTTAGCTTTGACATAAAGTCGACTCCTTCTCAAATCTACGTATTCAGCCCCCGATCCAGACACTACAATTTCAATTGGAGTATTTTCCGATTCTATACTAGATATAGGTCTAGCTTCCGTAAAGTATATTTTCTAAACAGCTACTTGGTTGGAAGGTTCCGCAAAGATAGAAAGTTCCATAGGTTGATCTATTTCGGTACTGTCACTACTTAGGAAAGACATTTTTTTTTATTACTTGAAAATACTCTTGAGATGATCAATGTTCAGTTTTTTATACTTAGATGTGTTTAATTTCAATGGTTTTCTCCCTGTCTTTTTTCCAGTCTCCTTTGATGACACAATTTTTTTTGATTTTGTTGACTTGTTTTTATGAAATGTTGACTCTCTGCGATTTCTTTTAGAAATGCCCTGCTTTTGGTCAGATTTTCTTTTTATACCCTTTGAAACTGTCACATGAGGTAATCCTTCTTTTATGTCTTTTTTATATTCTTCCTTTATTCTCTCTTCCGTTGCAGCAATTGGAGAAACCAATGGCACTTTCGGTTGAATATCAAATTCACTGTGTGGTCTCATAGGTATGCGATAAGATTTTTTGTAACTCCACCCTCTTCCCTTCTGCTTTGGTCGATATTTATATGGATTAAATTGTTTACTAGCCATGTTTTGATAAAACGTTTCCCAGATTTTTGGATCACTCACATATGTTTTACTGTTCATTATAAAATGTACGGAAACTTTTTAAAGTGAAGTGTTAAACTGATTTCCTCGTTATTGAATGCAATGAGTTCTCCTTGACGGTCCTTTATATATACTTTGATTTGTTGCAATTGGCTTATTTTCACCGGAATATAGTACGGTGATAAAAAAGAAATATTAGTGTTTTGTTTACCATCCAGTATTATACGTCTCAATAGTGCTATTTCGTCACCTCCGACAAATGTTTCTTGACATATATCACAACATCCTGTAGCATCATATCCCACCCATCCTGCTACGTCTTTCGGTACCCTTTTTCGACATAGTAACTTTCATACTTTTTGGCATATTACATTGTTTAGATTTAGGATTTAGGATCACTGATGAGGGTTAAGTACCCGAAACGTGCATGTCTGGTCCACGTTGCCAATTTATTTGTTCTTAAATGATGCCATTCAATTTGAAGACGTTTACAATTATACCACTTGGTGAGTGTCACTGCTGGTGGACCAGGAGTCCCCGAGGGCACATGTAGCCATGTTCGATCAATTTTGGTTGATCGTTTCTTCAACGCAATCTAAATTTCTGTTATCAAAATTCCTTGAAATTTCTAAAAAGTGGGTCCTGTAGCATCATATCCCACCCATCCTGCTACGTCTTTCGGTACCCTTTTTCGACATAGTAACTTTCATACTTTTTGGCATATTACATTGTTTAGATTTAGGATTTAGGATCACTGATGAGGGTTAAGTATCCGAAACGTGCATGTCTGGTCCACGTTGCCAATTTATTTGTTCTTAAATGATGCCATTCAATTTGAAGACGTTTACAATTATACCACTTGGTGAGTGTCACTGCTGGTGGACCAGGAGTCCCCGAGGGCACATGTAGCCATGTTCGATCAATTTTGGTTGATCGTTTCTTCAACGCAATCTAAATTTCTGTTATCAAAATTCCTTGAAATTTCTAAAAAGTGGGTCCTGTAGCATCATATCCCACCCATCCTGCTACGTCTTTCGGTACCCTTTTTCGACATAGTAACTTTCATACTTTTTGGCATATTACATTGTTTAGATTTAGGATTTAGGATCACTGATGAGGGTTAAGTACCCGAAACGTGCATGTCTGGTCCACGTTGCCAATTTATTTGTTCTTAAATGATGCCATTCAATTTGAAGACGTTTACAATACATATATTTCTGTGTCTTCAAAGACGGATTTCACACTATTTCGGATATTAAATTCTGTTATTGCAACGACCCAATAGCCGTCAAATTGTACTTGGCGATTAAGTTGCACTGTAAACTCATTCGCTTTGTTATGGAAAAAAGCTTTACTATCCGTAGATGCTAATATCATTCTTATACTCATTTTTTTTTCTTTTTGTCTGATAAACTTTTCTTTAGGATGAACTTTCTTTCAATGATGACTCTAAGATCCAAGTATTGAATTTATTCGGCCAGCCTGACCACTTCACAAGAACTTCTTTGTTTTGACCACGCCCTCTTTTTCGTAAAATTTTTTCAACTCTGTATGTAGATTCATTGGATTTTACAACTCTTTGAAGTTCAGGTTCGTAAAATGAACCTTGGAGTTTTTCCCCTAATAGATCTTTAACTCGATAGACAGGAATTCCATTCCTTTTGTAACGTATATAAATTTTAAAGTACTCGTCCGTCCATTTCTGATCGTAATCTTTTTGAAAAGGTTTTTTCAGTTGTGAAATACGTACAGTATCACCAAGTTTTAGTTTGTAATGAACTTCCCTTTTCACATTTTTCTTATTTCTTTTATTTCGGCAATGAGGTTGTCTTGAAAGATACATTTTCAGTCTGACCTCATCGGCATTAGATGGGTTCACATTTTTTGGTAACATTCTTCCTAGAGATCTATGAGGCCTGGTGTTGTATGTGTCAACCAGTTTATCAAGAACATCGATATACTTGTAAGTTTGAAATTTCATAAAATAACAGTACATTATGTTTTTCATTGTCCGTATCACTCTTTCTGCATAGTTCGCCTTTGTTTCATTTTGTGTGTAAATTGTATTGATGCTCTCACTGTGTAAATATGATTTCACCCATCTGTTTTTAAACTCGCTGCCTTTATCTGTTCGCAATGTTTTAGGTTTACGTCCTTTATCAAACACTTTCTGAAATGCACTAATCATACTGGAATGACTTTTATTTTTCAACGGTACCATCATAAGAAATCTGCTGAAAATGTCGATTAAAACTAATAAAAACTTATATCCATTGTTGTACTTTGAAATTTTAGTCATGTCTGCTAGATCACCGTCCCACATTGAATCAATAGTGTCAACTACAACACTTGTACGGTCAAAGGTTCTTCTGATAGGTTTACTGAGACTATATATGTCCGTATTGTTTAGAAATCTTCTTATTTTAGCTCGACCTATTTTGTACTTCCCTTCTTCTTTAACAACCTTATACAGTTTTTCCGGGCCTGCGAAAGCACCTGGATGTCCAGGAGTTGTATAGATGTTTCTTAAATATTCAGTATAATCGGCCATGTCTAATAAGCAAATGATTCCTTTCGTCTGTGTACTTGTGCTTTATAGATTTTTAATGGACATGATTTGTGAAACGCTTACTCTTTCGGAACCCATTTAATAGTATCCTTCGGGTTTTCTTTCACATTGTCTTGTTTCAATTGTCTCAATTACGTGTACTTTTTATGTTATTTTATTAAGTAAAACACACAAGTTTAAGAATATTTTTATTTACATAACGAAGACCTGCAGTTATACATGTAGTTTTGTTTATTACAAATATTTCTTTTCTTTATCTTTCATTTTGGATAAATAATAAAAGAAACTTGAAAAAAGAAAACAGTTGATGAGTCTTCACATACAAGTATAGTCACATGTAAAAATGCAATTGAACTACGAAATATAAACACTTTTACCTTAGGGTATATTATATTCCCTGCCTATCTATGTTTGGATCCACTCAGTGAAGTTAACAAATATACACACATTTAACAGTATTTTTCATAATCAAAAGGAGAACACTCTGGACACCTTAGCATGCCTTCTTGATTCATATGGTCGTCACCATACATGCAAGGTACGGCGTCTTCTATCTCTGGTACGAATTCTTTCAATTTTTCCATGGCATCCCGTAAATTGTCCAAACGGAATTTGTTTAACATAACCCCTCTTTTAGTAGGCACAGGCTGCTCGGCATCGTCAGGCTTCCAGTAATGTCTTATGTTAACAGTAGGGTATTCTGAATTAATTTTCGCATAGACTCCACCTCCAAGATGCCAGCATTGCTCCGATTCAAGCTCTGAATATGATTTCAAACAATCTGAAATATCAGGTTCCAAATTCATGAAGAGCGCCCATCTAGGTAAAGGAAATACAACTCCCTTTTTGGTAGGAAAAAGTCTCCCAGCTTTTGTTTCCTCAAATTGTCGGATATGGACGTTGAGTTCTCCTTTGTATGTTTTAGCCACTACAAAGCAATTGTTTCCAATGTTTATCATGCTTCTCTGTGAACTCCCATTTTCAGAAGTGTTGTCCGATCCAAATTCAGATTTTTCCTCGCTTTTATCCAGATCAATTACGAGTGGCTTGCTTCTTTCCAATTGATCCTGTTTACCAGAAAGCTGTTTCGAATCTTCGAGCAGTTCCTTTGCTAAGAGAAGGTCGCCTGCCTTAATCAGCGCTATACGGAATGAAGTGAAAGAGATTCGTCCCTTAGAAGTGATCATTTCCAACAATTTTCTGCTTCTTGTGATACGACTCCTTTCTGCATCTAAACGTCCCTTCATGTCATCTGTCAGATAATTCAGATTGTGTAAATGCATTACAACTTTGTCCACGTTCATTTTGCTTGCCAGGGTATCATAATGTCGCTTAATGATCTCTTTATAGTTGCCATCCATAGTGTCCAATTATCGCGCTCTAGCTGATAGAATGAGGGAAACGTAAGACATTATTATGTCTTATATACGACACGTCACTCCTCGGAAGTTATGTTACAATTCTTTTACACCGGAAGGGGTGGGAAATTCTTTCATATTGAAAGGCGCGCAAAAGTTCAGTGTTTTCTTTTTATTTATAATACAGGAAGCGCGGGAAATTTCTTTTGTTCAAAACTGGCAATGAAATATACACACAAAAATCCAAACATGCTCCACGAAATTATCCCCCAAACGTTGACTTTGATTTTCAAATTAAAAAAAAAAAAATAAAAACACATCACAGGATATGTGAAAGATAATAAATTAAAGATTTAGTTCCATTTTAAAAGTAATATTTGGGAATTTTTCTTTGAGACTGGAAGTATAAAAAGTATATCTGTTGAATAAGCACCGGAAGTACTGACGTGGATGTAAAACCGGTAGCCCCGGAGAAATGATGTAACAGAAGCTGATGTAGATGTAAAGACCGGAAGGGCGGGAAAAATAGCTTATCCTATTGGAAGGGGGGCAAACGTTCATTGTTGACGGAAGGATGGCAAATTTCCTTAATACCGGAAGCGCGGGAACATTTTTGAACACCGGAAGCGCGGGAAAATATCACAAGCCCGGGAAAAATGACGAAGCGCGGGAAAATACCGGAAGCGCGGGAAAATGACGTCACCGGAAGTACAGGGAGAGAGGGAAACCGGAAACGCGGGAAAATAACGTCACCGGAAGTACGGATAGAGTGGGGACTATACTACTATAATATCAGTAAATGGGTACTATGATTTTTTTTGTGAACCTGGTATCAATTTGAGGGGTTGAGTGCATTTAATTCTCATATCTTTAGATGAAATTATATTTTTAAATAAATCAATTGATAGAAACTTACATTCTAATGCACTCCGTTTGTAACGCGCATTCTGATTGGCTGAGCGATTAAAAAACTGCAAGGGGATTCACGTTTCACTGCAGTTTTTGCTATGACGTCATGCGTTGCTATGGCGACGTCGTTAAAAGCAGACGTTTTCTAGCTTTTTACTGACTAAAGCATTAGAATAGGGTTACCATACTGATGTTTTACAAAAACTGACAGGGTATCGGCGAATCCCCTGTCAGAAATATCCGTTTTACCGCTCGGCTGACGCCTCGCGGTAAAACTCAATTTCTGACAGGGGATTCGCCGATACCCTGTCAGTTTTTGTAAAACACACGCATGGTAACCCCTAATTCCTCTGATATCAGGATATTAATTAAAATTAATTGTTTACGATGTAAATTTTCGGAAAATTAGATTTTTTCTCAATTTTTATCAAGGGTAGATAGCTCTTCACGAAGGTCCTGAGTGCAAGAGGGTCGGATAAGATAAAAAATTGTGTAGATTTCCTGTAAATTTGATGAAGTCCACTCATTTTAATCCCTATGGATGTGTCCATTTACTTGTCATTACATTTTAGTGGCTTTTTGACAATTTGAAAATTTAGTCATACTGTTTTATTTTATTTTAGAGATCCTACAAGCTCAGCCAACTCTTTCAAAGAGTTTGAGGCTCTATGGGAACAGATGGAGAAAGATTTTGAAAATGAAGATTTCTCCCCTTCTCCTCAAAGAACGGTCACAATCACACCCATCGATGCAAGGTAGGAACTTTTTACAATTAGAGTTATCGTTCTTGTCACACTATGGGTGAATTTATTGATCACAAATTAGTTTGAGTCTAGGTTTATGGTTTGAAATACTTTGGTTTTAATGGTTTGGGATTAAATGAACATTTGCGTACCTATTTGATTTAGTGAAAGTAACAAATGATTAAACTGATTTTGGCTTAAAAGCGGTATTGCCAAGAAAAGTAAATAAAAATAGAAAGTTTGGAAAACTGAATTAAAACCTAAACTGGTATTTTCTCTGCAGAAAAAAAACCCACATTAGATAAAGTTTTGTCGATTATTCCTAACTGATTAAGCTACAAATGATATTTTAAGATCAACAAAAGTGTATGTTTGTTTTCTCAAATATTTGCAGTGCAATAAATCAAGACAAGAAATTCATTTCGTTAGAACCATCCACTTTTGTCGTCCCGCCGTCCTCAGCGCTCCAGTGCCCCCTTCCAGCTGATGAAAACAGGCTACCACCCACAGTGGACGAAGAAACGGGAGGAGCGATCATTTGAAATTGTGGAGGATTCTATTCTCACCTCCTTTAGGTAAGGTCTTCTCTTTGTACACAGTAAAACTCGAATTTAACGAACACGGATTTAGCGAATTTTGTTTTAAATCCTGGTAAAATTCCTATGTTAACATAAGTAAAATAAGCATATATAACGAACACGGTTATAACGAATTTATAGCTCTTACGAATTTATATTTAAACCCCCTGTCGATAAAATATCGACAGTTTTTCTGTAGTATGTAATGTTTTTATTTATAAATAAGTTTCTGTAAAAGAAAGGAGGGGATCTCCAACAACACTAGGTTGCAGCACCCACAGCAAAATCCCCAAACACCCATGCAAAAAACACAGAACAGATACCCACAGAAAGAGACGCAAAAGGGACAAGGGACACCAACTCACAACATAGAAACATGAAACATAAAAGACTACACATAAACCAACGAGACCAATGGGCAACCGGTGCCGACTTAGGACGGCCATCTGCCACGTAAATAGCAGACGGTGTGGTTATCCTGGATTACGTGCGCACAACCCTCCCACTATTCCGATTTCCCAGAGGTCTCGAAGAACGCACAATTATGGTGTAAAACAACCTCCTCACTGTTAGGTGACCACACACAAACAAGACCGTAAAACACAGGGGTCCAAGCAACACAGATGAATATGTAAATGGATATAAAAAGAGGACGTGCGTAATACAGTCCGTGCTCTGCCGGCTGTAGCGAGCTCATATATGTTATCACCCGAGGAGTCCGACTGACATTCAGAGAGGACAGGTGGTCGGGGCCCTGTCTTCTCTAAAGAGGTTTGGACAGGGCCCGTCATGGAGTCCCGTCGTCACAGTCAGTCAGAGTGCAAGTCTTAAGAATGCGCTCGTACAAGACTGTATATTGGTCAAGTACCAAGCTTAGTGTCCGTCTGGTGACATTAGGATCATATCCACGGTATAAAAGGCGTTTGATGACTCTGACGCATTTTCGATACATATGCTGTCTACCTTTGATCCTTCTTATTTTGTTAATTATGTCACCATAAAATGCAGGTTGTGAAATACCCAAAGTAATATACTCCGTTGCTTGTATTGGTCCGAATTTCAAAAGAAGTTGATCATAATTTTTGTAAAATTTCCAGAAAGTCTTTACTAGTTTGTGAAAGCGAAAACCTTGACCTAAAAGTTTCTTTGTATTTGTAGGTTTCTATTATGGAAATCCAAAACATCAGTACATGCTCTAGCATACCGGATGAGCTGTGAAATGTAGATACCGTATGACGGTAATCTAGGGACATCACCGTCAAGCCAGGGAAAATTTACTATGTTGAATCCAAAATCATCTCGTTTGTCATATACACTTGTATGAATTTCTCCATTGACAATTTTGATATTTAGGTCCAAAAATGGTGTTTCAGTGTCTGTAAAGTTTGCCTTGTTTAGAGTCAATTCTTGTGGATAAATAACATCTTTATACTTTTCAAAAACAGGATTATCGATAGTAAGAATATCATCCAGGTACCTAGAAGTACCAGTGAAGCATTTCACATCATCATGTTTTCTTTGCTTTTGAAGATTTTGAATAAATTCCTTTTCATATGTGTATAAAAATAAATCTGCAACAAGAGGCGCACAATTTGTACCCATAGGAATCCCTACAACCTGCTTGTAGAGATTCTCACCAAATCTTACATAAATGTTGTCCAAGAGGAAGGACAAGGCACTACACAGGTCGCTACATGTCCATGATTTGTATGATTTGTATTCTGTAGCGGAAAAGAAACCCTTTGATTCAGATGTACAAATATAAATTTTCCCCTCTCGATTATAGCACCATTTAATGAGTTTGGACAATTGATCATTGATCTTGTCGTGAGGAAGCGTGGTGTACATATTTGAAAAATCGTATGAAGCAATCGTATTGGCTTGAAAATTTCTAGATTTTATCTTGTCAATCACATCACCGGAATTTTTTATAGACCAAAATAAATTTACATCATTCCTGTTAAGAACAGTTTCACAATATTTTGCAACGTGTTCCTTTACCGCCGTGAGGGCTGACGTCAGATGTCTAGACAAACTTGTAGTTGAGCAGTTGCTAGAATTAGCAATGTATCTAAATTTGTAAGGAGATTTGTGCAGTTTTGGTATGCAGTATATTGTAGGAAGATCCAATTTAGAAATAGGGATGTTGAATGAAGAAATTTCACCGCTATGTTTGCTCAAAATGTTAGGGACACTTTCATTGCTTTTGATATAAGTATTTGTAGACGAAAGTTCCGAAACTAAAGTTGATATATAGTAAAGTTTTCATATGATTATGGTGTTGTTGGCTGCTTTATCTGCAGGAGCGAAGACAAATTTTTCATGTAAATTACGTAATTTGGATTTAAAATATCTTTCAGATCTAGAAATTGGATTTTCAAAAAGATGAGGATTTTTGTGGAAGTTGTCTATTCGAATGTCAGTAATGTCCAAAATGAGGTTTTTCCAGTCATTCAGAGAATGCGATTCGACTCCTTCCGATTTACACCATCGTTTGGTATAGTTATCTAAAAACATGTATAATTTTGAATTGTAAACTTTGAGCTTTTATTCAATGATGTTGTACGACGAAACTTATCAAAAATGTATAATTTTTTTTCATAAAGAAGAACACATCCTAGAAAATATTCGGCGCTGGAGGAAAAGATGTGCAAACCGTTTAAAGAGAATGTGAACATGGTGAAGGAACAATTTAAAATATTGAGGACTTTGCAGAAGAGAATGGTTGCAGATATCCAGCAAACCTCAATTATAATTAACAATCTAGAGGATACATTTATAGGTTCCGCTGGACCTGTCAGAAAACGCGTGAAGTTTTCATCTTTATAAGTGGGTTTATAGTTTCTAAACGATTTTTCATCTTCTTTGTTATATAGATTAAAGAGACATTACTTTTATATTATGTGAAAATAAACATACCTATAGATGATAAAGAGTTTGGTGGTTTCTTTTCCTTTTACATCTGAAATTTGACTGTAAAAGGCTTGTGAAAACTTGGACTTTTATAGTAGTGTAACCATGAAGCTGTCTGGGTACGCATTTCTTTAGAAGTTAGATTGTAATTTCTCTACAAGTTGCAGTGTCACTTTACTAAAATGCAATGTCATTTTCGGTAAAGTGTGTTACCATGACACTTGAGTCACTTAAAAGTTGCTGTGTCACTTCACAAACGTGTAATGTCATTTTTTTTTTTGGTAAAGTGTGTCACCATGACTGCAAAGTTAGCCCTGATTGTCGAGTCACTTAAAAAGTTGCTATGTCACTTAACGAAAGTGTAATGTCATTTTCGGTAACGTCTGTCACCATGACTGTAGAGTGCACCTTGACTATTCCCTTGACTGTGTACTACCTCTTGACTGTGTACTACCTCTTGACTGTGTACTACCCTTGACTGTGTACTACCCTTTGACTGTGTACTACCCCTTGACTGTGTACTACCCCTTGACTGTGTACTACCCCCTTGACTGTATATTGACTGTGTTCTGTCCCCCTTACTACTATAGTCTGATAAAGAATAAGTTGAAGTTGGCCTTATAATTATAACAAATTTCATTAAATTACCCTGTTCTCCAGACCTTCTTCTAAAACACATATTGAACTTATTTTGTTGAGATTATCGTCAGGATCTTCTTTAACTCATTTGTGTCACACTTATGCCCTTGCCGTGTGGAGCTCGTAAAAAGTTCCCCGCGAGGGGTTTGACAGTCACAGCACGAAAAGCCGAGTTTCCATGTTTTGGAAACCACGTGGAAACTGCATGGAAACCTGAGGTTGACAGTTTCCCAGTGGTTTCCAAGGCATGGAAACCTGGATCAGGTTTCCGCGTAGTTTCCATCGGGTTTCCATTTTGGAAACTTGGTTGAGTGGTTTCCATTAGGTTTCCATTTTGTAAACTACTAGTCAAAATTAAAGAAGCAATATTATTCATTTATTTTTCACTTTGATTTTGGGGAAGTTGACGGATCCGGCCCATAATCGACATGCGGACGGCCTTCGATATCTCAGGTGCTATGCAAATTCGGTACACTAGCTCCATACGGCGACTTTACATACATACCAAAACGGCACGGTGGATGATTATTCTTATTTATTTATTTATTTATTTATTTATTTATTTATTTATTTATTTATTTATTTATTTATGTACAACACATTCGTTTGTTATACAAACACAATTGTGATTAATTAATTAATTTTTTTTATTTATTTATCTATCTATCTATCTATTTATTTTTATCATTTATCTACTTATTTATCTATCTATTTACGCATCTTTTTTTTTTTTTTGGTTTCTTCTACTATAGCTAATTATAAACCATATATCAACTATATAACGTATATTAGAAAAGACTGTTTGTTCTAATTAATTTTTTTCTAGTATTTATAATAATACATTTCTAGAAAAAAAAACTTTATAAAATTAATATGCAAAATGTTTTTATTCATAAATGCCATAGAGCATTTATCCTCGAAAGCCAGCGGAGTGATATACTGTGGTTTTCATTTCAAGTATATACACAGACACCGGTTATGTAACGTTTGACCCCATGCAAATTGCATGTCAATTGGAATTCAGTTCTATAGTCGGGGGCGGTGCGACGCTGTGACAAGTACACAGTTGAAACATGCAATCGCGGCATGTTATTAACGTTTGACCCCATGCAAATTGCATGTCAAATGGAATTCAGTTCTAAAGTCGGGGGCGGTGCGACACTGTGACAAGTACACGGTTACTGCATGACGCAGCATGTTAGTTTGTAACGCCGCTAGGAAATATCTTGCATGGAGAGAGAGAGAGAATTTTCGTCAATAATGGCGTCATGTTTATAATTTCAATAAAATTCGAAAAATCAGCTAAATTGTACTTTACACAAATATACGTACTCAGTCATGCATCTATTAAAAAATCTGAAGTTATACGTACATGACGTATGTACATATATATATACGTTTCAACATTGTGTAATGTAGTTTAATCAGTTAATAAAGCCTAGAAAAGGGTAGACTAGGCAGTGGTGGATCCAATGCCCCCTTTACTGGGGGTCAATTAAGGGGCTAATTTTGTCGATTTATAGGGAAAATGTCTTATTTTGGAAAATTGTGGTCAGTGCTGGGGTGGACGCCCATCCGCCCCCCCCCCCCCCCGAATTTGCCACTGCTAAGAGGACTGAAGTTCATACTGAAGCTCATACTGCCAGCAGCGAGAGAGAGAGAGAGAGAGAGAGAGAGGGGTCGAGCGGAGTTTTTTAATAATCAGAGCCACACAGAGCGTAAATGACTCGACATGCAGGTAACGAAATATTCCAAATAAGTCCCATCTCATATATATATATATATATATATATGTATATATATATACATATACATTATAGTAAACATGTACATTGTACATCGTGCAGAACTTAACGAATTGAATGAGAATTAAGCCGGCTCATATATGCATAAAGTGAAAAAAAGGCAATAAAAAGACTGAAAGGAAACATATTAGAAATATGGTTATTTCCCACTACATGTATCTCATTCAAACTGAATATAAATAATAGAGTATAATTTAAGATCAATGTAAGTATGTTTGTCTGTTTTTTTGTATTGTGACCCGCTTATAGATCTGCATACTAGTATCTATACAAAATGAAAAAAAACCTAACAATAATAAAGATAAAACGATTTATAACAACATAAGAAATTCTTTTTTTTTAAATCGGCTTTGAAAGAAATAAGACACGGTCCATTTGATATTCGGGTGGGGGGGGGGGGGGGGGGCTTGGGGTTTTTGTCAGAGCAAGATCAATTTCGCCTCGGCCCGGAGCAAAAAAAAAAAAAAATTTCTCGCAGAGTTGGAGCAAGAAAATTTCTTCAGACATATACATGGTGTGCAATATATTAAGATTAGACTGTTTGTGTTTTATTGATAGAACCGGGATTTTTGGGGGAATTTTAAGCAAAATTTTTTTTTAGTAATTCTTCAAATTCAGATTTCTTGTAAGAACATGATTTTTTTTTCTGACACATCATAAGCAAATTATTTTTTTTCATCAAAATTCAGAGCGACATTATTTTTTTCGAAAAAAACCCAAGCCCCCCCCCCCCCCCCCCCCCGGATATCAAATGGACCGTTCCTAGTGCAATTTAAAAATCAATTAATCTACATTGATTAGCTTTGTCATGGTACAACATGGGAGGATCCAGGATTTTGGAGAATCGAGATTTTTTTTCCTTGTGGTCTCGCATCCTCTATATACCTGTATTTTTCAGTTTATTTACAAAGGTGTAATGCATTATAAGGGCATCATTTGAAATTGATAATAAATTATTATGTATTTGATAAAATCTGGCAAGCGTAAGTGAGCCCAGGAATATATTGAAATGCTCACCGTTAAAAACTTAATTAGAATGAAAGATTTTCAATTTCAAATTCACGTTATTTTTCCAACTATTATGACAACAAAAGGGGAATCGTGTTAATCTTATTTGAAAATTAAAATATTTATATATATGAACTTTATCAAAATTCCAGGGGGAGGGGTCGGACCCCCCGACACCCCCCCCCCCCCCCCCGACTCTCTGGATACGCGCTTGTACAAAGCAAATAAATAGTTTCCATACTTCTTTGAATGAAATATCAGAGAGTCAGACAGAGAGCACTGGGCAAGCAGTCTTCCCTGCTTGATGCCAGATAGTGCTCTTTAATTTTTCCAAGGTTAAAAGAGATAAGACAATCGAAATTTACATGAATTCGTATATGTGAAAATAAAATAATGATATTAAAATCTACCAATAATTTAAATGATGATTACCGGGAAAAAAAAATTAATCGTTCAGGATGATTTTGCGGGCTCAGAATTTCAAAATAAATTTTGACCAATCAGAAGCGAGCATTTATTTTTGAGCAGAGGAAACGCTGGAACGGACTGTTCACCAAAATTCTACACATAAACTAAAGAAAACACGCATTCGATTGCAATGGATAGGTAAGATGAGAATACCAATGGTGAAAATTAAGTATTATATAGTATTTGCTTCTTTTTAACAGATGTATGTATGTCAATATTGCTGGCTCGGCCCGGCCCACGCGTTGCATTGTTTTCAGAATTTTGTCCAGTGTCTGTTCGAACCAGAAATCTGTAACGTTGCCGTTATTTAACCTTTTCTTATAAGGAATCATTCACATTTCTTAGTTACTGTTAAATTAATTTGATTTGAATCGGCAATTCAAATCCCATTATTTATGGTCAGATGGACAGTGATGAGCTGCCCCCTTTCCTGATAGTCATGTTCAGAGTTATTCTGTTGTCAACTGTATTGTTTTACAGTTCTATTGAATGTGACATATGAACTCATGGAAAAGCCATCTATGAGGACGAAGTCAAAACACTGTTATTATACCCCCCCCCCCCCCCACCCCGCAAAGGAAGTTTTGGGGGTACATTTTGTATATAGGAAAGGCAGTGGCTCCTGATACGAACATTCGTATCTTTAGACCTATGTCCTATGAACATGTTACCGATTGGTCTGTAACTGTAACGTGACTCGGGTCATGTGTCCATAACAAAATAAAAAAAGTTGATTTTTGTAACCATATCAAGGTATACAAGTTTATTCTGCATTATCTGTAATTTAGCAACCGGAACAAGAGGCTATTTTCTATGCTCTCAATCATAATAGTGATCACTGATCAGTAATAGACGCGCACTTGTCAGCTGTTGTGTGCACGTACTGACGTTCCGTCGCTCCAGCAGAATTTGAAGTTTTTGAAAGTTTTGAGACGATAACAAATACGTACATGTAGCTGAAACTCTGTGCTTTTTACTTAATTAACTTTTCAGAATATGTCACAAAAAAGATACAATTTGAACACTAGATTCATTGAAAAAAAAACGAACCAAATTGAAAGATATATGCAGAAGCTCACTACGATTTGTGTTCGTACGCCGAGACATAGGTCTGAAGATACGAACATTCGTATCCGGAGCCACTGCCTATAGGAAATTAGGAATCACCCTATCGGTCCGTCTGTCTGTCTGCCATCCAGTTAAGAAGTTTCGAAAGCAGATTTCTTTTAAAATATTAATGGTAGGCCTTTCATATTTCATATACACATTCACCATAAAGAGTACACATTTTGATACCATGACTTTTGACCCTGTGACCTTGACCTTCAGCCTATACAACATTTTATGTTAAGAAGTTTTGAAAGCAGATTTCTTTTACACTATTAATGGTAGGACTTTCATATTTCATACTCACAATCACCATGACTTTTACCCTGTGACCTTCACCCTATACAACATTTTATGTTAAGGTGTTTTGAAAGCAGATTTCTTTTATACTATTAATGGTAGGACATTCATATCTCATACACACATTCACCATTAAAAGTTCTACATTTTGTAGGGCTGTCACGATACGCTAAGCTCACGATATGATACGTATCACGATATTTACTCACGATAGGCAGGGTTCTCATTAAATTTGGAAGTAGGAGGTGAATCAAGAAAAAGTAGGAGGCGATCAAAGGATGCGTGCACCGAGGGCGCGAGACCTCTAGGGGGCCCAGGGCATGTTCCCCCGGAAAATTTTTGAAATTTAAAAGGCAATAGAGGGCATTTCCCACCATTTAGACCCTATAAAATATCATTAAATCAAGTACAAATGTATATATTTTTGAAATTTACAAGGCAATGGAGGGCATTTCTTCCAGCCATCTAGACAGTAAAAAAAATACTATAGATATTTTTTCCTTGAATAGTACTTTTATAACATGTGTTGCAAGTTTTGTGAACAATTTTCACCACTAGCATTCTCATGAGAAACGCTTGGAATTTCCTGTTATACTGGGAAAAAGTTGTTTTCTTTCTATCCAAATAGATTGTAAACTAACTCAATAGCTTTCTGATTCCTACATCATGTACATGAAAAATAAATCTTACGTTTAGTCACCTCCCCCCCCCCCCCCCAACTTTCGCCCATGGAAGCTTTGAACTATCAGTCATAATATTGGTACTTTGATGTATTTTTATGGCTCTCCTCATTGTGAACAATTCTGATTTTTTTAAAATAAAAAACATTTTCCTCTCGCATTTTTTGAGAGCATTGAGTTTTAATATAGATCGTTCGGTCCACGGATGTTAGATATTAAACGAGTATGTGACGTTTTGAATTCTGCAAGGGGGATCACGCACTCAGCAGTTACTGTCGGCTCACATCTTTTTGTGGATGCATCAACAGACTCAATATTACAGCGAATTGTTGATATTGTTTGTATAATTACTAGTACGTTGTTTACATACAGAAAATAGACCGAGGTAGAAAATTATATGAACTTGCGTTTGATGTTTACACGCAAAAGACCGGCCGTTGATTGGTAAATAACAATACAATTTTTGTATTTAAAAAAAATCTTATTTACAGGTGTGAAAAGTCGAGATCTAATCGTCCCATTGTGCTTCTTTAATATACATTGCCGTAAAATGACCCGTCACGCTGCGTTGAAATCAATGTTTTCTCACTGTAGTTACGGAAATATTTAACGCGTACCTTGTATAGTGACAGCTTTTTAAAGGACAACGTAATTTCCTTTAATTTAGTAGACGTTCAATTTTCGTACTTAAAGAAACTGACATTGAAATACGACACTTTTTTTACGGAAAGTAGACGGCGATTTTACCCAAAGTTTGAGGTGAGAAATCGCCGGTTGTCGGCTCTTAATGAGAACCCTGGATAGGATTTGTATCACGATACATCATTTTTATTGTAGATATGTAGGCATTTCTGCAATTCGTCAGATATTCTAATAAAACAAGTTCAACAACAACAAATTAAGATCATTCATAACTTGAATGCTTTTAGAATTATTGTATTGACTAGAAAACACAGTGATTGGAAATCTATGGGTCCTGGGTGCAGGTCGCAAAGGCAGATTAATTCCCTGAACTTTTTCTCTCTTATTAAGCTGATTTAATTTAATTTTTCAATTTTTCTTTCAGTATACCTGGTGTAGCCTTGACATTACTTTCTTATCCAAGCATGTGTACGGTGCACGATCAGAGGCCATCTGCGACATCTTAACTATATATCTGATGCTGAATGTGGAAAAGAATGATGTACATATTCAAAAGATGTAGAGTACTGTAACCAAAAGTTGCCATGGACATGGATCAAGGATTGGTATGACTAAAAGTTAAACATGTATTATATTAACAATTGTAATACATTATGTTCATCATCATGTCCTGTAATTTTGTGAAATATATTAAATACTTAAATGTCTTTATTTAAAATCAAATCTTGTAAATTGTGTGTCGTTATTTTGGACTTGGAACAAAAAACCATCGGACATTTTGTCAGGCATTTTGTCTGACATTTTGTCTGGCTCGAAACTAGAAACTGTCGGACATTCGAAAAATCCACTGGAGATTGCCGGCAATCCGGCACTTTTCGTAAACTCTGAAGACTTATTTGATAAATTTCAACATATTAAATCTTCATTTTCACTTTCAGGTCAATATTGTACTGTAACCATTGAAGAACTAGAAGGACTGCATGAAAAATTAGCATCCAATGATGTCAATGTAAGCTTCTTACTATATTGAGTTGAGACACTTCATTTATGTCGCCTGCAACATAAGAGCGACATAAAGGGATCATTTGTCAGGCATCTGTCTGTCTGTCTATCTGTCTGGTAGTCACACTTTTACATTTTTGGCCATACATCATACATCTTTCAAATTGGCAGGGATGGTAAAGCATGATTGGACTAAATTTTTACCCAAATCAGATCTTGGTCATTTTCAAGGAAGAGGTCACACATTTTCGGTCAAACAACAAATAACTATTATAACAGACACAGACAGATAAGTTGTGGGAGAAAAACAATCAAACAAAATCATGAGGGAGGGATGGCTAAATCTCAACCCTCATGTACAAAATTTTGCTTGTCCACAACTCGGCAAGCCTCGTTCTTGACTTGCAGAATTTTGCACACTCGGGGTTGATATTTCACTATCACCGTGGTATGATAGAGAGGTTGAGCAAACCGAATTTGTACACGTACGTCAAAAAGTTGTTTATGACGTCATAACATTTTGCGCTCCACACACCTGTGTTACACGTTCGGTAAAACATGTAAAGCTGTAAGTACACGTTTATGATTAAATGTACTTGTAGATTTTATAAGCAACTGAATGCAGATAACCTATGAAAACCTATATTCAATTTATTTGGGAACGTATGTCCTTTCTGAATATTAGAAGGGATTGCAAATAAAATGTATCACATTTTAAAGAAGAACCCTCAAATTTGACCAAAAATTTTACTCTTGAAGTTTAATTTTTATGTTATATAAATCTGATTACTTGGAATAGATGAATCAATTCACTGTCAATGCTGAATTAACCTTACCTTTAGAATCTAGATTGCAAGTTATTGACGAATAAGCAGTTGTAAACAAAATAAAAATTATGTCACAAAACGTATATATGATTTACACATAGCAGTACGTGTTGTGACATCTGCTCAACCACATAACTTCAACGTGTAAACAGATAACATGTAAATACATGTACAAGTTCTCGTACACGTACAAGTTCTCGTACACGTACAAGTTCTCGTACACGTACAAGTTCTCGTACACGTACAAGTTGGGTTTGCTCAACCTGGAACTTCCACTTTCTTAAAATTCACAAATTGTTGACATAAGCATCTTGTGACATCCCAACCTGCAATATTAGTTCTGTACAACTGTAGTTTGTAATTCTGTTGCCGCTTACTGTATCATTTTTTTTTCATTCATTCCAGGTGAGACAGAAGACAGAAGAAAAAGTAGAGGACAGAAGAAAAAGTTTTGTAACAGTGGTCTGAAACATCATGAACTGGGATTTCCGTCGAGTGTCAATCTCTGCAGAATAACAAATTTTATCTGAAAGAGATCTCTTTGTGACTTTGTCTGTTTTTGGCAAGGATAAAATTTGTCTATCATTTCTAAACACTTGTTTAAAAGAATCTGGGTTTTTTTTTTCAAAAAATACAAGTACAATTTATTTCTGTAGTGGTTTCAAGGGACACGTCCATCTTTTTCTAAATTTCATTTCCATCTTAAAAAACATGACATATTAATATCAATGAAGAATGGAAGATGTCATTTTTAAATTTGAAAGCTCAAAATTGTATATTTATGATTTCATGGAATCTTGTACATCTGATGTTGAATAAGCATGTATTCTGAATAAATATTACACAGTATGATAAGCATGTTTTAGGGTTTTTTATCATGACATACATGTAAAGAGTACATAGAAGAATATACATGTAGCCTTGATACTGATATAAAGGAATACGAAAAGTACAGGATTCAAAACTTTCAAATTCACTGTATATACTAACACATAAAAGAGATATTATTTCCTTTTTCATACAGTTACAGTATATGGAAACCAGTTTACAATTTTACAAGATATGGAAACCAAAAGGAAACATCAAGTTTCCAACTAATTTCCAACATGGAAACCAGCTCTTACACAGGCTTACAAGATGTGGAAACCAAAAGGAAACTTGAGGTTTCCAACCCAATTCCAAGTGGTTTCCATCGTGGAAACCAGCTCTTATACAGGTTTACAAGGTATGGAAACCAAAAGGAAACTTGAGGTTTCCAACCCGATTCCAAGTGGTTTCCATCGTGGAAACCGGGCGGTTAGCGCTTTCCAAACACATGGAAACCACTGGTTTCCATTATGGAAACCTGGTGGAAACCACATGGAAACCCCGGGTTTCCATGTGGTTTCCACCAGGTTTCCAAGGTATGGAAACCTGTTTTTTCGTCCTGTGAGTGTTTTTAATATTGTTCCCTGACATGGTCGCCATAGCACTTTCTATATAGACTTACCTCAGACAGTGCATGTGTTTCAGACATAGTTTTCATTTTCATGCATGAACATCGACGGCGGGTGCGGCTAGCCAACAGGGGATGCTTACTCCTCCCGGGCACCTGGTCCCACCTCTAGCTTGCTGGGGGTCCGTCATGTTCCATTTGGTGCTCTATTGTGAGTGCTGTTGAGATTATCGTCAGGATCTTCTTTAACTTATTATGATGTTGGATTCATCTTTTGGTGTAAGTACAGGTCAAGGCAGAGTTGAAGGACATGGATTAATGTCGGTATGGGAATTGTATCGCTTGCGATTCATAAATTAATTTGTATAACGAAACTGCATAGATCTAGTGTAAAAAATCACACTCGGCATGAAAACTAATGCGTGTAATTGACTTTTGGATGGACGAATGGAAATGTCAAATCTTGGTCTTTCTTACTTTTTGTGTTCACATTGTGCATACAAATTCATTCGTCAATTTGAGAACTGTATGGATGGGTACTGTAAATGGGCTGGTACAAATGTGTACAGAGGGGATTGTGGAATTGACATTCGACTAGTCTTTGATCATATGGTGCCCTGTAAGATCTTCGCCGCTGTACCCAAGTTAAAAATGTGAGGGTTGAATGCACAAATGATTAAAGGGACGGTGTCCCTGAAAATTAATTAATTTTACAAATTTTTGTAATGCAAAATCTTTCTTTTCATATGGAAGTATACATTCTCATTTGTACAAATTCAAATTTTCAGGCCAATCTAACGCACACTTTCGCAGTTATAGACCTTTAAAAACGTCATTTTGAATTTCGGGTGCGCAGCTCTAATTCATTCAACTAGCGCCACCTACAATGTATTGAGATTTTCCTATAAAGGTATACGGAGATTTGATTCTTTCAAAATCGACAATATTAGAGTGGTTACTGCATATTTTTAAATAAATTTTTTTCGGGCTCTTTTTTTCCTCTATCTAGACCGTTTGGAGTAAAATTTACATTTTCAATAAAAAATTATTTTCAGGGACACTGCATCTTTAATTATGCGACTTCATCCTCTCTAAAGAGAAGTTTGTATTGATTAAGCAGTCGGAAGAATCCATTGTATGTGTAAGTCCTGATTGAATCTGTTCTACGAGAGAGGGACTAAATTTTCTCGACTTGCCTATTACTATTAAATTATAGGAGTATTTGAATCACAGGCTGCCGATGTTTATTTATTAAAAAATATAAACCAACCTTTTTATTGTTTTTTATCATACGTACAGGGAAAGAGGAAAAGGTATTTTACAGAAATCGGGGCGAAAAATTTAACCTAAAAATGTTGACATGTTTTTTAACCTGCTGAATCGTTTATTTTAGTTTTCATATGGAAATCCAGGCATCGTTCGATTCGTTTACACTTCAGCTATTTGCTTCTATAACGCACAAGTCGAAATAATGTCACTAGAAGACACAGCACGGCCGTTTTCCTGCTCCCTTACCGAACCTCGACCTACTTCACCTCTGCCATTGTCGTTTAAATCACGTGATCGCTAATGACGTGTGAAACTCCGGGCTGAAGAAACAGAAATAAAATATAATAAATAAAAAACGTCAAAATAAAATGGAACGTTTTGCAAAATTTTGTTTGCCTTATTTTTTAGATTAGACTTATTCTACTTCATTATTTTTTAAAGCATTTATAAGCTTTGAATACATCGTAAGGTTTAGAGGTGTGTCTTATGACGTCACCCACATATTTCTGTTATTAGCGATCACGTGATTTAAACGACAATGGCAGCGGTGAAGTAGGTCGAGGTTCGGTAAGGGAGCAGGAAAACGGCCGTGCTGTGTCTTCTAGTGACATTATTTCGACTTGTGCATTATAGAAGCAAATAGCTGAAATGTAAACGAATCGAACGATGCCTGGATTTCCATATGAAAACTAAAATAAATGATTCAGCAGGTAAAAAAACATGTCAACATTTTTAGGTTAAATTTTTCGCCCCGATTTCTGTAAAATACCTTTTCCTCTTTCCCTGCACGTATGATAAAAAACAATAAAAAGGTTGGTTTATATTCTTTAATAGATAAACATCGGCAGCCTGTGATTTGAATTTGAAAGAGGAGTACAATATCAAACTTGAAATTCTATTTGGATTTATAAATTAAGCTAGAGAAGACACGTCGATTTGTAACTTTAATGCAGTCTGAAAATGTAATCTAATGTGAAATATGAGCAATGACCATATCCTTGTATACAGTACAAAAGTCAGAAAATCAGAAACCGAAGGCATACAAAACAAAAGAGGGGATCTCCAAGAAAATCACGATAAAACATGAACCAAAGCAAGCAAACACCTCCACCATATGAAAGAAGCGAACTCCTGCTTGCATGCGACACCCGCCCTTCAATTCGGTAGAACTGTCACGTCCACCAGCAGTGACACATGAACAGTGGTAAAAATGACAAATATGGATGATGACCATATCCCTGTCTACAGTACAAAATCGATAATTCAGAAAATCAGAAACCGAAGGCATACAAAATCAGGATACAACAGGAACCAAAGCAAACAAAAACAAAAACCTCCACCATATGAAAAGAAGCGAACTCCCGATATGAGAGTGAGACCAGGTGCCCAGGAAGAGTAAGCATCTCCTGCTTGCATGCAAGACCCATCGCTTCAATTCGGTAGAACTGTCACATCCGGTTACTTCCATTTTGGAAGATATAGAGTGCAATCTTTGGTTTGATGGTTCAAATGGTCTATGACAGAATATCATCCACCATTCTGGAGAGTGGGACATCATAGTGTATGGCGAGTTCCCCATATCGACCGTAGAACTTCCTCAGTGACGATATAAACATATCCCTGACTGAGAAGTTATCTGAAAAACGCCTAGCTCTCAGAACAAAATCTGTATATTTGGTACTTGCGCTGGCATAGCGTATCAACTGAGATATGACCACGCCATAAGATGGCGATGAAGGGATGTTGCTACTCAAAAACAGGAAAGTTTGTAATGCTGAAATTGAAGTCGTCACGTTTGTCATAGAGTAAGGTGTTCAAGTGACCATCAGTGTCGTAGGACATTACGTCCAAATAGGATGCTTAATTACTTGTCTCTGTAGTTTCTTTGACTTCTAACTCCGAAGGATAGATACTGCTCAGGTAATCCGCGAATTTTTGATTATTGATGGACAACACATCGTCTATGTATATGTGAGTGAAGTTGAAGACAGAAGCTAAGTATATTTTCTCTTCAGAGACCAAAGATTGAATGAATTCAGCTTCGTAGGAGTAAAGGAAAATGTCGGCAAGGAGTGGGGCACCACACAACCAGAAGTCTCTCCTGGTTGTTTTGTTTTAAAAGATCAATTTCCATTTTTTTAAACCAAAGACCATAGGAAGCAGGCACTCTAACAAATTATAAGTAGCATTGCACAACTAAACAACACATCCATTAGACTGCAACTAGAATATCACTCATAAATTCATATTATCCGAGATGAGGTATTTCAAAAAAGAATGCCACACCAATTTTCCAAGATCCAGGGGCTGCTAGTGTAACCCTATGACCTCTCCCCCACAATAATTATTGTTTATTAATTAATGCTAATTAGTTAATTACTTCTTGATGTACTTTATTATGGTGATTAATTGTCATACTATACAGGGAGACTTCCACTCTGGGCAAAGAAAGATAATTTTGAAGTATATTTTGGAAACTCATTATTTCAATGTGTTATGAAGTTCATTATTCGATCACGCCAAATTTCGGTAATATTCCATATAAGCGGTCCCATCCAGCTAACGTTGGCTGGCACCGGACAATCACGAGTGTAGATATGATCTAATAGGATGCAGCTACAGATATTTCGTATATCGGTGGATGTACCTGTCCTCACCTAAAGTGATGAGGTGACAATAGTTCATATCTATGTTAAGTGCTGTCGGTCTCTGTGCAATGGCTCCAGTTTGACGGATGCTTTTGACAGATTCTGACAGTTCGGTCCCCAAATTGGGATTGTTTAGTTAATCATCATTTTGGAACACTCGTGATGCCCAGATGCTGGAATTCCCACTGAATAGTATATATTCGAGTCCTAGACTCGGTATCGGAGATTCAGATCAGAATTAGACTAAGTTTTTGTTCATGCTCACGCTGTTATAATTTACCTTTGGATTTATAATAAACTATTAAAAGTTAGAAGTGACTTTTTATCTCTCTGAGAAAAGTAGACTATCAAAGAAAACACAACGCGGAATAAAGATCACCGGACTACAAGGGATCTTTATTGGTGCCTTCTTCCCTGGATCTAAGACAGCCAGAAGAAGTTTCTAAAGACAAAGAAGAAGAAACTAAGTATGGAATCCAGGAAGATATGCGAGGAGTGCCACGGGGCGCTTCCCATTTTCAAATATGCGGCCGACGACGAGCCGTATTTTCAATGTCTTTATTGTAGAAACATACTTTAAAATACCTATTGTAAGAAGTCCTCCCATAATTATAACTGTCCCGAATATAAGAGATTTTTGGCAAGACATCCTAGATGTTTCTGTCATATTTGCGACACTCCTGAAAGAAAGAAGGAGGTAGCGCAAAATACAAGAGAACAAGCGGAATTGTATGAAAGACAAAGGAAAATTTGGGATGCAATGAAAATAGGTCATTAGGGTGGTACATTTAGGTGTACAATTAGGGTTTAGTTAGCTTTTTAGATCTTTTCTGGTACAATTGTTTCTTTTATACTTACTCTTCAGGAATGGCTAGTGACAGTGAGTCATCCTACAGCGATGATAGCTGGAGTGATTATTGGGATGATGAAGCCCAAGAGGAAATTTTGAATAGGTCCTCTACGCCTCCCATTGATCCTCCACAAAACCCATGTAACTCTAGAAGTTCTTCTCCTACCCCCGGTCCATCTAATCACATTGATTCAGTAAGTCCCGTTCGCCCCTACTACCCCGTTCAAGGCCCTTATCTTCCCCATTCTTTAAATGGTCCAGAGGTACCCTTGGATCCCATTTGGGCTAGAACTCCAGTACTCATAAGAGCCAGTATTTTCCGGTATTTGCGCCTGGCAAATGCTGAAACGCCCTCTAGACAAGCTTTGAATCGTAACTTCGCTCAGGCCCTTTCGAGTGTTAGATGTCAGCGGTCACTGCGAAGGTCATCGATTAATTCAAATAATCCCCTTCCCATGGTTCCCCCTCGTATGGTAGTTATTCATAGGCGGATAGGAAAAGCCGTACTTAAAGCCAAAATAGAAACAATAGAACGTATAGCTAAAGCTATAAGTCCTGATAGAAACTGTAGGGACGAGACTGACTCCGACTCTGACTCAAATCATACGGATGATAACGATGACAATGACGATCAGTCCGAACTAGTGCACCGATAAAATTTTCTTATCGATTGTAGATGTCTACTGACGACCGAGCAGATAGACAAAAATTATTAAGATTTATATTTGATGAATACGCCCATCGCGTTAAAGTCAAGCCCAAAGATAGAACTATAGTATTTTTACCTTTTTATGAAAAAAACAACCCCGATGAAATCTGGCAAGTTATGCACCGCGAATTCGCTACACGATTCCCTGAAGTCGAAACGGAAGACTCTGAAATAGAAATTGATGAGGTATGTCTTCTCGTAGGAACTCTACCATCATTAATTAGAGATAAAATCGCGCAATACATCCGAATAAATGAATCTAATAAAGTCAGGAAATTAACACGCGAACTTAAAATACTAAGAAGCCTACTGACAGAAAAAGAATTCAAACCAAGTATGCTTGAGAAAATAACTTTTCAAAAACCCCGATTAAGATGCCAATACCCCTTTTGTGGAACACTCATTTACTATTTTAACCCCGGACAGCGACTCGCTGTACGAGCAGTTAATCGATATTTTCATAATCCGGAATTGTGGGTTGCTAGATCTCATCGACAGGCATTCTCTTCTGATTTCAGATACAAACACTCGTACTCGTCTTTTGTGTTTTTGCATCGGCTGTTTTGGTGTTTTACTGTTGATGCTGCAACGGGGTCTTGTTGGAGATCTCCTCCCTTCTTTTTCTCATCATAAATTTGTTCACATGGCCATAAATAGCCTTCCGAATTTTTCCAGGTATTGAGTGGCAAAGTAGATCCACTGTAAATACTATTTTGATTTTCAGTGATTTTTTATGTAAAATGTCTGAAGAGAAACAATATTGTTAAAGTTAAAGATATTGTTATAGCAATAAAAAAAATAGATGTAATAAAACAGAATAATAATGAATTATATTTACCATGACGACTATTTACAACTCCATCCTGTGTAGATTCGAGTTATCATTCGATTAACTACCGGTACTTGTGGTATCTGGAGTCTTGGCACGAGTACTTGTTGCCATGACATAGGAGCATCGGTCACTTGTTGTAGGAGTACTGATAACATTAGACTGGTCATGGATACTGGGCGTTGTAATATCCCATCTACCGGTCATATTGACTTGTTGTCATGTTTAGTTGTCGTTAGTGGTTTATCATAGGTGACAAATTATCACCATTATGCTAAGAACAAAAATGTAGCAGGTGACAAATTATCACCATTATGCTAAGAAAAAATACATGTAGCAGTGAAAAGTATCATCATTATGCTGAGAAAAAAAACATGTAGCAGGTGACAGAAACAAACAAAAAAGCCCCCTTGTATATTGCATACTGGTAAGTGTCGATATTACCAACTTTATTATACTACTAGACATTTATTCCTGACGAAAACTGTCCTAAAAGGGAACCCTTGTTTGATACAAACAAATTAAATCTTGAATTTGACGGCAACAGTTGAAAAGTTCAAGCATGTTTGTATCCTACTATAAAAACTGCAAGATGTATCGATAAACATTATCTTCATCTTGCACTCTGTACAAAAAGCACGACCATGGCATCGTCAAATTTACTCGAGAGAAGCTATATAGAGGATGGAGCAATACAGTTTGTGAGTGGGGGAAATCATTCCCTTACACTAACCAATTTCAGTGGGAAGGTGTGGATTTATCTACAAAGTAATGTAAAAAGTTTATTCCAATCGAACACATGTTAAAACGTTGAATTGTGAATTTCATTATATTATATACATATATTACATACTTACATGTGAGAGTTGTTTAGAACATTTCATTTTTTTTTCAGACAACAAGCACGGCAAGTCCGAATCAATCCCAAGAGAGTGTTTTGACACTCTTCTCACAGAAAGATTCAACATTGGTAGGGCATGTGGCCATGTCGTAAGCTTGAATAAAATGGACAGACCACCTACTCCAAATTCCACTTCCCTTTTTACGTATTTCAGCCTGGGAAGAGCTATGTCATCTTAAAGAAAAGAAGAATAGTTCTTGACGACGACGATGACACAGAGCTATTATAAAATACAAAAGAAATAAAACTCCTTTCTATTGGCTGGACATTTAGTTATAAATGTATTTGTATAGATCAGTGTTATCGATTGTCATATGGTTTTTTTTCCTTGAGTTAGTAGAAGGCGACATTATTTTTATGTTTTTCTTTTTGTCTGTATTTTAAGTCAGACAAGCACTCCTTTATTCCTGCGATATTTATATAATAAACACCCATCTTTAGACGTCATGGCAAAATTCATATTTGAAAGTCAATTTATTTCGGTCGATCCTTTCTTCTTTAAATTTTCTCTGATAATCATTTTTTGGTTGAAAATAATGAACGTTTAATCAGTCTCTCACATATCACCGATTTGACCAGTTTTCAAACTATGGCAAAGTGTATCTTAAAACGTCAAAAACTTCCCGTCTCGAAAGATGTGTTGGCAGATTTTATCAAATAAATGGACTATTTAAATGTCTCTATTAGGAACTTTTTCCACTTAGTTCCATGACAAATATGGATAATGACCATATCCCTGTATACAGCACAAAATCGATAATTCAGAAACCGAAGGCATACAAAATCAGGATAAAACAGGAATCAAAGCAAAACAACAAAAACCTCCACCATATGAAAAGAAGCGTACTCCCGATAAGTAATAGGAGTGAGACCAGGTGATATATTCTTTGTTCTTCATTTTAGACATTCCACAAGATGTTAATGACGAAGGAAATGATGTCATCCTTATAAATTTTAACAAACCTAGTGGAGAGGGTAAGTAAAAATATCCATCATAACTGGAAACAATGGCAACATATCGAAGGAAAAAAATATATATACCAAATATTTTTAAAACAAAAACTCTACTACAATAATAATTCTAATGACTTCTAAGAAAATAATTCCTCAAACAAATCAAAATTTGTACTTTTCAGTAGAAGTGTAAGAAAAAGAAACAAACGAACAACTAGACCGAGAGGCTATGAATGAATGTAGGTACATGTTCATGTGAAGTATGTTCAAGTTAGAACAGAAACTAAATAATACAAAAGCATATTTTTCCTATATTTATATAATCACAATGACAATCTCCTTTTTTATTTTAGCAGATTACAACCAAAAGGAGACGACCACAGAATAAAAGTGCATTGTTTTTACAGATGGGGATCTGGTAGTAGAAAAGGAACTTAACTTACATGTAAGTTGTCTTTGTCTCAATCTATTTGACCTTCTGACAAGGGCGAGATTTGGACGGGAGGTCCGTGCTCCTTAGAGAAGACAGGGCCCCGACCATCTGTCCTCTCTGAATGTCAGTCGGACTCTTCGGGTGATTACATACATGAGCTCGCTACAGCCGGCAGAACACGGACTGGATTACGCAGGCCCTCTTTTTATATCCATTTACATATTCATCTGGGGCCTCTGCGTTTCGCGGTCTTGTTTGTGTGATGTCATCTTACAGTGAGGAGGTTGTTTTACACCACAATTGTACGTTCTTCGAGACCTCTGGGTAATTGGAGAAGTGAGAGGGTTGTGCGCACGTAATCCAGGATAACCACACCATTTGCTACTTGCGTGACAGATGGCCGTCCAAAGTCGGCACCGGTTACCCATTGGTCTCGTCGGTTTATGTGTAGTCTTTTGTGTTTGATGTTTAAATGTCGTGTATCTTTTCCGTCTTGTGCTGTACTCGTCTTTTGTGTGTTTTTGCATCGGGTGTTTTGGTGTTTTACTGTTGATGCTGCAACGGGGTCTTGTTGGAGATCTCCTCCCTTCTTTGTAAATAAAAAATTGTCAAAGATCACATGGGTTTATAGATTTACTGTATATTTTTATAGCTATAATCTTTGTCTGCTATTGTTTAAGACATTTGCAGGATGGTTGACATAGAATTATTTCCCTCTTCGGGCGAACTGGACGGTCTTTTGCGAGAGCCATGGAGTGATCTGCGCCCATACTGCAATGTCGCTGGATGTGCTGGGAAATTTACGTCCTTTCGAGAATACCAGCGACACTGGAGGAATCTTCACATGGACACAAAATTGTTCAAGTGTCCCTGTGGAAAACAATTTGCCAGGAAGGACAGGGCGAGGAAACACCAAGCGGAGGGGCATTCCGTGGCACTTGAGTATTCAGTGATAAGTGTGCCAAACATACAAAAGATCGATCCAGGTAGCACACTCCCGATGAGACCACCGACGGCAGAAGAGAAGGAGAGAGATAAGCGGAAGCGAGAGGCGTCTGTCAGGAGGCAGGCTCTAGCAAAACCGTCGTTTTCGTTGCCGTTGGGATCGAATTCGAGAGACGAAGAGGTGACCATAATTTATGAGGGCAGTAAATCTTGGGCCTTCAAAAGAAGAAAGGACAAATATGTGGGACATTTGTATCAAGCGCCTACAGAAGATAATGACAATTTTTGACAGTGTAAAAAAATAATTAAAAAGGGGAAAGGAGGGGTTATTAGATTAAATGTATTGTGATTTAAATTTTTTTGTGAGTGTATGTGTCGTGTTTGTATTTTTTTTTTTTTTTGATTGCAGACTTATATTGTATAAAATCAGTTTAAACAAAGTTTTTAGATTGATAACTTTGTTTTAAGTGGGGAGGAATGTAATAGGGCTGATTTTATGTGCAATATCATATAATTGTATGTATTGATGAATGTCATATTTTGAATTGATATTGTGTTCAAATCAACATTTTTATTTACTGGTGGTTGCCCAATTTTCTCTAGCAAAGACTACTCAGACATTTCTGAAAAATCCCAAATTTTACATTGTCAGCGATTTTAGATTTTACTTTCAATCACATTTAATTATATCTGGAACTAGCCAATGGGATAATATCTCTTCAGTGGGAGGAACTTGTCAATTTGGGTATTTAATGTCGTGCACACTGGAAATGCACTGGGGTCTGGCTTTCCAGACCCACTCTCTGTCGAGGTTCATAGTGCGCATAGTGCGTAAACTTTTTCGACATATTAATCTTCATACTTTTTTTGGCATATTACATCATTTAGATTTAGGATCACTGATGAGGGTTAAGTACCCGAAACGTGCATGTCTGGTCCACGTTGCCAATTTATCTGTTTTTAAATGATGCTATTCAATTTGAAGACGTATACATTTATACCACTTGGTGAGTGTCACTGCTGGTGGACCAGGAGTCCCCGAGGGCACATGTAGCCCAGTTCGATCAATTTCGGTTGATCGTTTCTTGAACGCATTCTAAATTTCTGTTATCAGAAGTTCTTGAAATTTCTGAAAAGTGGGTCCTGTAGCATCATATCCCATCCATCCTGCTACGTCTTTCGGTAAACTTTTTCGACATAGTAACCTTCATACTTTTTTGGCATATTACATCATTTAGATTTATGATCACTGATGAGGGTTAAGTACCCGAAACGTGCATGTCTGGTCCACGTTGCCAATTTTTCTGTTTTTAAATGATGCTATTCAATTTGAAGACGTATACATCGTACCAAGCACAACCTAACTTTCTTCTTTCGAATCCCGTGGATTTGTATCAATCCAAATAGTGGTTCCTCCTTTGATCTGTTTCTCTTACTCGACTCTGGGAAGTGTATCCTTCCTAAATAGTCACCTTTGCTTCCTTCAGCCAAGGAAATTGTATTTCCTGATTGCTACCTTTTTATAGGTAATTGTTTTCTTTGTTTTATAGTTCTTCAAATCAAGGGGATAAGATTTGCAACTAGGAATCATTAGTGATTAAATGGCAACCGTTATATTTTCATCTCAATTTTCTTAGTTTGTAAATACGTGTAAATATTATAATCGTTTATTATACATCAATAATATCATAATCAAAGAGTCTCTAGTTCTTGTCTTTTATCTTGTTATTTGACGTATTTCGGACATTGAGAGCCACAGAATATTTCAGAGGTTGTGAGGGCTGAATCCAAGAGATCGAATCAGAGAACAATACACAACGCTCATAATACGTAGACATCAGGTTTTCGGTGATTCTTATGGTCAGTCTAATATCTCTGGTTCCTGTGGAGCGCTCCTAAATCACATTAAAAATAACGGTGAACCATAGGTATTTGACTGGATAAACAATCATCGTGAATCTGTTGTAAATTGGTAATTAATTTGTCAAGAGGACAATAAACTGAAGAGTATAGCCGTAATTATCCCGGCGGGATATATGTAAGCGGGCCGTCCCCGTTGCAATACAATTATTGACTGGGAATTCGGGCAATATACCGTATATCGGGTAATTCTGGCGCGATGGAAATTTTGGCTTTGTTGGCGGATACAAAAAATTCGCAAAATTTAAACGCGCCACATTTTCCATGAAGAAAATCGGAATATATTCAGCTTGAGATCCGCCACTGTAAAATTTTCCTGTGTTCTACAGTGTTATTACTTCGATTGCGTAATATATTCACCTATGCTGACCATATCGTAATTACAGATATCGTTTCTTTACATACGGCTGTTCTATTTGGACATTGACTCTTCCTTTGAAACTTGTGACAATATAAAATGTCTATTTTACGATTTTTAACACGGGATGCTGCAATTCAGAATTTATCCAAAGATAGTGATGAATCGACAGTAGATGCGGCTTCAGAACTTAATGCTGTGAAGGGTAGCCCGAACCGTGGGGCCTATACAACGTCTAGTCCCTCTGCCCGCTATAAAATCGGAAAATATGCTGCCGAAAATGGAACGCAAAAGGCTATTAAAAATATTACAGAATTAGGAGTTTTAAGGGAAATCTGTGTACGCCGTTTTAAAACTCAGTACTTGAATGACAGAAAACGCAAACTTGATTTAGGCGACAGCATAGAAGTAGATGGTGAATTACCTACCCCCCAAAAAAGAGGTCGTCCTGTTATGTTAGGAGAAGAATTTGAGTTATTGGTACACGAATTTATTATGAAACTGTTGAAATGTAGAGGGGTGATAAATTCGACAATTGTACGTGCGTGGATGATTACACAAAACCACCAGTTATTTACAGAGGGAATGATGTTGGTGAACATTTCTTGCGATCAATTATGGAGGAAGAGGGTGAAATTTAAGAAATTTTGAATAACGTTGAACCTATGGAATTAACGTCTGAAGAACAGGCGGAATTTAATTAGTCTACAATTTACCATATTTGTGAAGAACCTTTTTCAGGTGTGAAAGTAAGGGATCATTTTCATGTTAGTGGAAAGTATAGAGGAGCAGCATGTCAACATTATAATCTTAATTTTAGACATCCGAAATTCATTCCTGTTGTGTTTCATAATCTGAAAAACTTTGATGCACATATCCTATGTCAGGCCATTGGACTCTTTAAAGAGGAATATATTTCGTATTCCCAATAATATGCAAAAGTATGTATCTTTTTCATTGGGGAATTTACGATTCATTGACAGTTATCAATTTATGAATTGCTCACAAGCGGATATGGTGCAGAATTTATTGGATGAGAAGGAAGCAGTGTTTAAAAACTTTTACAGAGAATTTCCGGAGAAAGAGACTGCGGTTCTCCTTTTATCTAAAGGAGTGTACCCATATGAATACGTTTGTCACTTGTTATATTTTTTGTGCTTTTTATATTTATATATTTATATAATTTTATCAGTTGTTATAAAATTTTATTTATTTAAAAAAAAGTACAATTTTGTTCATTTCATCATCAATATGTTTCATAACATTCTAAGTTCAAACCACTTTTGTATACATTAGAATCAAACAAAAACTTGACTACCTGTTACGACATATTTCAATGTTGAAGTGGATGGTAGTAATTGGGGGGTAGTCGGTGTTTTCCAAAATGTTGTTGTTCCATCATCTCCATGCCCCTGTGTAGCTTTGTTGCCTATATATATATATAGTATATGTATGTAATTTATGTACCAGTATTTATATAACACTTCAATCAAACAAACTTACACTCAGATGAGAAAAGCTATAAAAGCTGCATGACACTTGTAAACAATACCATAAAAAAAGTATTATCTGTAACTATCAAAGGTTCAATTATCATTTTCTTAATCAAAATTAAACAGCTTTGCCTGATTTCTTCATTAATTGGCAATAAAATTAAATTTGGAGCCAAACATAACTGTACGAATTGTCTTTCCGAATCAGAACGAAACGTCTCAGAGTGAAAGAAAAGTTTTAAAATTCCTAAAGTACAAAAAGGAATTAAAGTAAAGTACTTATACGACACGTGTTTCCATAGCGATCTACAATTCTGATATTGTCTATTAGTCCTAGGACCTTTATGTTGCAACCCCAAACTTTCACCTCCATCACATTACCCAACAAGGCCCTGTCCATAATTATGCAAGGGTAAGCACGATGTGTGCAGTCCATCACACTTGCAAAATGTTTACACATTGTTACACCTGTAATGCACACGGCGTCGAGACATACATGTATTCTTTAACTCATTTGTGTATCAAATGAGTAAAAGAAGATCCTGACGACAATCTCAACAGCACTCACAACAGAGCACCAAATTGAGCATCGACGGACCCCCAGCAAGCTAGACGTGGGACCAGGTGCCCGGGAGTAATATTCAAAGTAATATTCCCCTTCAGTCTACGCGGAGCACAGAACCTATGTACAATACACATGCATACCCAATAAAGGGTGAAGGAAAGTCACTCAATTTCTAAATTCTACATATTTCCAATTAAATTGTGAATTAACTATTCTTATAACAATACATGTATACGTGTTATGTGACCGATTAGGAGGTAGCGGGGGGGGGGGGGTTATAAATCAGCAATATTATATTCTTTTTCTCTCTCAATCATGATTTCTGTATTGTGTAAATGTAATTGTCTGGACCATAATTCATATACGTATTTTCCTATAGAATATATAAGAATTACTTCATTGTAATGTCCTACTCAAGCAGACAGCGTGGAATGATGGATTACAATTTCTACTTTAATCAAACACATCAAATGAGTTAAAGAAGATCAGTATCAATATGATAATAATCAAGCTGGGGAGGGGGGGAGTCAATGACTCCAGACAATTTGTGTAATCCAAATGTTATATTAGGGAGAAAAGGGTCTACAACCTTTACCTTTGACCCCTTCCCCCTGAAAAAAGCAAGGTCAGTTATTGATATAAAAAACGGCAATACTTAGTTTTCGAAAATGAGGGTACACAGCAAAGACTCTACAGAGATGGCACTGTAAGTACCTTAAATCATATTAAAACCCTTTTTCAAATGACAACAATTCTCCTCCATGTATGACGTTTTTTTTTTAAAGAAAACCTAGTGTTCGGTAAGTAAGAAGGTACACTACCTATGTAAATAACTTTAATAGCGAAAACCTACTTGTGTATGATACTCAAAATTTAACGTAGTACTTATTAAATACAAAATTATGAATATACATGAAAATAGTGTAACTACGAAGATATGTTTTTTTTAAGGGGGGGGGGTTGTAATTTTTATAGTTGTTGTTCTTATGAATAGGTACAAAAAAACCTGTAATAATGTGTAACTTCTATTTTTAAGAAAAAAAAATCTCTGTCGATTACTTTAATATTAGTATGAAATATGTCAATTCTTATATTTACGTTGAGTAATGGGATAAAATATGTCACTTTTTTCCAAAACACACATAATACTCTCATGGTGTAAACTGTTTCTGTATTTACAGAGATATCGATTGGGAAGAATTTGATTCACGGTAAGCATGTAAGAGTCTAAATTCAATGAATTGAAAAAAAATCTTTAATCTGACAAATTCATTCCAAAATATGTGTTTGTTAGTAAAATAGTAACTTTTTTATTTTTTATTCTAGATCACAACCAGTGCATGAAGCAAACCCACCAATTCAAACAAACACCTACAGTGCTCAAGCAACCTGTACAGCGCCACCCAACCCAACAATTCAAACACGAACCTACAGTGCTCCAGCAACCTGTACAGCGCCACTCAACCCAACAATTCAAACGCGAACCTACAGTGCTCCAGCAACCTGTACAGCGCCACCCAAAACAGGGAGTCAACAAAAAAGACAATCCATACTTTAAACATTGTAAGTTCTTTTAATTTTCATTCCTATAAAATACCAAAACGTGTATTGTAATATTTGAGAGGTGATGTTCGTACATATATAGAATTATGCTATGTATTTACATGTGTACGTATTTTTCACACTAGGCTCAACGATGCAAAAACAATAAGAGAGAGCTTGAGAACAAAGAGTAAGTTATAGTACTTACACATTGTTTTAACTACGTGTAAATTACGAAATCAATTGACTTTGTTAATTGTTTTACGACTTTGAAAGAAAATCTTGATAGACCGAAACATGACGTTGAATTGTCTGTTACAGAAATGAGCACCATCAGAAAAAGGGGATAATAAAAACAGTAGAAGACAACTATGTACAGCCTTTAATGTGAGTTGATATCTGTTGTTCACGTTTAACAAAAAAATATTTCTGGATCATTATGATGAACACTTTATTTTAAGTTTTTGACAGAATTCTGAACTATAGGCATAGAGGAATTTGTACTGTACTAGTAATTATATCACAATTTGTCGATAAAACTCATACACTAACTGTTTCCTCAGTGTATGTACTATATCGTGTTATTATTTAATCACATTCTTCAGTTTTACTATTTACCAAACAAAGTTTAAGAAAACACCATTCCTTTTTATCTAAATATTCTCTTGAATAAATATTGTTTTTCTTATTTTCAGACCGTCTACCACTTTAAGGACACCCTTGTAGAGGAGAATGATAACACCGGAGAGGTTCCAAACTCTCCAACAAAAGACATTGTCCCTTCAAAGGGAAATTAATTGCATAGTGAAAATTGATGACGATATAGTTTCGTATGTTAATTAAATTCATAGTAATTCAATATTTTGTTTTATGACCAGGTATTCCCCTAGCAATTAAAAAAACTCCAGACAATATGTGTAATCCAAATGTTATATTAGGGAGAAAAGGGTCTAAAACCTTTAACTTTGTCGCCTTCCCCCTAACAAAAAGCAAGGTCAGTTATTGATATAAAAAAACGGCAATACTAGGTTTTTGAAAATGAGGGTACACAGCAAAGACTCTTCAGAGATGGCACTGTAAGTACCTTAAATCATATTAAAACCCTCTTTCAAATGACAACAATTCCCCTCCATGTATGACGTTTTTTTTTAAAGAAAACTTAATGTTCTGTAAGTAAGAAAGTACACTACATATGTAAATAACTTTAATAGCGTAAACCTACTTGTGTATGATACCCAAAATTTAACGTAGTACTTACAAAATACAAAATTATGAATATACATGAAAATAGTGTAACTACGAAGATGTTTTGTTTTTAAGGGGGGGGGGGTGTATTTTTTATAGTTGTTGACAGCGAAATTCTTATGAATAGGTACAGAAAAAAAAACCTGTAAAAATGTGTAACTTCTATTTTTATGAAAAAAAAAACTCTGTCGATTACTTTAATATTAGTATGAAATATGTCAATTTTTATATTTACGTTGAGTAATGGGATAAAATATGTCACTTTTTTTCCAGAACACACATAATACTCTCATGGTGTAAACTGTTTCTGCATTTACAGAGATATCGATTGGGATGTCATTTTTGGGGACCTCGGGTTGGATATAGAAGAATTTGATTCACGGTAAGCATGTAAGAGTCTAAATTCAATGAATTGAAAAGAATCTTTTATCTGACAAATTCATTCCGAAATATGTGTGTTTGTTAGTAAAATAGTAACTTTTTTATTTTAGTAACTTTTTTATTTTTTATTCTAGATCACAACCAGTGCATGAAGCAAACCCACCAATTTAAACAAGCACCTACAGTGCTCAAGCAACCTGTACAGCGCCACCCAACCCAACAATTCAAACACGAACCTACAGTGCTCCAGCAACCTGTACAGCGCCACCCAAAATAGGGAGTCAACCAAAAAGACAATCTATACTTAAAACATTGTAAGTTCTTTTAATTTTCATTCCTATAAAATACCAAAACGTGTATTGTAATATTTGAGAGGTGATGTTCGTACATATATAGAATTATGCTATGATATGTATTTACATGTGTACGTATTTTTCACACTAGGCTCAACGATGCAAAAAAAAAAAAAAAAAACAACAAGTGAGAGCTTGAGAACAAAGAGTAAGTTATAGTACTTACATATTGTTTTAACTACATGTAAATTACGAAATCAATTGAATTTGTTAATTGTTTTACGACTTTGAAATAAAATCTTGATAGACCGAAACATGACGTTGAATTGTCTGTTACAGAAATGAGCACCAACAGAAAAAGAGGATAATTAAATTCACTAAATTCAATTCTTTATTGATGAAATACCATGACATGAGGCGTACATCATACACAAATTAACATTCAATGATATAAAATATTTTCTTTTCTTATCTTAAAACATTCATCTAAATATTTGCACAAATATTTGGTGAATTGATAATTCACAGGATTTATAACATCTTCGATATCAAAATGACCCAATGATTTTTCAAATTTATCTCTAATGCCTTGATATAAGTTACAGTTTAACAGAAAATGCTCTTCATCTTCAACTTTATTAATACAGAACTTGCAATATCTATTTGAACGAGGAATAGGAGGTTGACAATATCTACCAACTTCAATATTCAAAGGGTGTGCACTTATTCGTAGTTTCGAAAGTTGTGATCTTAAGGTTTTCTGTAATGGATATGTTAAATATTCTTGTATTTTAAATTCATAATTGTAAATTTTGCTAAAGAATAATAATTTACCCTCCTCTAAATGTTTAGTATAATGAAGTTGATCAAAAATGGATTTTTCAAAGAATTTTCTGAGTTGATTTGAAAATTTTTCATAGGAAACACTCAAAGATTCGAGTCTAATTAAAGTTTTTATATTATCCAAAGTTTTCCTAATGCTAGGGCAATTCCCTTTTTGATACAATTTTTCATCTTCAATTAAAGCTTCTTTTAAGATTTCATTATTAAGAGAATTGTCAACATCCTGTAATCTTGAATAATATTTAAACATAAGTTCATACATTCTAATACATAATGGATATATTCCTAATTCACACAAAACAGCAACATTGGAAGCTTTTCTTTGCACCCCAAGAATATCTTTTAAAATCATCTTTTGAATTTTCTCTATAGGAGTTTTACTTATATTACTAATGTCTATTTTAAAATCTGCTAACCATATTTCTGAAGAGTAAGTAAGAATAGGCATAATCAAGGATTGGTAAAGTTTTAGCCATACTTCTACTGAAAAATTTGTATTACAAGGAATTTTTGATTTTAAAGAATAATATGCTTTTCTTGCTTTATCTTCAAGGCTTGATGTGGAGTATCTAAAATTTCCATTTGGTACAAATATTAATCCTAAATATTTGTACTTATCTGTTATCTTAACTATATCATGGCCAAAAAAGAAGTCCTGAGAAATGTTATTTCTTCCTTTACTAAATACCATGATCTTAGTTTTATCTAAATTAATATCAAGCTTCCATTGTTGACAGTATTTCTGCAATCCATTAAGACACTCTTGAAGACCAGCAGATGACTCAGATATCATGACTAGGTCGTCAGCAAAAAATAAATGATTTATTTGTGATACATTTAATAAAGCAGGATCTGTATTTGAGTGATCTAAATAATCAGAAAAGTCATCAATGAAAATGTTGAAGAGAATAGGGCTCAAGTTATCCCCTTGTTTTACACCAATATTTGTTACGAATGTTTCACTGTGAAATGTGGAGTCTTTACAGGCACATTTTGAAGTAGAATACATGTTCTGTATAAGTCTTGTAAAATTCCCCCCTACTCCCTTTCTCAAAAGTTTCAATATCATAGCTGATCTCCAAACATAATCATATGCTTTTTTAAAATCTACATAGCACACAAACAATTTGCGCTTTGAAGACAAATACTTATTAACAAGAGTCTTTAAAATGAAGATGTTATCTGATGTTCTATGATTTTTTTCTGAATCCAGACTGATGAGTACTTATCTTACCATTATTTTCAATAAATTTGTTTAAGCGCTTCTGTAGAACACTATTAAAGAGTTTTCCTAAGCAACTTGATACACTTAAACCTCTATAATTGTTTGTATTACAAGGATCACCTGCTTTATAAAGTGAGGATATAGATGATAAATTCCAGCTTTCAGGCATTTTTCCTTCACTTAGTACTTTATTAAAAAGTTTAACAATAGTGGTAATAAGAATAGATGATCCAGCTTTAATAAATTCATTGAGAATTAAATCTGGGCCAGCACTTTTCTTACATTTTAGAAGAGAAATACTCTCCTTGATTTCTTTACAAGTAAAGACAAAATCCAAAGGCTTTGCGGTATCTGCAAATAAATTTTCTACTTCTTCATCATATTGATTATAAGAGTTATCTTCCTTATTAAGCAAGTTTTTGTAATGTTTTACAAAATCTGAGATTCCTAATGATTTGGAAACATCCTCAGGGTTTTTTTGTTTACACTGATCAATCTCTTTCCAAAATATCTTTGAATCCCTAGGGGAAATGTCATTTATCTTTTGACACAATTCACTGAAAAATTTCCTACGAAGGTTTTTCTTTAATTTATTATACTCTCTTCTAGCTTTGACAAAAGAATTTTGTAAATTTGCATTCTTTTGTTCTTTCAAAAGTTTCCTACCTAAGCTTCTTACTTCTTTTCGTAGTAGAAGACAATCACCTGACATCCATAATTTTCTAGTTTTCTTTCTCTTCCTTTTTAAATTTGGAGCTTTCAACATAATTGTTTTCGTTGCTGCATGTAAATAAATTTGAGTAATATCATCAACTAAATCATTGATATCAGTATTGGCATTTTCATCAGGTTTTTTATTAAGAAAAAGAATTTTCTCAGTGGATTCATTGTCAAGTAAAGCAGTAATATATGGCTCTTTGCATTGTTCAGACCACAGAAATTTACCCTTTAAAGGTATCAATTTGCATTTTTCATGTTTGTTAGCACCCAAGTTAATTTGAAAGTTAATACATAGATGTAGTAAACAATGATCAGATAACTTTTGAATGGTAAGTGATAGGGCTTTCATATTTCACATGTGTATTGTGACAAGACCTTTCCATTGATACCAACATTTTTGACCTCGTGGCCTTGACCTTTGATAATAAAAACAGTAGAAGACGACTATGTACAGCCTTTAATGTGAGTTGATGTCTGTTGTTTACGTTTAACAAATAATATTTCTGGATCATTATGATGAATACTTTATTGTAAGTGTTTGACAAAATTCTGAAGTATAGGCATATAGGAATTTTTACTGTACTAGTAATTATATCACAATTTGTCGATAAAACTCATACACTAACTGTTTCCTCAGTGTATGGACTATATCGTGTTATTATTTAATCACATTCTTTAGTTTTACTATTTATCAAACAAAGTTAAAGAAAACACTATTCCTTTTTATCTAAATATTCTCTTGAATAAATATTGTTTTTCTTATTTTCAGACCGTCTAATACTTTATGGACACCCTTGGAGAGGAGAATGATAACACCGGAGAGGTTCCAAACTCTCCAACAAAAGACATTGTCCCTTCAAAGGGAAATGTGCGGCTAGCCAACAGGGGATGCTTACTCCTCCCGGGCACCTGGTCCCACCTCTGGCTTGCTAGGGGTCCGTCGATGCTTGATTTTGTGCTCTTATGTCCAGTGAAAGGAGAAAGGAATTCCTTAGATGGTACAACGAAAAAGAAAATGAAACTTTTAACTTTCAATCTAAAATGTTAAAATATTGCCGTTCCGATGTAGATATCTTGAGACGGGGGTACTTAAAGTTCCGTGATTGATCCTTTTGATTATGTAACTATAGCTAGCGTTTGCATTGGTATATTCAAAACTCTTTTCTTAAAAGAGGAACGAGAAAGAGAAATTACAGATATAGTCAACGACAAATCTAAGTGGGTGGAACAAAAAAATTGAAAATGACCAGGAATATTTACTTTTCAATGACACGTGGATACCAGTTGGGGAATTACTACAAGACATGAATAATAGGATAGGCAATACAAGATTCCGAAAAAGTTCTATCGCAGCAGTGCCATCCCAAAGCTATGTAAGCAGAGATAATTATAGTAAACTTTCTATACAATGGCTTGAATGGGAAATGGAAAAGAAGAGAAACGAGGGACGTCAATTGAAAATACAACATGCCCTTCGTGGAGGAGAATACAAAGCTCCCGGTACCAATTATAGGTGCGATGGCTTCGACGCACTGAACAACACAACTTATGAATTTTATGGTATGTTTCTGATTGATTGCATGTTGCATTTTATTATCGTCATCTTTTTATTTTTCAATTTTTTTCAATTCAAGCTTTATTTTGTTTGAGTAAATGGAATGTCGGTCAAATTGAAAAAGAAAGAAAAATGAAGTGTAGTTCTTAAACATGGGTTTGATATATTTTCTTCTAGCGTGTGCTTTTCATTGCTGTCCGACGTGTTTTCCGAACAACAGAATTGAAATACATCATCCTACCACGAAACAATCTTTCGAGGAATATTGTATATTATAACCATGAAAAGAGAGGCGGAGTTGCGTTACAGGGGTTTCAAATTAATAACAAAATGGGAACACAAATTCAAAGCAGATATCAAGAGACATTCTGATTTACGCCAATATATCGAACATTTGTACATACAGGATCGTCTGAAGCCTCGAGACAGCTTTTTTGGTGGACGCACAAACGCTACAAAGCTTTATAAGAAAGCCCAAGATGGTGAGAGTATTCAATATTTTGACTTCACCAGTCTATATCCTTATACAAATAAATACATGAGGTACCCTATAGGGCATTCTAAAATCATTGTTGATAATTTTACATATATCACAGATTACTTTGGAATTGCAAAAGTGAAGATTTTACCACCAAGATGACTTTAACATCCTGTGCTTCCCTACACTTCGAATGGGAAGCTTATATTTCCTTTATGTCGAACTTGCGCCGACGAGGAAAATCAAACAGAATGTAAATGTTCAATTGAAGATCGGTGTGTTGAAGCATTTCTTTACAGATATAACAAGGATGTATCTATTTGAAGAGACCTTAAGTCAATGTCATATGTATTTTATTTAGTTTTCATATCACTTAAACAATATATAATCATGTTTCGGATGAAATAAAGCCTGTGTTTGTGAAACACGAATGCCCCCGGTGGCATCTTTGTTAGTATAAACTCCATTTTCTCTTGAGTACGTGAAAGGTCAAAGTCAAGGTGACGAAGTCAAAACTTTTTGCTATCAATGAAATGATCTTCTCACAAGGAATATACATGTGAAATATGAAAGCCCTATCACTTACCATTCACAAGTTATGCCCAATGTTTAAGTTTTTGAAAAGTAGGTCAAAGGTCAAGGCCACGAGGTCAAAAGTGTTGGTATCAATGGAAAGGTCTTGTCACAATACACATGTGAAATATGAAAGCCCTATCACTTACCATTCAAAAGTTATGCCCAATATTTAAGTTTTTGAAAAGTAGGTCAAAGGTCAAGGTCACGAGGTCAAACATTTTGGTATCAATGGAAAGGTCTTGTCACAAGGAATACACATGTGAAATATGAAAGCCCTATCACTTACCATTCAAAAGTTATTCCCAATGTTTAAGTTTTTAATTCGGACAAACAGACAAACAGACGGACAGGCCAAAAACTATATGCCCCCGAATCTGCGATTCCGGGGGCATAAAAAGTGGGGGGGTTCAAAAGGAAGTCTTACCTGCACGACATATAATGGTTTATCTAACACTTTATATTAATTTTATTATAAGACCCTGGTAAATGTGAGAGTGTTATCTTTGCCTTTCGTTACATTAGATGCTTTTGTTTCACGGTCAAATGCCTGGTAAATAGTGATTCAGTAATTCACTTTTGTCTGAAGTTTATGTTGTTGGTCTTGCGATAAAATATAATCTGCATATATATTTTAAGTACTCATAACAAGCACTCTCTGTTTCATTACAGTGAAAAATAACCTCCTCAATGTAGGTCAATTTTCGTCAAGCTCGATAATGTATTATCTTTCAGTTCAAACTACCCAGATGCATAAAAGTACACCGTTTTCAGCAAAACGACTGCGGTTTTTCTTAAGTAAACCTTCCCATGGCCTCATTTCTATTCAGGTGTCATCGAAGAGGTACCCTCCGGGATACCATACTGATCACATGTTTTGATTTAAATAGGGGAATAGGATCGGATTTTTGGGCGAGAAAATTCAATTAATTCTTTAGTGATTAAACCAAATACTGGGACACGTAAAAAAAACACACAACACAACATCACGTTCTGGTCTTATAAAAGAAGTGCAGGTCAATTCTCAATACAAATATAATAGTATAAATTCAGGTGCACAATTTAATCCATTCCGAAGGATTCAGACAAAAAAATGAAGGTTCTAGAAATTGTTTCGGCTGGCGGAAGGGCCTATAACCTTCCTTTGTTCATGAATTTCAAATAGAGTAACTTAGATGATAACATGTTTTTGTTAATACTAGTGCCCTTTAAATGCCTCGCGTTGAATAATTCGTGTCACGAGGCACTAAAGGGTCCTAAGCCCACGAGGTAAATTATCACCATTTCTCCGTTGCACTGTAACCATTAAATTACGTTGATTCATATCATTCCTTGGAAAATGGAATAATATATTGTTGCACGGTCTACGTTGAAGACGGAAATTAACACCTTTCCAGACGTTGCAATAACGTTCATTGTGTAGCAATGATTAGATTAATTCTTGAAGTAATGAATGACGGAGTCGTGAACTGACTACCATGAGTAGTTATCTTTAGCTGGCAATGAAGAATTATCTAATCATTGGCGATAATTGTTTGATGGCCTAACAATTGGCGTGCAACAATTGGGTTATTTAACTGCTCCTCGGGCTACGCCCTCGGAGACAGTAGAATAACCCTTACTTACAGAAAATTTCCGACTTGCTTTGCTTGCCTGCATTTGTAGTTAAAACTCTGACAGCTTTTCATGAAGTAAAGCTTTTCATGAAGTATCGTCGATTTCTTAGATTAACAGAATTTAGAAACGACGTCTGACTTCATTCCTTAAGAATGTTGATATTAGTTTCAAAAAACAAAGCAGGAGGTCCAATGTGATCACGTTGCTCAACTAAGATCATCAAGAGAGATTGGTGAAAATCTGCACAGCACTCAGCAGTTGAGATGGAAAGGCGTAAATGTGAATGATAGCAAGGTGGCCATCTTACATTTCGACCGACAATATTCAGTACTTGTATTGTGAACTACGTAGTCTAAGATATCTTTGGGCTCGGGCCATGTGATATTCTGGATGGGCTTGGTTTTTTTTTCGAAAAAAAAAATAATTTTCCTCTGAATTTTGCTGAAAAAAATAATTTGCGTAATCTGAATTTGAAAAATTATCATTAGTTTTCGCTGAAAATTTCCCGGCTCGCTTCGATCGCCGCAGTAATTAATTCCTATAACGAGAATTTTGGCTCGTCATACTTTTCTGTTCATACATTTTTTTTCTTTAATGGCAAATTTCATATTTGAAAATACCGAAAGCATTATGCATGTTTATGAGAATTTGGGTTTTCTTAAACATGTTAAAGGCTTAAATATCAATGTAATGTATAACTATTAAAGATGCAGTGTCCCTGAAAATAATTTTTATTGAAAACGTAAAATATATTCCAAAGGGTTAAGATAGATGAAAAAAGAAGATATAAAAAGTTGTGTTTAAATAATATGCAGGAGGGACTCTAATATGAACGATTTTTAAATAATTAAACCTCCATATACCTCTATTGTAAAAACTCAAAATATTGTACGTGGCGCTAGTGGAATGAATTAGAGCTGCGCACCCCAAATTCAATATGACGTTAGTCTATAACTACGAATGTATGCGTTAGATTCGCCTGGAAATTTGAATTTATACAACTGCGAATGTATACTTCTATATGAAAAGAAAGATTCTGCATTCCACAATTTTTTAAAATTAATAAATTTTCAGGGACAGCGTCCCTTTAATAAGATGCATACATCACTATATCAACAAAGAGTCTAACTTTGTGCTGTATACAGGGATATCGTCATTATCCATATTTGTCATTCCTACTCTTAAATTTGAACAATTGTCTGGAAGACCCTCTCCCTCTGACCCTCTTACTTGTACCTTGTATGAATTTTGTTTACTGCGGATTATATTATAAAATTCTCTTAACTCTCGATCTGTTTAGAAGTGAATTAATTTTTTTGCGTAAAAATAAGGAATTTCTATTGATAAAACACAAGCATAGGTTTTTGAGTAAAAATAAAGAATTTCTATTGATAAAACACAAACATTCTGATTTTAATATATTGCACTATATTTCATTGCATGAAAAATCATCAAATCATTCACGAGGAGGTGAAAAATGCCGGCTCTGAATAAAAATGGTGAGTGTATCATGTTTTGTTTATCTCCCTCAGTCAAGGATTGTAATAACAATTGAGAAGTCTTTTCAGTTATCCTTTACATTATCAGATTATGAAGATGTTATGGTAACAATAAGTGGGTTTAGGTAGGAATGAACATTTTTGGTTTTTCTCACCAAACTTCATTTAGGTTTGAAAAAGAAATTCCTTGTTCCAAGTTTGCAAGAAAAAAGTAATTTTGCTCCGGTTCTGGGCGAAAAAAATATCTTGCTCCGACAACCCCCCTCAATAATATCAAGTGGACCGTGCCTTAGTCGGAATTTGCGGACGCATCCACAGTAGTGTAGGGACGCTTTTGTACGAAATAAGTTTTTTTGTGAATGTCAAAGCGAGAGGTTTAAATGTGTCAATATCAAACGTCGAAGGGTTAGGGTTAATATCCCTCTATCGCGTAAGCACTAGAATACTGCTACAGATTCATGTAGAACATTACTTCTTAGACAGGTAGTACTGAATTAGATTGCCGTGAAATTGCAACTTAAAGAACATAATCAATGGAATACAGTGAAATTCTACCGTTTTATTGTGATTTTTGAGTCCCCAGGTGTGTCAAATGTGACGGACAAGTTCCATTTGTAAAGAAAGCTTACAAAACCTAGTACTCCGGGAACACAAACTTGATTGTATATTTATAGAAATAAAGCTTAAATAATGAGAAATTAGTAAACACGAACTGTGCGGTTATATGCAGCCACTGTAGGAGTTTTGTACGAGTTCTGTACTTATCATATTTTATTTGCACCTTACACACCGGTAAATCTCCTCAACTTCATTATAGTGGGTATAAAAAAACATATTTATAACACTGGAGAATATACTTACAAGAGTTCGGTAATTCTAGTCAATAAAATTGAAAGGTACATATTGTATATGTATGTGGTACCCATCAAATATGGTTAGTTCAGGTTACTGGTCGTGAACAGGAGCGTTCCTACACTGAGTCATCGGAGTCAGAATAACCGGCATGTTGACGTACCCCTGGGGGTTCAGCCCTAGAGGACGATTAAGGGGCGTCATCTTTGCCTGCCCACACTGATCGGGTATGAGGAAAGAAAATAACACTGCAAGTACACGCGGGAATGTAAGGAACGCGTCATGAATGATTTGGCCTTGTTGGAAAGCATCATGCGACGCGCATTTGTATGGGTTAGAATACCCCAAAACGCCAGCAAAGATCAGACAAAGACAGAATATAAATTTACAAGTTTAATTATGTACAATATATATATATATATATCGAAAATGATTAAAACTTACAATACAATGTCCGGATCAAAGTGTCCGTTACGGTCCACAAAGTCTATCGAATATATGGTTTCCGATAATCACAAACGTTCTCGAAAGCTCGGTGTCAAAAGGTTGTTAAATGGATTAAAGTAGGGATGGGACGATTCAGGAATCCTTCGATTCGGTTCGGTTTCGAATCATAAGGCCGCGGTTCGGTTAATTTCGATTCGGTTCATTTGGATGAGATAAAGTACAAAATAATGTAAAAATGGATAAAGTTCACAAAAAATGAAGAAAATCTCAATTGATTTGACCATCACTTTAGTCTAACCTTATACAACATAATTGTTCGCATAATAATCTGAAGAATGTGTGGTGTTTCATCAGTTTTACATCCATAATTATGGTGAATGCATGTGCTCCAACACAACAGCATGTACTGTGAGAAATTTTAAAAATATAAATACAAATTTCAACACATCATTTTTCAACAACCAAGTATTGACAGGTTTCACAGTATATATTTAAGTGGACATAGCTTTCCTTACATGATATTTGGCAACTACAATCCCGTTTATTCTTGTTGCTGCTTGTACAAAGCTTCCTCGGACCAGTTCACGGAAAGCGAAAGTAGAGCTACTTTCACTTTCCTTTTCATGGGAGGTCTGCAAGTGGGGGGAAATGCACGTAAATCGGAGCAATAAGTGAATGTTCGTTCTTTTCATACATTTTGGCCTTCTTAAATATAATTTCTAAGCAGTTTCAAACATCTTCTGGTCACTATTTGACTTAAGTTTACTTTGATAAATTACGTCTGAACCGAATCGGAATCTAGAATTCTACGTCGGTGCATCGAACCGACAATGCTAATTTCGAAGCACCGAAATTTTCGGTGCAACGCTCAGCCCTAGATTAAAGTCTCAACAAATAAAGTATCCCAGTATATCAGAATAGATGAATGAATCGTGTGTACGAATGCTCCCTCAACACAGTTCATCGGAGGTATTTATACTTAATACCAATGAATTAATCAGAAGTTCTAGAACAATGACTCATTACAAATGATTAACAATAGAGTAAATTCTAGAAATCAGTCATGTGATGATAATGATGTAACAAAATATACTGGAATATTCTCTAATGAAATAAACATGACATAGTAAAATCCAGATAGAATTATTATGAAATCATTGAACAACATGACTAAGTACGTGTGTACCTACACATAAAGTAAAACTAAAATAATACATGACCCACAACACAAGTGGCTGGCGAAATTACGAGCGACATCCCAGGCTTCCAAATTAATTGACCAAACGGTTTTCAGGAGTCGGTGCCCTTCGGCCATAACTGTGGGGGCATGATAATACCCTGGTTGTACTCCGAGAGCAGTATACAAAACCAAATAAGTTAGCGAAATATGTATTTGTGCGAGGCCCTATTGGCATGTGCACATCTTCAAAATGTCGCCGGAGGGACTGGGCAGGGCAGTGCGTCAATATGCACGCATGACTTCTCCTCCTTGGAAGTACGGACAATCCGTTTGAGCAGTGCTAATACGTCTGTAACCATCGAGTGACGGCACCTCCTTGGATGCGACGAGGACTTCGTCACCATCGGGATTAGGAATAATGATCCTTTTACATGGTTTAACGGCCATCATCGGTCTACTTTTTCTCTCCTTGGGATGTGAATTAAGTGTTCTTTTTTCATGGAATCTGCCAAAGAATTTTGACAAAATCAATCCTCCTATCACAAATGATAAAATTAATTCTATAATGGAGATTTCAAGCTGAAAACACATTATGAATCAAATAGATGCAAAGTAATGCAGACAAAAACTCAAAACAACGCGATTTATTATGATATAAAATGAATATTATTATTACTACCATACTTTAAATGCTATATTATTTCACAAACATCGATCAAATTTTCAGCTCGATCTCTGACTATGACCAGATTCAATATCTGTCTCCAATTTATGATATAAATCAGGAGACGCTGACTCTCCCAGGACACCTGGTCTCACTACGGAAAGTTGTTCATTCCGGGGTTCGCAACCGTTTCATCTTCCCGACTTTAAGACTGAATAAGGGTTAGGTACTTCTTTGATGTTTGTTCATATTCTTTGTCAAATATAGATATTGAAAAGCCAGCATACATTATAGCATCTTCGCAATCCCAGGCTAAGGTGCACCATGTTTTCTTATGTGGGTCAGAATGTCACAATTTTTACTGGCATGCATTAAAAAAATCTTATGCAAGTGCCTCCAAGTGAAGAGGTCATAGACCACTTCAGCGTGTATGCTTAGAAACTTTCTGATATAAACTATCATCCTAGTTTTGGAATTCAAGAGATATTGATACCAGTAGCTCACTTGTGTTTTTATAGAAGATTCCAGCAAAAATTCAAATGTTGTGACCCACAGAAGAAGGACTTAGTGCAACTGAGTGTGGGACTGCGATGATGACATTTGGTCCTCGGACAGTTAGGAGGTGTTTTACACCACAATTGTACGTTCTTCGAGACCTCTGGGTAATCGGAAAAGTAGGAGGGTTGTGCGCACGTAATCCAGGATAACCACACCTTCTGCTATTTCCGTGGCAGATGGCCGTCCTAAGTCGGCACCGGTTGCCCATTGGTCTCGTTGGTTTATGGGTAGTCCTTTGTGTTTGATGTTTCTGTTTTGTGCGTTGACGTTCCTTGTCCCTTATGCGTCTCTTTCCGTGCTTGTCTGCTTTGTGTTTATGCATTGAGTGTTTTGGGGTTTTGCTGTGGGTGCTACAACCTGGTGTTGTTGGAGATCCCCTCCTTTGTTTTTTTGTAGGTTACTTACTTATGCAATCAATAGCAGAAAAAGTTCAAATTGAAGTCTGTGATATTTTAGCTATGAATGACAAATATGGATAATGACCATATCCCTGTATACATTTAATATATTCTAGATATACATGTGTATTTCTCTTTAGTTTATGCTATATTCTCTGATCAAGATTTCGTCCGTCATGACTAGGGGATTAAAATACTACTTTTATTCGAGCATGGACGTACTCAAATTGAACCACTTGGTGAGTGTCACTGCTGGTGGACCAAGAGTCCCCGAGGGCACATGTAGCCAAGTTCGATCAACTTCGGTTGATCGTCTGTCTCTTCAACGCATTTGAAATTTTCTGTTACAAAATTTCTTGAAATTTCTAAAACGTGGGTCCTGTAGCATCATATCCCACCCTTTCTGCTACGTCTTTCGGTACATTTTTGGACTTTATATTTTTTACACTTTTTGACCATATTACATTGTTTAGACTGAGGATCACTGACGAGGGTTGAGTACCCGAAACGTGCATGTCTGGTCCATGCTGAAAATTTATCTGATCTTAAATGATGCTCTTGAATTTGAAGACGTTTTACATCATAACATGATGAAGCAATCTTGAAATTGTGAAATTATGATTCATGTATGTATGTGTAATAAAAGTAAACTTCGTATATAACGAAGCCCAGGGGAACATGCAAGCAGGAGATGCCTACTCTTCCTTTACACCTGGTCTCGCTCCCATATCGGGAGTTCGCTTCTTTTCATATGGTGGAGGTTTTTGTTTGTTTGCTTTGATTCCTGTTTTATCCTGATTTTGTATGCCTTCGGTGTCTGATTTTCTGAATTATCGAGTTTGTGCTGTATACAGGGATATGGTCATTATCCATATTTGTCATTGATCTAAATTCGTTATAGCCATATTTCGTTACATGCATTTTGATGCTAAATATGTTTTCCTTGAGGTGGCCGTTCTGAATAAATGAAAAGTTAAAACCAGTATTCAATAGCTATGCTGTGATTTTTAGAGTAAGCATTCTTTACAGCTGACATGCCGACAGAGTAATAGATGGTTGGCAATCATTTCCTCGTGTGAATACAACATGTCTCCTCATAGGTAATTAGTGTGGGGACAACAGACCGGGAGAGCAACTCTTTGATTATTAGTAATTATCTGTCCAACAGGTGTGTTAATTGGCAGTAAGTGTTTTGAATATACTTCCCTGACATTGTCGCCATAGCACTTTCTATATAGACATAACGTCAGACAGTGCATGAATTTTATATATCTTCATTTCCATGCTTCATTAACATCGACGTCAGGTGCGGCTAGCCAACAAGGGATGCTTACTCCTCCCGGGCACCTGATCCCACCTCTAGCTTGCTAGGAGTCCGGCGATGTTTAATTTTCTGCTCTATTGTGAGTGCTGTTGAGATTGTCGTCAGGATTTTCTTTAACTCATTTGGGAATAAATGGAGGGCATTTCCGTCCATCAGATGAAAATAGTGAAGAAACTAAGACCACAGGACCACGGGATGCCTTTTTAAAAGCTGATAATTGGTTATATACAAATTTGTTACAGGCGTACAAAAATCAATGGAGGGTAATAGGACTTCTGCAGTTAATTTCTTTTTATTTCGCTACAAGCTGAATTTCGCTTGTAACCTGTGCGTTATTGGTGAAGTTTACTGTGAAAATTATCAAATGGTTTATACCAAAAATTATGCGGTCCCGGAAAGTCATTTAATTTTGATAGTAATTTGACTTCAGGTTTCACTATTTTAATAATGTCGAAGGGTACAGTCATTTGAAAACTCTGAAAGATTGTTGCAATTATTTAGTTGACACATGTTTGAAAATTATTTACAATATTTATGTGTTTGGTTATCTTGATTTCTTAAAGAAAATTGATGGTTTTTTCACATGGATAAATATTTGCGCAATAAATCTGTAGTGTGTTTACATTACAAAATGAATTCATTTTGCAATTCTTCAATGAGCAACAAATTTTTAGCGAAAATAAACTCTAAGTTGTGTAATAATCTGACTCATGTTCATTCCATGATAAAATTGTACAGAGATTTGATTATACATTGATTTACATCATAAAAACTGAATGTGTCTAATTAAAGGACACATTGTTTGTGTACGTCGTTAAGCCGCCTCCCCCACCTTGAGTCTTGTATTCATCAAAAGCAATCGGTGAGCTTCAGTATCATCAGAGACATTATATCGAAAGTGTATGAGTGCTACTTACATAAATTATCTGTCGATAAAGAAACAATTTTATCCCGTGCTCTTAAAGGGCCCACGTGCATACGTCTCAAATTTAGCAAATGTTCATGTAGATTGATAATAAAATTTGTGTTATCAGTATTCATTATTTACAGCTTGTGAATATCAAAAACTAAAAAAAAATATAGATAATTATATGTGTATAATATTTACTACTTCACAAATTTACAAACTATTGTGTCTCTATACACGTGTGTTCTTAGTGATCATGGTCCTCCTCCTCGTCCGAATCCAAAATTAGAGTAGGCCTTTGTTTTTTCTTTTGGGGCGGTTGCCCAGGTTTTTGTTTCTTTTTGGAACGGAATACAGCTGCTTGAAGCGCACATTCTTCTTCGGCATTGGTTTCTTGAACATGAAAAGATGAAACCAATTTCCTTAATTCTTATTCTTCTTTTCTTTTAAAATCAATAAAACGAAAAAAAAAAACTGATAAAATCATAGCTTTAACTGGATGGATACTGCATGTCACAACACTTCTGGAACATCTCTTTGCAGTTAGAGGTAAAACCCTGAGGAGAAGATAAGTTTTTTTCTCTTTTTCTTCCGAAAGTTTATCTTTGTCGAGGATTATACTTGTACACTTTCTGCACAGATACAAAAGGTACTCTATTGCAAGTACTTTGTCTTTTGAATCTGTATCTCCTTGACGGAAAGACAAGAAAGTCCTCTCATTCCTCCTATGGCATGGGTCAATTAAGCTTAAAGAAGTTTGTTTTTCTATGGGGATTATACTGGCCTTTCTCAAACGGACTCCATTCTGCCATAGACCATTTAAACCATCCAATCAAAGATTTTACTATATTTCTTCCGAAATGGAAGTTACCGGATGTGACAGTTCTACCGAATTGAAGCGGCAGGTGTAACATTCAAGCAGGAGATGCTTACTCTTCCTGGGCACCTGGTCTCAATCTCATATCGAGAGTCCGCTTCTGTTCATGTGGTTGAGGTTTTTGTTGACTTGCTTTCTGTTTTATCCTGATTGTGTATGCCTTCGGTTTTAGTCTAGTCAAAGTAGCCTTAATTTTAGCCTAACCTCAAAGAAATTGCAACAAAAGCTTTTTTGCCTCAACACGTCCTTTTATATGTCGGCTAAGATATCACAAGTTTCTATTGACGAAATCGGTGTCGAAGTACCATTTTTGGGATAAAACCTTAAAAAAAAGCACCGAAAACTGGGAAAATTGATTGTTTGACAGACGTTATACTCCAAAAAATTATGTTTTCTTTGTTATTGTTATTAAGTATACCAGCTAACATATTATTAATGTTACAATCATATAATCAGTACAAACTGTGAATTTTGGGGCAGAAACTAAAGACAAAATGCTGAAAATGGGGTAAACAGTAAAGCTAACCTCAAAAATGTATTTTCTTCTTGTAAATTCATTGAGAAGTGTACATACTCACATATCATATCATCCAGAGCACTCTTATAAAATCAAATTGGCCATTGATAGAGAAAGAGCGAAATTTTAACCATAAAAAGAATTGCTAAACTACGTCCATTATTAAAAAAATTGAACGTAGTGAATATAGCAAAATCTGCTCATTTGAGAGTCCACAGTGCACTTAACAAAAACAAAGGAATTCTAATTTTAAAAGACTTTAAATTATTAAATATATGTTTATTTCAGTGGCGTACTTGCCACGAGTTGGTAAACAATAAGTGAATGTTATTCATGATGGGGGCAAACAAAGCCACTGACAGGTGAAGGTGGTTTTTGTTTGACACAAGGCTAAACCCCTAAACTCCCCTCAAAACCGCCCATTAAGTTTCTTTTTCTCATGAGAAATGAATCATAGATCTACCGACAGTGACCAGAGAATATACGCTTTTTATGTTGAGAAGAATACAGGATCATGGACAAAGAAAGGTCATACATAATAGCTACTGTATTTCATTGATTAAGTGCATATCACTATACATTGTCAATGAAATATCATAATCATTGCAATTGCTTTATATGCGCTAATGTAGAATTTTTTTCCAAAAGGGCGGTATGACATTTTACCCAAATACGCGTAATTTTTTGGAAAATTATTTTAAAGACTAAATTTTCACTAGTACTTAATTCAGAAGAATTCTTGAACTTCATTAACCGCGGCTCTGATACGTCCTAACAGTCCTACTCTATAGAGTGAGACAGTTAAAATTAGGACGTATCAGAGCCGCGATTTGTGAAGAGGACTTTTAGCTTTTATAGATATGTGAATGTGCTGAATGAATATTTAATTTATCAAATTAATATAAAATCCCCAAACGACTAACAAGTATATTCCTTCTGAAATCACATCATGCAACTTAGAATCTGTACACAGTGTCATAAAAATCAGTGTTCAACATGCAAAAAGTAAAAAAAATCAATGGGATAAATGGCCATGTTTTTTTTTTCAGGCACATGTAATACTCTCAAATGAATGGACAATGATATATGCTTTCTTATCAATTATTTCCGATGTTTTGGAAAAATATATTTTTTTTTAATTTCCACTGGATGGTTATTTACATAGAATGAAAATCTGTATTTATCTGTACATAAGCTGACAGGATACTGCATTGTATGACACGAGTCCTAATTGATATAAGACGTTGTTCATTTGCCCTGCGCATAATACACCCCAAAAGTCAAAAGTGATTTTCCGATGATGTTGTATGTACGACGGACACATTCTAAAAATCTGCTATCTGATATAAATTCTTTTATGAGTTATCTTTTTTATTTTCGAAAAATATATTCAAAATTGATCAGCCTTAGGAAGAGAATTTAGAACAGAAAAGCTCCTCCGTCCGCCACAATATATCGATTGAAAATAACCTTCAAGGGGGTGGTACTTTAAAAAAGAATAATTATCATCATATGAACCCCCGGTAGATACGAGCTTCCCCGTTGGTTACACACAATGACTATACATGTATAATATAGATCAAATATAATGAAAATAATTCCCAATATTAAACCAAATGGCAAGACTGAGAAAATAACGAAATGAACAAAAATCGGTAAATTAAAAATCAAATTCTTAAGCAAATATTTCCCTTGCGGATAAATAAATGAACAGATTAAGATATGATTTTTTCACAAATAAAGGCATATAAATAAATAAATAAAAAGGTAAGATATCGCCCGTATATATCGTTCTTTGCTTCAGTGTCACTAGTCAATATATTCAGCTCCCCCCTCCCCCCCCCCCCACCGTTACCTTCCTCCCTTTTTCAGACGTTAGGTGGACCTTGTACCGCTAAGTAGCTTTTCAAAGGTATTCTCCTCGCCGGCAATATTTTTCATATCTAAATAATGGTGTATTTTCTATAACTTTTTGATAATTTACAGGGTCATTTACTTCGAAAATAGAACAACAGTGATCAGTATTGACAGGAAGGACAACTCTAGCTAGCAAATGGCGTCATGACGCAGAGGAAATTCGTACAAACACGAAAACGAGTCCATATAGACGAATTTTTTTAAAAATCATTATGCTTCGTGTATTTCATTTACATAAAGCAACCCGACAGATTTAGTGTAACAACTACAGAAACCAAGCGCGGATCCAGAGGGGTGGGGGGGGGGTTTCCGGACCCCCCTGGAATTTTCGAAGCATAGCTAAAAAAATTATTAATATATATATATATATTTCATAAGATTAAGTCCCAATCCCCCTTTTGTTGTCATAATATTTGAAAAAATATATCATGAAATTCTTCACGCCATGGAATTAAGTGGAAATAGCTTTGTATCGATACATTAAGATAATCCATTAATGCAATGAAATCTACCAACACATCTTTCGATTTGGGAAGTTTTTTTCGTTTTTGATACTTTTTACAATAATTTGACAAGTAGTAAAATCCGTGTTAGGTGAAAGACTGATTAAGAGCCTATTATTATCCACTAAAAATTTTACAACAGGAGATACTTTTAAGAAAAAAGGGTCGACCAAAATAAACTGATTTTTAAAGGTAAATTGAACCATCACCTCGGAAGATGTATTCATTCTAAGCTATATTTGTTGTATATTATGCGGATATTATAATGTCCTGAGATGATAAAATGTCAGTGTTTACAAATCCTCTTCCTCTTCGTCTATTAGGTGAACTTTAAGTTTTCGGGGTGCAATTATTCTTAACTGTAAATGAAACGGAAAGGGAAATATAGAAGCTTTTTATTTAAAAAAAAGCGATAACGAAATCGTTTTTCATTGAGGAGGGAATAATTAAAATTTTAGCTTACATTTGGAAGATCTTCTTCCTCTTCCTGTATTCTCTACTTAGGAGTCTGTAATTAATGATGTATAAAGATGTAATTTTAAAAAGTTAATAAATAAATAAATTAAAAAAAAAAGAAGAAAAGTTCGACAAAGGTATGACGAAAAACCTACCAAAGATGCGACAGGTGGCACTTCCCTTTTCCAAGCCGTCTTCACTCTGCCAATACTGTCTTCGATCTGATATTTGAGTCGAAATATGCCTTCTAAAGCCTCCTTCATGAAGGGTACTTGCCTCCCCTGGCGATTATCTGAAGATAAAAGTGAAATATTACCTTTTCTGTATACGAGCTCATATTGTTTAAACCAGGTGTATCTTTAACAAATTTTATGAAAAGTCAAACAAATGAAGTATCGGTTTTATTGTGTATCTCTTTAGTCATAACATAAGAAATAAAATTACACATACCTTGCAAATGTATCCATGGTCGTCCTTGAAAGAAGCTGATTGGGAATGAATAGTTATATGCCGCTAGATTCCCTGCTCTTGTCTTGTAGACTCCCTCAGCGGTAAATATTTCTTCGTTTTTTGAAGAAGTTGTTTCCTTCTTTTTGAAAAACATGTTGAAGGACGACTCCATGGCTGAGTTTTATATCTAATTTTTCAAAAATAACTTATATACCACCAACTCCTCATGATGACCGCTCGTTGGTAGCAAGACAAAATTTGAAACTTTTGTTTTCTTAAACAGACTTGGGTTCATTCTGAGGCTAGTTGTGATCAGGGGTGGGATTCAGTCTTTAAAAACAGAGTAAGGGACATTTCTGTGACTCAATATTAATACCAATATATATAATTTATGTATATCCTCCGATAATGTTTGCATGTTGCATCATTCCAGATTATTGATAAAATAACAAACAAGTTTAATTGAAGTTGAAATTGGTCATTTATTGAAAAATGACGTAAGTATTGTTAAAATGACAAATTGACTAAACTACCAAAAATGCAAAGAAAACAAGAGACGCAAAATTGAGAAATATATACATACATCAGTTTTTATGCAATATGACTAGTAAATTGCAAGAATCGTTATCGAAGATGGGGCAAAAAAACGCCCTACAACTAAGCTTCATGGCAACAAAAATATATACGTACAACAGTTCCATATGCAATAGAGAATCTAGTAATCAAAGACTGAGCAAAAAATGTTTTTTCAACCTAATTTCATGGCAAATACGGTGAAACTTAATACAAAATGCCTAACACAAAGTTACCATGCAAATTGGAATAAAATAATGTAACTTATGTAATTGACTGTAGATGGTCTTTAATGATTACATAAGCATATAAAAATGTTAAAGCTTCAAAAAGAAATTATTGGCGAACGGGGTGGGTGGTGGGTAAAATTAACGATGTTTATGACTTCCCTCAAAAAATTCCGCAAGTGACGCTCATGAATATTATTTAGTGTACGTCACTACCAGAGTTATCTTTCTTTTCCTTAAATAATATACATCGGTATCCATAAAAACATTTATTTGAATAAATGACTATTTATGTATATCCTCCGATAATGTTTGCATGTTGCATCATTCCAGATTATTGATAAAATAACAAACAAGTTTAATTGAAGTTGAAATTGGTCATTTATTGAAAAATGACGTAAGTATTGTTAAAATGACAAATTGACTAAACTACCAAAAATGCAAAGAAAACAAGAGACGCAAAATTGAGAAATATATACATACATCAGTTTTTATGCAATATGAAAAGAAGGGAGGAGATCTCCAACAAGACCCCGTTGCAGCATCAACAGTAAAACACCAAAACACCCGATGCAAAAACACAAAAGACGAATACAGCACGAGACGGAAAAGAGACACACGACATGTAAACATCGAACACAAAAGACTACACATAAACCGACGAGACCAATGGGTAACCGGTGCCGACTTTGGACGGCCATCTGTCACGCAAGTAGCAAATGGTGTGGTTATCCAGGATTACATGCGCACAACCCTCTCACTTCTCCAATTACCCAGAGGTCTCGAAGAACGTACAATTGTGGTGTAAAACAACCTCCTCACTGTAAGATGACATCACACAAACAAGACCGCGAAACGCAGAGGCCCCATAGACACAGATGAATATGTAAATGGATATAAAAAGAGGGCATGCGTAATACAGTCCGTGCTCTGCCGGCTGTAGCGAGCTCATGTATGTAATCACCCGAGGAGTCCGACTGACATATAGAGAGGACAGGAGGTCGGGGCCCTGTCTTCTCTAAAGAGGTTTGGACAGGGCCCGTCATGGAGTCCCGTCGTCACAGTCAGTCAGAGTGCAAGTCTCAAGGATGCGCTTGTACAAGACTGTAGATTGGTCAAATACCAAGCCTAGTGTCCGTCTGGTGACATTAGGATCATATCCACGGTATAAAAGGCGTTTGATGATTCTGACGCATTTTCACATGTTGTGTCAACATCTCCTGATGGTTTTGGGGGATTGTTGCAACTTTTTGTCTCAATGTTTTGTCTTTCGTAAGATGCTCAACATACTGCACTTCTACTTCTAGTAGAGCTGTTTTTAAGGGTCCATGCTGTGTCTGCAGCGCCTGAAATTTCCGATTGTGTCCAATTTTTCCTTATATTTCCAACCTTACAAATCTTTTCGATTGTAAAATTATCTCCTCTTTTTTCAAGGCCTTTTGCGCTCTTTATTTGAAAGTCAGACCATTACTTTATTCCTTTAGCTGCTGCATGGTGGTAAGAGCACTTTCCTTCAAATGGAGAACCGATATTTCCAGCAGCATTACTAGAAATGTTATGAGTGGCTTTAGACATACTATCGCTATCCTGATCGTCTTCTTTCTCATCTTCAGTTTTGTACCTAGATTTTTTTATGGGTTTCATATTGTTTCGTTGGCTCACTGTGATCTTTATAATCCATATCGGCGTCTTCTTTCTCGGTATCATATGGATTTGTTTGCTTACGGTGATCTTTATCCATTTCGGTATCTTCTTTCTTGGTTTCACATGGCTTTGTTGGCTTACTCGGATCAACGTTATCTGTATCGTTGTCTTCTTTCTCAGTATCATATGGCTTTGTTGGCTTACTTTGATCTTCATTATCCATATCAGTGTCCTCTTTCTCGGTTTCATATGGCTTCCTCTGTTCTTCATTATCTAAATCTGTGTCTTCTTTCTCGGTTTCATGTGACTTCGTTGGCTTATTGTGAACTTCATAATCCATATCAGTGTCTTCTTTCTCGGTATCATATGGATTTGTTTGCTTACTGTGATCTTTATCCATTTTGGTGTCTTCTTTCTCGGTTTCATACGGCTTCTTCTCGCAGGTCGCTTCATAGGAGAAAACACTAGGGCTTTATATGATATGATTTATCAGACAGAAATTCAAAACAAATCTGGCCATATTCTTATCTTAGACTTCGAGAAGGCATTCGACTCGGTATCATGGAAATATATTTACAAAGTACTAAGATTCTTTAATTTTGGCAACTATTTTATAAATTTGGTTAAGATTATTCTAACTGATATTAAGTTATGTGTTACACAGCATGGTTTTTCATCAGAATTCTTGAATATAGGGAGGGGCTGCAGACAAGGAGATCCGGCATCACCTTATATTTTCTTACTGTGCGTCGAAATTCTTGGTTTAATGATAAGACAAAATAAGGATATTTCTGGGATAAAACATTTTGGTAGAGAATATAGATTACTTCAGTATGCTGATGATACTTTACTTCTTCTAGATGGTTCGGAAAAATCTCTCAACTCTGCTTTTTCTCTTATATATCAATTCGCTAAATTCTCCGGTTTGAAACCAAACTATGACAAAACAAGCTGTATCAAGATAGGTATGTTGAAAAATAGTGTGCGTAACATTAGAACTATTCATAAAATAAACTGGTATCAAGATCCATTTACAAATCTTGGAATTACTTTTACTGTTGATTTAAATGAACATAATATGATTGAATGTAATTATACAGAAAAAAATATACAATATTAGGAAATTAATATCTTCATGGTCCAAAAGACTTCAACAGTAGGTCGAATAACAGTTGTTAAGAGTTTACTAATTCCGAAACTAACTCATCTTTTTGAATACATTACTATTTAATTATGTTTGGAATTCTAAAATAGATAGAGTTGCGAGGAAGTATTTAGTTAAAGATTATAATCAAGGAGGACTAAAAATGGTTGATTTAAAATTATTTATCAATAGCTTAAAGATAACTTGGATTAGGAGATATGAAAAATCAGATGCCTCATGGTCTTACTCATGGTCATGGTCATTATCCATATTTGTCATTGCTAAAAGACTCATTACCAGAATCATTTCAATACTTTCACATCTTTTGTAGAAATTTTATGAATAAATTCTTCAATAATCTAAATCCTTTTTGGAAAGATGTCTTCTCAGCACTAAAAAGCTTAAGAGAGGTGGTAAATGATAATATACTTTTAACTCCAATCTGGTTTAATGATGCTTTTAGAATTGACCAAAATAATTTTTTGTGGAAAAATTGTTTAAGAAAGGATTGCAGTTTTATTGATGATGTTCTAGATAATGAAAAAGAACTACTAAGTTTAACCGACTTGAACAGAAAATTTCATATATCCATGCCTTTCACAATATATTATAACTTGTCTTTTAAGATAAAAAACATGATAAGAGGACTTGATTCACATAAAATTGATAGACCAGTTATACCAAAATACTTGAAATTAATACTGCTTGATGAAAAGGGTTGCAAAAATATCTATCAATACCTGAATTTAGTAAATAAAAGTAAACCAAAACACCAGGAAAGATGGATGAGAGTACTTAATCTAAATGAAAATTATATGTGGAAAAATCAATACCCTACTGTGTTTAAGATAACAAGAGATACAAAACTTCAATGGTTACAATTTCGAATATTCGATAGAATTCTAGCTACTAACTCATATATTTATATATAAGATACATATATTAAACTCTGAACTTTGTACATTTTGCACGACAGAAAGGGAAACAATTATCCATATTTTCTGGTACTGCCAATATATTGCTAGATTAAGAAATGATTTGCTTACATGGATAAGAAACAGAAGCGCACAAAATTTACACTTTGAAATACAGGATGTATTATTTGGAAATAGCAAATTTACAGATATCATCAACTTGATCATAATTCTTTTTTAACAGTTCATATATAACAATAGACTTCATAATTCATTACCAAATATCAATGGCTGTTTAGGTTTCTTAAAACACTATCAAAGGATAAAAAACAAATTTATAGAGATAAAAAACAGATTGACAAATTCTCAAGAAGATGAGATGGTTTTTACATTTCTTAGAATTTGAATAATATTAGTGCACTATGAACTTGATTAAATCTATCTCTCCTATGCATAAAAAATTGCAGACTATGACAAAGCAGGGCTACATGGTGAGGTGTATGTGGGTGTGCGTGTGTGTTTGAATGAGTGTGAGGAGGTTACTTGTGTGAGGATCTTCTTTAACTCATTTGTGTCTGTGTGTGAAAGTTGATCATCTTGAGGGGGGAAGGACAACAGAAGTGTGAATGCTAGGAACAAAAAAAGCACTCATATGATGCAAATGTGTACAATTCGAATTTCTTAATTTGTGCAACTTAAGAATGATAGTGCAATAAAAAAAATTAAAAAAAATGTACGTGGCAAATGGCCGTCCTAAGTCGGCACCGGTTGCCCATTGGTCTCGTTAGTTTATGTGTAGTCTTTTATTTTGCAGGTGTGTCGTTGCCTACTTCTCTGCACGGTGATCTGTGAGACGTTGAATTGAAACAGAAATACATAATTATCAATACTTGCACCACATCTACCATGAACAAAGACATTTCTAATCATGTAATCTGAAAAAATAGATTTGATTGTACATAGCACCGATACCGTATCAACTCCATAGACGCAAACAACAGAACTTTCACAAGTGGCATAATTGTTTTCTACATCACATAACTGACATGATGACACAACAGCAATAAGATAAATATGAGCGAGAAGAAAAATCATCTTTACAGTGGGTTGTTTTTCACTTGGATGGATAGATTGAGAATGAGACAATTTCTCTATTATTTGTACCCTATTGTTTTATTTATTTATCTCCTTTTACCTAATTGTTATCAATGATTGAAATATGTGTTGATATAAAGTTTCTGTAATTTAGAGATTGAGTCGTATCACCTATAATGTGGGACTTCACGGTCTTATTTATTTGTCTCATTTATTAACTTAACCTATTTTTTTTCATTGATTTAGATATGTGTTGATACAAAGTCTAGGGAATATTTTTCTAGAGGCAATGCCCTTCTCATTTAGGTAACAGAATTTATTTGAACTGTCGCACGTTGACGAGGGGAGGAAACTAAATTTGACACACCAACGATGAAAGGAAGTAATCTACGATGAATTGAAAAGAATAAAATTTAAATGAGCGAAAAGAATATAATTACATTTTCCTTTTACCCTAAGGATGGAATTTTTTGTTGTTACTCATTCTTTTTTTCTCTTGAAATTTTGAATACCTGGTCACATGATCTACTTGTATAAATAAGCGTTTGGGCCCGAAAATACCGCACTCTTTCTGACAGAATATATTTCGTCAAGAAAAATATAGAAAAAAGAAATCATGAGCGGGTAAGTAACATTTTATAGGTTGTTATTTTAGAGAGAGAGAGAGAGAAAAAATACTACAGCCAGTAGTGCGTTAATTTTTTTTTCTTTTCAAATAATTTTTCTATCATCTCAAATGTTTCACAGATTTTCAAATTTATTGAGACTGACCTGTTGTTTTCATTTCTTTTTTTGTAGATGAACTTGCAAATAAATTGAGGAAATAATACAAGTTATGAGCTTTCTTGCTAATCTTATTGAGGAACTTGAGTGCTCGTAAGTTGTTTTTTTTTAACCTATTTGAAATATTTATGTAATTAAACTGTGATTTTATAATGCTCTTGCATTTACGAATTTTGTTTAAATTTCATCCAATGTTTCATTTTTGATTTGTGGTTTTCTTATGAATGAAAAAAAAATTATATTTGATTCTGTTTGTACTTATTCGGGTTTTTGTTTTTGTTTTTTAGGATTCACGGATCCGGGCAACAGATGAGGTAATTTTCAATTTATTTTTTTATTTCAATGAAAAAAAAATATATATATATACATCAGCCAATAGATACTAGACATTTTTTTTCCTTAAATGGTAATTCATAGATAAAAATATCAATTGAATGCAAAATTCATTTTTTTTACAGATTTCTGTATCAATTTATTATTTTTTTTCAATTATAGTATATTTTATATTTTGAATGTCAGTTCCACTCCGGCGGACAAGCGCATACGGTATGTTTAGTTTTCTTTACTGAAATTAGCAGTCTTTCACATCGGATTACCAGATATCTTAAACACTACATTTTCTACCTTATTATGACTTTTTTCAGGCTTGATTTGGCACTCGTCATGCCGCAGCTTACGCCACGAAGATTGTAAGTTTATTTATCTATTTATTATGATTGATAAAATAAACATAGATTTGTTGCAATTACTTAGATGGAAGATTGAATTTTAAAAAATTATGTTCGTAGACTTGCGACACCGGAACTTCCCCGGCTGTCCATAACGCCTGGCACCTTCGGTGAGCCGGTCCCGGGCCCATCAGGCACACAAAAACAGGGATCTATAGGAACTGGCGAGCCACAACCGGGACCATCCGGAGTCCAGGGACCATCGGGCGAGCCCACACTGAGCGCAACTGGCGAGCCACAACCAGGATCATCCGGAAAAACTGAGGCAGCTAAAGTAGGAGAATTGTAAGTTATCTGATTTTTTTTAAATTGTAAGTCTTCAGAAGTTTGAGCTTTTACATGACTTTTAGAAAAACAAATTTTGATATATATATATATATATATATATATATAATAAATATCCATTCCCGGTATAGTCAATATAATCAAAATCAAAGTGACATAATGACGATTAAATTTGTTTATTGCACTAAACGTTTTCGCCTGTTGGCTCTTCAGAGTTGCAATGAATATAAACAATAACAATAACCTATTATTATTAAAATTATTAAAATTAAGGTTATTGTTATTGTTTATATTCATTGCAACTCTGAAGAGCCAACAGGCGAAAACGTTTAGTGCAATAAACAAATTTAATCGTCATTATGTCACTTTGATTTTGATTATATATATATATATATATATATATATATATATATATATATATATATATATATATATATATATATATATATATATATATATATAAAAGCACAAAAAAAGGTACAAGCGACGTGCATTCGCCCTTTGTTGGGCTGATCCGACATTGTCTGAATAGTGAACGTGGTTGTTTTCACCTCTTTTGTGCTATCTATATATATATATATATATATATATATATATATATATATATGTACATTTATTATTATATATTTTTTATTTCATTTTTATTCTTATTTTATTTTATAATAATTATTTTTTTTTTAATTTCAGAGATTCTACAATATTATGGGGATCGTCCTTTGAAATCCCCTCTCCCGGGTAAGAACTTTTTCTCTAATTATGATTCAATTTTTTTTTCTAATTATGAATCAAAAATTTATAATGGGCAGAAAAATAAAAACACATATTCATAACTTTAATTTATATGATTTTTATCAATAAGACGTAAACAAAAAGCTAATGGATAATTATGTATTTACGTTTTTTTTTCATAAGAGATCAGGAAACCCCATTCTTCTTAGTGAGGAAAAAGTGAGTTTAAAGTTGCATGCATAATAATTATGATAATGTAATGTCTTTTAAAAAATACTTAAATCAGAGTTTCATTCATTTCTTATTTGCGTTTATTTATTTGTTACATTTTGTATGCCTTCGGTTTCTGATTTTCTGAATTATCGATTTTGTACTGTAGACAGGGATATGGTCATTATCCATATTTGTCATTACGGTACTTCATATTACTTACTTCGTATTCCTTTCAAATTATAGAAAGCACAGGAGGAAAATCACGGGGAGCAAAAATAAAAAAAAAACTATAACAAAGAAGGACATTAATATGGACAATAATCCTCCCCCAATATGGATTTACGGTTACGGATTAAATAAAAACCTATGGAATGTATATATACTAATGCATTATATAGTGAATTATGGAAGAGGAATATATAACAATGAATGATTATTACAAAAATATGGATTAATCTTAAAATAAGGAATACATCAGAGAAAAAGAGGTAAGAAAATATGAGAAATGAGGGGATATATATACTTTTAGAAAACAGAGAGAGAGAGAGAGAATTGATGTGTACTTTTTTTAGGACAAAGCAAAGTTAAAGTTTGAACACTTGACTTTATTTACTTATCAATATAGAGCGAGCAATTATAATTGGTAATACTAAAAATTACATGTACATATATAAATCATGTGATACGTAATTTTTCATACACCTCATTCATTATATATTATATACTATATTTACTTATATATGTGTGAGAGAGAGAGAGAGAGAGAGAGAGATTTATATGTAAACTATATATTACATTCATTATATATTACATGTGAACGTCTTCAAATTGAATAGCATCATTTAAAAACAGATAAATTGGCAACGTGGACCAGACATGCACGTTTCGGGTACTTAACCCTCGTCAGTGATCCTAAATCTAAACAATGTAATATACCAAAAGTATGAAAGTTACTATGTCGAAAAAGTATACCGAAAGACGTAGCAGGATGTGTGGGGTATGATGCTACAGGACCCACTTTTTAGAAATTTCAAGAAATTTTGATACCAGAAATTTAGAATGCGTTGAAGAAACGATCAACCGAAATTGATCGAACTTGACTACATGTGCCCTCGGGGACTCTTGGTCCACCAGCAGTGACACTCACCAAGTGGTATAAATGTGAACGTCTTCAAATTGAATAGCATCATTTAAAAACAGATAAATTGGCAACGTGGACCAGACATGCACGTTTCGGGTACTTAACCCTCATCAGTGATCCTAAATCTAAACAATGTAATATGCCAAAAGTATGAAATGACAAATATGGATAATGACCATATCCCTGTCTACAGTACAAAATCGATAATTCAGAAAATCAGAAACCGAAGGCATACAAAATCAGGATAAAACAGGAACCAAAGCAAACAAAAACAAAAACCTCCACCATATGAAAAGAAGCGAACTCCCGATATGAGAGTGAGACCAGGTGCCCAGGAAGAGTAAGCATCTCCTGCTTGCATGCAACACCCGTCGCTTCAATTCGGTAGAACTGTCACATCCGGTTACTTCCATTTTGGAAGAAATAGAGTACAATCTTTGGTTGGATGGTTCAAATGGTCTATGACAAAATATCATCCACCATTCTGGATAGTGGGACATCCTAGTGTATGACGAGTTCCCCATATCGACCGTAGAACTTCCTCAGTGACGATGTTAGTCGGTCACAAACATATCCCTGACCGAGAAGCTTATCTGAAAGACGCCTAGCTCTCAGAACAAAATCCGTATATTTGGTACTTGCTCTGGCATAGCGTATCAACTGAGATATGAACACGCCATAAGCAGGCGATGAAGTGATGTTGCTACTCAGAAAAGGAAAGTTCGTAATGCTGAAATTGAAGTCGTCACGTTTGTCATAGAGTGAGGTGTTCATGTGACCATCAGTGTCGTAGGACAACATTAAGTCCAAATAGGATGCTGGATTATGTGTCTCTGTAGTTTCTTTGACTTCAAGCTCCGAAGGATAGATACTGCTCAGGTAATCCGCGAATTTTGGATTATTGATGGACAACACATCGTCTATGTATCTGTAAGTTAAGTTGAAGTCAGAAGCTAAGTATCTTTTCCCTTCAGAGACCAAAGATTGAATGAATTCAGCTTCGTACGAGTAAAGGAAAATGTCGGCAAGGAGTGGGGCACAATTGGTCCCCATTGGAATTCCGACAATTTGCTGGAAGACCTTTCCTCCAAACACCACAAAAATGTTGTCGATCAGAAAGTTTAACATCTGAATAATGTCTGTTTCAGTGTACTTATTTTCAGAATCTGACTTTTCTTTTACAAAGTAGGTTTTGTCATAGTTAACAACAATAAATTTGTATTTGCGATTACCGTTCTTACTTGTAAACGCATTACTTATAATTTTTGCGAGTCTTTCTTTCAATTTAGAATGTGGAATCGTAGTGTAAAGTGTCGAAAAATCAAAGGCTTTGATCGAATGGACTCTACTAAAATGAGTGGATTTCAGATGTTCTAAAAGTTCCTTCGAATTCTTTAAAATCCACATCTGGTTAATACCACTGCGAGAATATACTGTCGAACAATATTTTTGTAGCCCAGATTTGATTTCAGATAAAACTTTGGTGAGTAAGATCGATACAGATTTGGTAGAACATTTTGAGGAACCAGCGATGAAACGTTGTTTGTACGGATTCTTATGCATTTTAGGTATGCAGTATAAGTATGGTAAATCTAAATCTAAATTGGTAGTGTCGAAGCCAAAGGAAGCAAGAGCTGATTTGTGGCGATCTATTATTTCAGAGGCAGAAAGGTTTGTTGGGATGTAAGTGGGATTTCCAGGTGTCGAATTTAAACCCAGCTCTTTAACTAGACTGTCGAAATAGTACTTTTTGCAAGTAAATGTGTAATTATTTGAGGCTTTGTCCGCTGGTGTGATGACATAATGTTCTTGGAGGTAGGTAAGTTCTGTGATAACATCAGGGTCTTTAAATATAGACACGAATCTGGTGTTCACAGTTGATTTTAATCGGTTAGTTCTAGATAAAAGTAACCCTCTGATTGATTTTATCCATTCGGAAAGGGTGTCGAGCTGTACATCCTCTTTCTTTACCCAACGTCTTGCATATTCCTCACAAGAGTCCATGATCATTTTGACATTTTGGTTCCATGTAAAGGACATACTTTCTCTGTATTTGGGACCCTTTTTTTAACAATTCTCTCAACTTGTCGTTCTTGACTATACTAAGGTCACCAGTAATAACGTGTCCACAAGGAGAGTAGTTGAAATCCGATGAAGAACATTCGCAGGGAAGTGGATGTAGTGAGGGATTACTTAAATCAATACACTGCAGGAATCGTTTGTAATTGTAAATTTTAGATGCAACTGTTTGTGTGTAGCTATAGGAAATACAAGGAGTTTCTTTTCTTTTGAAATATGGTGGGATTTTTTCTGTGACAGTTTTGTGATTCAAAATTTGACCAAGATTCAAGTTATCAATACCTTTGTTTGCAAATCTTACTTTAATGAAAGGGCGGTTTGTTTTCTCCTCTGATTTATCTGATCTAACTGCTTGAAATAAACGAAAAGTAGAAATGTCCAAGATGACTCCTTGTAGTCTGTATTCTAGGGAACGTGTATCGGTTTATGCGAGGTCTTTCGTATAATCGTAGATTTCGTGTAACTTCCGTAAAGGAACAGAGTATAATTTGGTACGAATATAGTGCAGGCCTAGAGGCTCATTCAAAAATGGAACCAAAAGAAAGGAGGGGATCTCCAACAACACTAGGTTGCAGCACCCACAGCAAAATCCCAAAACACCCATGCAAAAAACACAGAACAGACACCCACAGAAAGAGACGCAAAAGGGACAAGGAACACCAACTCACAACATAGAAACATGAAACATAAAAGACTACACATAAACCAACGAGACCAATGGGCAACCGGTGCCGACTTAGGAAGTCATCGAAGGAGAAACTATGTATCTCAGGCCTATTATATTTTCGAATGCCATGACTTCGAGGTCTTCTTTGTGATCTGTTGAATAAGCTAGTCACATTAACCGATTGACAACCGGGACTTGTTAAGTTTCCTATAGTGCTGATGTTATCGTTGCACCCATAGGGCGCTGCAGTGTTAAGATTTTCTATCCAGAACTTTTCTCTGCTGCGACGGAGAGGTGTGAGAAAGTTACTATGTCGAAAAAGTATACCGAAAGACGTAGCAGGATACCATATTTACTTATATATTTAAGAGAGTGAGAGAGAGAGTGAGACAGATTTATACAGTATCGACAACGTTATCTTACATGCGTTAATCGTTTTCGTTCGTTTTTTCTTAATCGTTTTGCGTTATGCGTTCGTTTGCTCTGAATCGTTAATCGTTTCCGTTCGTTTAGGGGTGCTCTGGATCGTTAATCGTTATCCGTTAATCGTTATCCGTTTTTCGTTTTGCGTTATGCTTTATCCGTTATTCGTTATTCGTTAATCGTAATCCGTTTTAAGTTATCCGTTAATCGTTAGTTCCGTTCCCATATATAACGTATACTCATGATAACTTAGAAAGATGACAAATCGCTGTTCAAGAATTTCTAATGCTTCTTAATTGACGAAATTTTAGTATACCGAAAATAAAGTTCTAACTTGTGATCAACGAATGAAAGTGTCCAGAAGGGAATTATCGTTACTTAAAAAAAAACTTTATTTAAAAAAAATAAATAAAACATCGGGCGCATGTCCGTCGTAAATAAATATTTGTCTACCACTTCTTGCTTCTTTATTTACCACCTGTCACGTTCTGCATAATATACATGGATTTAATATACATAGCACAGCCTCTTTAACAACCCTCGATTGCTGAGCGATTTAAATAGCAGACGGTGTTGATTTAAAATAAGATGTTCATTTATTTATTTATTTATTTATTTATTTATTTATTCATTTATTTATTTAGTCGAAGTATATTTAGTACATATACATAAAAATTAATACATGGAATACCCCCCCCCCCCCCGCATCCAAGAAATTGCATAGCGTACACAACCCGACTAATATGCATCTTAGCTACATATAGGTAAAGTGCAGAAAACGAAGCCAGTACATTATTGCTGAAACAATAAGATCAATATGATGAATCAGTTATAAGTACCGTACATGTAAATAATCAACTTAAATATCAAGTTTCGCTTCTTAGCCTCAGACTCAGTTCAATGCCCGTGCGCTTCAAACATTATGCCGCCTCTTTTATTTCACCGATCAAAGTACCGCTTCAGTTTTTTAAAACTGCAATATTTTGACATTTGTTACGAAAGTGTTATACACATGTTTATTGAAAAAAAGTGTGCATGTACGTTTAAGAATTTTGAACATATACAGTGGCGGATCCAGCTTTTTAGTTGGGGGGCGTAAAGAATTGGCGAGGGGTCTGGGGTCCACAGCGGGTCCAGGGCAGAGCCCTGGTAGGGGGACCAGGGGGGGGGGGGCTTTACGGGGGGGGGGGGCATAGCCATGTACCAAGAAAAAAGAATAAATAAATGAAAAACAACGCTCACCAGACTGGTGGATCCACCGTCCCCTTTGCAGGTGATAGGAGACTGTATTTGACGATTTATTGACATGTATTGACCCAAAAAATTGCCAAAAGGTTTGAGGGGTAGACTCCGAGCGTAATTCATTACCGGGATTGGGTCAAATTTCGGCACAAACTTAAAGAAATCTCCCTATAGATAGTGCGCGCGAAAAAAAAAAATCATTTTACAAATTAATCGTTGATTTTATGTATAATTATGGACATATCAAAAACTTAGTTTCTTTCTTTTTTAATCAAAATTTGATATATGTATGTGAATCTAGAGAAATATACGCCGAAATAAAAAAGTTTCTTTGCTGGACATATTCACATTCACAACATACATTCGTTTTAATAACTTATCGCTTTATTTACAATGTACTTATTGGCAAATACGTTCCCCGTAGAGGGCCCCATTTAATCGTACCTGGTAACCATAGTTACAAGGTTCAGGGTATTTTATATCGCGTTACCGTAGTTTACCAGGAGACGTGACACTTTCGGGATGTTTATTCAACAATATTGTACGGGAAAGGGATAAATGCCATATAGACGATATGCATGTCAAAGAGTCACAGCAATCTTGTCTTTATGAATTATGTTGTACATGTAAATGGGACAAGAAACAAAGTAAAAAATATTGTTAGAAATCCAAGAAAAAAAGAAAGAAAGAAAACCTATAACCCCCCCCCCCAAAAAAAAAAAAAACATTGCAAATAGATTTTCATATTTAATGATATATGGACCATAAGGAGAAGAAAATCCTACAGTATAACAATCGGGATATGGTGTGCAAGTACATTGATGCACCCTAGTATAAGATCGAAACCTCTTCGAGCGCGTAAGCGTGTCACATCGAAATTAAGTAAAAGGGAATATTTTACTTATTTTACAGAAATTTCCTTACACTTCTCTGATTCGTTCAAGATGCGGATAGATAATAAGTTATACATTCTTTGGGGCCTCCACCGGACTCCGGCTTACATATTGCTGATATTTATTTGCATAATTGCAATTTTGCATTTAAAAAAGTCGTATTCACAATTTTGAGTGCTATGATAAAACTAAGACATTCTTGTATATCAAAATTAAGATTCTTGCTACAAAAAAATTTTCCCCCGGTTTGGGGCGAAAAAAAAACCAAATTTAACCCGGAATCAACCCAAGTGCCCCCCCCCTTCCCCTATCCCTAGAATACCATATGGACCGTGCCTAATATATAGCTCTTCGGAAAACCTATAGCGAGTTTGATAAAGACGGAAAAACCAGTGACACAGCATTTGGTTTATTAAAAGCTATTCAAATTTTAATACTACCTTCATAAAAGCCATGTTTCTAGTTTATCTTGTGTTTTTGTTTTGATTTCTTTGCAAGCGCGGATCCAGAGGGAGGGGGTGTGTCGAGGGTCCGGAACGCCCCTGGAATTTTAATTTTTTGTATAAATGTACATATTTCATAGAATAAGCGCCGCTTATACTATGAAATATGTAAATTCGCGGTGAATTTGTATTAGAAATCTTTCATTTTGATTATAGAATTTCAGAAAATTTCTCTAGCTCGCTTCCGCTTGTCAGAATTTATTACAGCTTTCCAATACAACCCATATGCATTACACCTTGGTCAATAAACAAGGGCACTAAGAGCAATGGAACTGAAAAGAATATTTATATAAACGGCATTATTGTCTAACTGTTTTATTCCGATTCTGAAAAAAATGCGGTTTTTTTTATTTATTTACATGATTCATCATTCATGAAAAATCAAATTTTTACGGACTTGTTTGGAGTCGTTTGAAGTACCAGAACAAGGCGCTAGCATTTTTTTTTAGGGTGTGTGTGTGTGTGTGTGGTTTTTTTTTTTTTTTTTTTTTTTTTTTATTTATTTATTTATTTATTTATTTTTTTTTTTTTTGAATTATTGGATGCTTTTGGTTTTTCTGAAAATCTTATCGTAAATAACAATCATTTTTTCCTATCAGAAGACTTCATAGGCAAGATACTATACAAGAAGCCATATTTAGTTTTAGGAGCTTTTATTGAAGTGTTTACCTGAGACTATATTTGGTTTGTTCGTTTGTTTGAAAGAAGGAAGGCGTGTAAAAGAAAAAAAAAGATTTGAACACACGAACATTTTATAAAATAATATACTATCTTAATTAGTGGGAAGTGTCGTTATATTCAAGAGTTAACCTGTCTTCCTCGCTCTCATGGAACAATAAAAATCTTCTGCCAATATGTATATGTGTGCGTCCGGAGAGAGAGAGAGAGAGAGAGAGAGAGAGAGAATGAGAGAGAGAGAGAACTGAATTTATTTTCGATAAAGGCCGGTTTGTTCTGACTGTGAAAATGCGTGTTTCCGATGTTGGCTGAAGTTAGTCGTTGTAGACGTTGTACAGCTGTACGTACCTGTACTCAATGACCATACGTGCATTGTTTATGTTGGAGATTGAAAGGTCGTTTATTTAATCAGCTTTGATTACATTAGATTTAACAATAACTCAAATTATGAAAAAATTAAAGATACAGTGTCGCTGAAAATAAATTTTATTGAAAACGTAAAATCTATTCCGAAGGGTCTAGATTGAAAATAAAAAGGAGCCATAAAAAAAGTTTTATATATTTGAAAATATGCAGTAGTCACCATAATATTGTCGAGTTTGTAAAATTAAATCTCCGTTACAATGTATACCTCTATTGTAAAAACGCAAAGCATTGTAGGTGGCGCTAGTGTAATGAATTAAAGCTGCGCACCCCAAATTAAAAATGACGTTTTCAAACGGCTATAACTACGAATGTATGGGTTAAATTCGCCTGAAAAATACAAATACAAATAAGAATGTAAACTTTAATATGAAAAGAAAGATTTTGCATTATAAAATTTTGTAAAATTAATTAATGTTCAGGGACACCGTACTTTTAATTAAGCTTATCCTTACGGGAGAGGGAACTCGACCGGGGAGTTTGCTATATATAAATAATTTTAATTTATCTAACGATTTGGCCTTGCCTTCTCGACTTTGAGACTGAATAACTGTTAGTTACTTCTTTGATGTTTATTTTACTATATATCATTTGACGGATATTAATTAAAAAGTCTAGGATTTTAATAAAAAGTATCGAGTCTAAAAGTTGAAAAAATAAACTAGAAAAAAGTCGTATCGTAGCTGAAATGTAAAAATAAAAATAATTTTATTAAGACCAGTTTGGCCCGAACTTTTTTTGTAATAAACTCTTGCAATGTACATGCATTTGATCGCAGAAACTCGAGATCTATGCCACGCCTATAGATATCTGATTCAGAGTGACCAACTGTCAATCATAATTATCTATCACACGGACCACAATGGACAGTCAACCGGTAAACTGTGTGATCAATCAAGCGAAAATTGTACACTCGTACATTGTGCTATGGATACCGCATATTTTCTTCCCCCTGTATGTATACAATAGAAGATTACCCAATCCTTTGGGCTATTGAACTTCAATTTGTACCTTGTAATTTATTTATTATTTATTCTCTCTTTTTTGTTTCTTTCTGCAATACAATTACAATTATTTTATAATGTATATCACAAATACTCTGTAAATATCTACGTCTACGGACTCCGACAAAAATAGACATACATGCAAAAAATTTTAGATATAAAAGATAGCGAGGAGACAAGAGATCTGAATTGCAAAGTTTCGATAAGTTGAAAATCATGGAAATCGCTTTCCTTTTTCTTTCTATTTTATCTTTTTATTTCTTTCTTCAGTTAAATTTTCTATCAAAATATATTTGATAATAATTCTACTTTTCACAATATGCTCTGTCTAAATAAGGGACAGATCTTAAAGACTTTGAAGTGACCCTGGCGGTAGATAACACCTTGCGTAATTTACGTATACGTACACTGTATTGATAATAACATTTGTACACTGTACACTTGCACACCTTCTAACCATACGGTGCATATAAAAACTAATAATAATAGAAATATGGATTCGGGTACAGAGGCGGCGTCCGACTTCCATGTATGTTTTGTCAAATTTTCAGCAAGTTCTGATTGGGATCGACAAAAAGGCGGTACTGGAGCCGCCAATGAAAAAAAGTTATAAATATTCGAACATAAATATAAAAACTAACATGCAAAAAAAAAATCGCACTATAATTCAAAAATCGTACATTAGTGCTATACATTTTACATGTACGTACATGTACGTTGCTGATTTAATAAATCTCGTCTATAACGAACAAAGAACATTAAAAAAAATCGAATAACGCATAACGCATAATAGAAAACGATAAACGAATAACGGATAACGGAAAACGAATAACGATTAACGGAAAACGAATAACGGATAACGATTAAAACGAAACGATTCCCACAACGTTAAACGTTACCGTTCGTTTTTCCTTAATCGTTATGCGTTATGCGTTCGTTACATCTGGGTCGTTAATCGTTTTCGTTCGTTTATTGCATGTAAGATAACGTTGTCGGTACTGTATGTAAACTATATATTCTATGAATATTAAATTCAATGTAATTTATGTCGATGTTTGATCTTGTTTTCCTATTGAATGGATGTATCAATGTGAAATTCGTAGCGTTTTTCTCGAACTTATAAGGGGATATGTGACTTATGTGTCCTACATTTTGTCCGGTGAATTAAAAAGTACACGTCGTAAAAGTTTGCATTTGAATTTCCATTCCCTTAAAACTGATTATACTCGCTACAGTAAGCACACGTGTCGTTCATACGTCACATTCTTTCATAATCTCAACACACTCATTCATTGATACATGATTGATCTATACATTTCGACAGGTTGATTTACATACATCGTAAAAAAGGGCACTCGAACGTATCCTTCCATTCACTTCCCATGAATGGCTACGCATTCCAACGTGTCATTTTCACATCACATTTCTACGTCAGCTACTAGCAAGTAGCGTTATCCAATCAACAGACGGGAAGCATTACCTTATGAACAGAGAGAAACTTATTTCGAAAATAGTGTTTAAATAATCTACACCCATCAGCCACGCAGCCCCAAAATTTATGAAGGACCCGACAATCTGTTTCGGTTTTATGATATCGTAATAGTCGTTTTCTTTTTTTGAATTTTTAAACAAATGTTTTGCAGAGTGTTTCGGTGGTATTTCGTTAGAATACGAATATGTTATATTTTTCTCGATATATTTTAAGGCCCACCTCATCAGGAGTCCACCTTAAAAAGAAGCGAATGTGTGACAAGATCACCTATATTTTTGTATTTTGAAAATGCTACCATCGGTTCTGCTGTGAATATTTTCTTACACTGTTCGTCATTCATTGCGGTAGACCAGTACTTCATGAGTTTCTTTTTTATTCCATTTATTCGCGGATCATATTTGGTTATTAGTACATTTGGAATTTGTTTGTTTTTATTCTTTCGCTTTTTATTTGTAAATTTATTTCTATCAGCTGCACGAATTTGACTTATAATGGCATCAGTTTCGTTTTCAGAGTAACCTCGCTTGAGTAACTGAATTTTGAAGTCGCTTAGTTCTTTGATAAGAATATCCCTGCTACTTGTATTCCGTGCATGTCGTATACACTCGCCTTTTATAAAACCTTTGAAAACCGATTTGTGATGCGCACTTGTCCTGTGTAAAAACTGAAATGAGTTTGTTGGCTTGATGTATGATTTCGTATCTAGTACCCCAGATTCAGTAAATCGAATACCTTTATAAATAACTGTATCGAGAAATACCATAGAGGATTCGGAAATCTCATACGTAAATTTTAGTAAAGGATGCACGTGGTTTCCTATTTCAAAGAAGCGAGTTGCTTCTTCTAACGACTCGTTAAATATTATGAATCTTTAAATAATCAACACCCATCAGCCACGCAACCCCAAAATTTATGAAGGACCCGACACTCTGTTTCGGTTTTATGATATCGTAATAGTCGTTTTCTTTTTTTGAATTTTTAAACAAATGTTTTGCGGAGTGTTTCTGTGGTATTTCGTTAGAATACGAATATGTTATATTTTTCTCGATATATTTTAAGGCCCACCTCATCAGGAGTCCACCTTAAAAAGAAGCGAATGTGTGACAAGATCACCTATATTTTTGTATTTTGAAAACGCTACCATCGGTTCTGCTGTGAATATTTTCTTACACTGTTCGTCATTCATTACAGTAGACCAGTACTTCATGAGAAAGGAGGGGATCTCCAACAACACTAGGTTGCAGCACCCACAGCAAAATCCTAAAACATCCATGCAAAAAACACAGAACAGATACCCACAGAAAGAGACGCAAAAGGGACAAGGAACACCAACTCACAACATAGAAACATAAAAGACTACACATAAACCAACGAGACCAATGGGCAACCGGTGCCGACTTAGGACGGCCATCTGCCAAGTAAATAGCAGACGGTGTGGTTATCCTGGATTACGTGCGCACAACCCTCTCACTTCTCCAGTTACCTAGAGGTCTCGAAGAACTTACAAATGTGTTACACCCTCCTCACTGTAAGATGACGTCACACAAACAAGACCGCGAAACGCAGAGGCCCCAGAGACACAGATGAATATGTAAATGGATATAAAAAGAGGGCATGCGTAATACAGTCCGTGCTCTGCCGGCTGTAGCGAGCTCATGTATGTAATCACCCGAGGAGTCCGACTGACATTCAGAGAGGACAGGTGGTCGGGGCCCTGTCTTCTCTAAAGAGGTTTGGACAGGGCCCGTCATGGAGTCCCGTCGTCACAGTCAGTCAGAGTGCAAGTCTTAAGAATGTGCTCGTACAAGACTGTATATTGGTCAAGTACCAAGCTTAGTGTCCGTCTGGTGACATTAGGATCATATCCACGGTATAAAAGGCGTTTGATGACTCTGACGCATTTTCGATACATATGCTGTCTACCTTTGATCCTTCTTATTTTGTTAATTATGTCACCATAAAATGCAGGTTGTGAAATACCTAAAGTAATATACTCCGTTGCTTTTATGGGTCCGAATTTCAAAAGAAGTTGATCATAATTTTTGTAAAATTTCCAGAAAGTCTTTACTAGTTTGTGAAAGCGAAAACCTTGACCTAAAAGTTTCTTTGTAATTTGTAGATTTCTATTATGAAAATCCAAAACATCAGTACATGCTCTAGCATACCGGATGAGCTGTGAAATGTAGATACCGTATGACGGTAATCTAGGGACATCACCGTCAAGCCAGGGGAAATTTACTATGTTGAAGCCAAAATCATCTCGTTTGTCATATACACTTGTATGAATTTCTCCATTGACAATTTTGATATTAAGGTCCAAAAATGGTGTTTCAGTGTCTGTTAAGTTTGCCTTGTTTAGAGTCAATTCTTGTGGATAAATAACATCTTTATACTTTTCAAAAACAGGATTATCGATAGTAAGAATATCATCCAGGTACCTAGAAGTACTAATGAAGCATTTCACATCATCATGTTTTCTTTGCTTTTGAAGATTTTGAATAAATTCCTTTTCATATGTGTATAAAAATAAATCTGCAACAAGAGGCGCACAATTTGTACCCATAGGAATCCCTACAACCTGCTTGTAGGGATTCTCACCAAATCTTACATAAATGTTGTCTAAGAGGAAGGACAAGGCACTACACAGGTCGCTACATGTCCATGATTTGTATGATTTGTATTCTGTAGCGGAAAAGAAACCCTTTGATTCAGATGTACAAATATAAATTTTCCCCTCTCGATTATAGCACCATTTAATGAGTTTGGACAATTGAGCATTGATCTTGTCGTGAGGAAGCGTGGTGTACATATTTGAAAAATCGTATGAAGCAATCGTATTGGCTTGAAAATTTCTAGATTTTATCTTGTCAATCACATCCCCGGAATTTTTTATAGACCAAAATAAATTTACATCATTCCTGTTAAGAACAGTTTCACAATATTTTGCAACGTGTTCCTTTACCGCCGTGAGGGCTGACGTCAGATGTCTAGACAAACTTGTAGTTGAGCAGTTGCTAGAATTAGCAATGTATCTAAATTTGTAAGGAGATTTGTGCAGTTTTGGTATGCAGTATATTGTAGGAAGATCCAATTTAGAAATAGGGATGTTGAATGAAGAAATTTCACTGCTATGTTTGCTCAAAATGTTAGGGACACTTTCATTGCTTTTGATGTAAGTATTTGTAGACGAAAGTTCCGAAACTAAAGTTGATATATAGTAAAGTTTTCATATGATTATGGTGTTGTTGGCTGCTTTATCTGCAGGAGCGAAGACAAATTTTTCATGTATATTACGTAATTTGGATTTAAAATATCTTTCAGATCTAGAACTTGGATTTTCAAAAAGATGAGGATTTCTGTGGAAGTTGTCTATTCGAATGTCAGTAATGTCCAAAATGAGGTTTTTCCAGTCATTCAGAGAATGCGATTCGACTCCTTCCGATTTACACCATCGTTTGGTATAGTTATCTAAGGCTTCCTTTAGTACTTTGCGACATTTAATAAAATCTATCTTGGACGGGATTCTATACTTAGGTCCTTTTTTGAGAAGACCACGGAGCTGCCTGTCTTGGATAATTGAAAAGTCACCTGTAATAATATGACCAGCTGGTTTATTTAGATATTCAGATGTTGCACATTCTCAAGAAGCAGGACATGATTCAAGTATTTTAGGATCTGATGTAACTTTGTTGTAGTTAAAAACAAAATTTCGAATAGGTCTTTTATATTTGTAACAAATAAGAGGAGGTTCTAAATTTTCAAAATATTGAGGAATAGCACTTTGTACACGATGATCCCGAAAAATATTAGAGATGTTAAGAAGATCGAATCCTTTGTTAATAAATGGAATTTTTAAGAATCGTTTTTTTGGTGGGATGTTTTTAACAACTGGATAAAGTTTATTCTGTGCGAATGCAACAATGATATTAAGTCTGAATCAATCCGTATTTCTTAAGAATGCAACCAGTGCTTCATCCAAGATAGATTTCAGTTGAACTGCTGGAACTGATGAGAGAGCATGAAGCAGTTCATGTCTGCCGCCGTTGCGAGCAATGATCAGAAGATCGTTGAGGGTACGGTGTAATCTAGATCTTATTCTGAGTTTTCGGTTTCGTCGTCTTCCGTGAGACCTATGCTTCCGTTTAGTGTTTGGGCGGATTGAAAATGCATTAATATTAGTTGACGTCGAGGAAATATTTCCTTGTCCATAAATTTGATCGTTTAGACCAAGGGGGTACGCAGTTTGGAGTTTTGTGATCCAGGCAAGTTCAGCTTGTAGTCGGCGTTTTTTAATTTCCGTTTTACTAAGATTTTTAAGTTTAGAAAAAGACTGAACCGGTGTAATAGTTATATCCGAAATGGAATGATTGTACTTAACGAAGTGATTATAAAGGAAATTTCTTTGTTTTTTGTGATGTGAGTTTCTTTTTTATTCCATTTATTCGCGGATCATATTTGGTTATTAGTACATTTGGAATTTGTTTGTTTTTATTCTTTCGCTTTTTATTTGTAAATTTATTTCTATCAGCTGCGCGAATTTGACTTATAATAGCATCAGTTTCCTTTTCAGAGTAACCTCGCTTGAGTAACTGAATTTTGAAGTCGCTTAATTCTTTGATAAGAATATCCCTGCTACTTGTATTCCGTGCATGTCGTATACACTCGCCTTTTATAAAACCTTTGAAAACCGATTTGTGATGCGCACTTGTCCTGTGTAAAAACTGAAATGAGTTTGTAGGCTTGATGTATGATTTCGTATCTAGTACCCCAGATTCAGTAAATCGAATACCTTTATAAATAACTGTATCGAGAAAAACCATAGAGGATTCGGAAATCTCATACGTAAATTTTAGTAAAGGATGCACGTAGTTTCCTATTTCAAAGAAGCGAGTTGCTTCTCCTAACGACCCGTTAAATATTATGAATCCATCATCACGGAATCGACCGTGAAAAACTATTTTATTTCTATGTTCGTATTGGTTTAATATTTCTTTTGTTATTTCATACATTCTAATATCACATATTTCTGGGGATGACACAGCGCCCATCGCAGCGCCAATTGTTTGTTTGTAATATTTGCCATTGAATTCAAATAGGTTATTTTCAAGTACGCATTTCAGAAGGAATATAATATCGTCTGTGTCTGGTATCGGGATGTTTACATAGCTTCCTAGATCACACTCGGTGATCGCTTTTCTTACAGCTGACAAAAGTTCATCAAAGGTCATGTTTGTGTACATAGATGTAACATCATAACTAATGAGTAGAGAATTTGACGGACACTCTAGTGATTCGATTTTCTTTATGAAATCCATTGTGTCTTTAATATAGCTATTTTGTTTTTGTACGATAGGCACAAGGAAGTAATCGGTATAATGCCCTATTTTTCGGTTGCAGTTTGCTTCTGTGATATGATAGGTCTACCAGGTGGCATTTTAGTTTCTAATTGCGCTGAATCTTTGTTAATTTTATGTATTTTCGGTAGTAAATAAAGTCTGCCCGGCCTAAGCTTGCATTCAGTTTTATTTGTCAAGTATCTATATGTTTCTTTGTCGATTGAGCCTTTATTCTTCATAGATTCGATTTTGTTTTGAATTATATCGTGTATTAATGATAAGTTCGGCTTCTCTATTTCAACGTAATGATTAGTGTTAAGTTGAAGCATTCCCTCTGCAATATACTCGTTTTTATCTAGTATGAAGACTGTATTGCTTTTATCAGCTTTTTTAATAACAATATCCCTTTTGTTTCTAAGTGAGTTTAATGCGTTTCTCTCATCAACGGACAAATTATCATTTCTTTTGTTCACTTCAATTGAAGTGATTTCAAGCTTTGTTCGGTCAATGTAATTTTCTAGTGCTTGGCATGTGCAGCCTGGTTTATAACCTGAATTTATACGGAATGGATGTAGACAATCGCTGTCATTTGTATGAAAGTAAAATTTGCATGGAAGTTTTCTTGCGAATTCGTCAAAGTCTCTCACTAAGGAGTTTTTAACATTCGGAGTTTTAGGCATCGGAATAAATTTAAGTCCTTTAGCGAGGACTGTGATTTCAGATTTTTCTAATTTTACGTATGACAAATTAATGACATGCGAAGAAACATTAATAATTTTAGCTTTCATTTTGCGACTTTTTCGAGCGGACTTATTTCCGGCTCTTTCTTTACACTTTCGAAGTTTGGCGAGCTTGTTAAAGCGTCGAGCCATTGTGCAGTATGAACAAGAATATACTCATCGGCCTGACTTGTAGTTTTTAGGCCACGCCCAGTGAACATCATTGGCTACATAAAAAGATGAATGACAACTTTTACAAATTTGAACTTTTAATTCGTATTCAATGCACAAAAATCTAATGTAATAATAGTACAATTGTTCGTGATTTTAATTCACAGAGAATGTTTAATTGTTTATCACCTTGGTATGGTCTTCCACGGCGTCCACGTCCCCTCAGATGACCATTTGAGTAGTTTCCTCTTTGGAATCTTTTTCCTCCTCGCTTCATTGTAGGGGGATTTCTTATTTTGTTTCTAAAGTCTTCGAGGTCGTTTGAAAATTCCGTGTTCAGTCTTTTTATTTTCTCATCGATGACCTTCTTCTTTTCAGCGGACCCTTTAGTTGCAACACCTAAACACTTTAAGGTTGTGAGCCTGCAGGCTTGCATGCTTTCTTCTTTCACTTTGATCTCAGCGGTGAGGTAATCTGACGTTTCATTCATTACGTTTCTAATAGTTTTTGTGGATAGTTCATTCCAGAAAATCCCGAATCTATCGGTTTTTGTTTAAATAATCAACACCCATAAGCCACGCAGCCCCAAAAATTTATGAAGGACCGGACACTCTGTTTCGGTTTTATGATATCGTAATAGTCGTTTTCTTTTTTTGAATTTTTAAACAAATGTTTTGCAGAGTGTTTCGGTGGTATTTCGTTAGAATACGAATATGTTATATTTTTCTCGATATATTTTAAGGCCCACCTCATCAGGAGTCCACCTTAAAAAGAAGCGAATGTGTGACAAGATCACCTATATTTTTGTATTTTGAAAATGCTACCATCGGTTCTGCTGTGAATATTTTCTTACACTGTTCGTCATTCATTGCAGTAGACCAGTACTTCATGAGTTTCTTTTTTATTCCATTTATTCGCGGATCATATTTGGTTATTAGTACATTTGGAATTTGTTTGTTTTTATTCTTTCGCTTTTTATTTGTAAATTTATTTCTATCAGCTGCACGAATTTGACTTATAATGGCATCAGTTTCGTTTTCAGAGTAACCTCGCTTGAGTAACTGAATTTTGAAGTCGCTTAGTTCTTTGATAAGAATATCCCTGCTACTTGTATTCCGTGCATGTCGTATACACTCGCCTTTTATAAAACCTTTGAAAACCGATTTGTGATGCGCACTTGTCCTGTGTAAAAACTGAAATGAGTTTGTAGGCTTGATGTATGATTTCGTATCTAGTACCCAAGATTCAGTAAATCGAATACCTTTATAAATAACTGTATCGAGAAATACCATAGAGGATTCGGAAATTTCATACGTAAATTTTAGTAAAGGATGCACGTGGTTTCCTATTTCAAAGAAGCGAGTTGCTTCTTCTAACGACCCGTTAAATATTATGAATCCATCATCACGGAATCGACCGTGAAAAACTATTTTATTTCTATGTTCGTATTGGTTTAATATTTCTTTTGTTATTTCATACATTCTAATATCACATATTTCTGGGGATGGCACAGCGCCCATCGCAGCGCCAATTGTTTGTTTGTAATACAAAAATATAGGTGATCTTGTCACACATTCGCTTCTTTTTAAGGTGGACTCCTGATGTGGTGGGCCTTAAAATATATCGAGAAAAATATAACATATTCGTATTCTAACGAAATACCACCGAAACACTCTGCAAAACATTTGTTTAAAAATTCAAAAAAAAAAGAAAACGACTATTACGATATCATAAAACCGAAACAGAGTGTCGGGTCCTTCATAAATTTTGGGGCTGCGTGGCTGATGGGTGTTGATTATTTAAACATTGATTGATGGGACAATGTCCCCCCTCACACCTTCCCGAGTATCACGTTCTCTTTGAATGTGATCCGCATTTCCTGATTTATTTGGGATTCAAAGCACTTAGTTGTTTCGGTTCATTCAAAATGAAATTTGTACATGTCAGTGCTTCGTTTATACCCTTTAAACCAATGCTGTAACTGTCCAAACAGATTAATGCAAAGAAACAACATTAGACTAATTAAGCCTAAGAGGCTAGTTTCCCAACACTCATTGTCACAATGTACAAACGTGAGTCAAAGTTATCTTTGAAAAGAAGCTCGAGAGAAACAATTGAAAATAATCTTTACATGAACTGCGAGTCAAACTCATCAATGAAAAGAAGCGTTTACGGAGAAAATAAAACTAATTCAAGTATGGATTGCGAAATTTCTCTAAATCAAGAAGGGAATTACGAGGAAGATACAGAGCTAGATTTGACTTTAAAAACAGATGATTCTGAGCAAACGACGGCTATAAGTTCAAACGACGCAGTTGCAGATGAATGTGTGAACAAAATTCAAAATTTAATGAAGGAAAACCACGAATTGGCGAAGACCAAAGAAAGTATCAAATATGGACTCCAAACATCAAACTTTCCTCCATGGATGACCTCCTACCTCAAGTGCGATGTTAAGCTTGCATCTAATGACGATACCGATAGATTCGGGATTTTCTGGAATGAACTATCCACAAAAACTATTAGAAACGTAATGAATGAAACGTCGGATTACCTCACCGCTGAGATCAAAGTGAAAGAAGAAAGCATGCAAGCCTGCAGGCTCACAACCTTCAAGTGCTTAGGTGTTGCAACTAAAGGGTCCGCTGAAAAGAAGAAGGTGATCGATGAAAAAGTAAAAAGACTAAACACGGAATTTTCAAACGACCTCGAAGACTTTAGAAACAAAATAAGAAATCCCCCTACAATGAAGCGAGGAGGAAAAAGATTCCAAAGAGGAAACTACTCAAATGGTCATCGCAGGGGACGTGGACGCCGTGGAAGACCATACTAAGGTGATAAACAAACATTCTCTGTGAATTAAAATCACGAACAATTGTACTATTATTACATTAGATTTTTGTGCATTGAATACGAATTAAAAGTTCAAATTTGTAAAAGTTGTCATTCAATGTTTTATGTAGCCAATGATGTTCACTGGGCGTGGCCTAAAAACTACAAGTCAGGCCGATGAGTATATTCTTGTTCATACTGCACAATGGCTCGACGCTTTAACAAGCTCGCCAAACTTCGAAAGTGTAAAGAAAGAGCCGGAAATAAGTCCGCTCGAAAAAGTCGCAAAATGAAAGCCAAAATTATTAATGCTTCTTCGCATGTCATTAATTTGTCATACGTAAAATTAGAAAAATCTGAAATCACAGTCCTCGCTAAAGGACTTAAATTTATTCCGATGCCTAAAACTCCTTTGTGAGAGACTTTGACGAATTCGCAAGAAAACTTCGATGCAAATTTTACTTTCATACAAATGACAGCGATTGTCCATCCCGTATAAATTCAGGTTATAAACCAGGCTACACATGCCAAGCACTAGAAAATTACATTGACCGAACAAAGCTTGAAATCACTTCAATTGAAGTTAAGAAAAGAAATGATAATTTGTCCGTTGATAAGAGAAACGCATTAAACTCACTTAGAAACAAAAGGGATATTGTTATCAAAGAAGCTGATAAAAGCAATACAGTCGTCATACTAGATAAAAACGAGTATATTGCAGAGGGAATGCGTCAACTTAACAGTAATCATTACCTTGAAATAGAGAAGCCGAACTTATCATTAATACACGATATAATTCAAAACAAACTCGAATCTATGAAGAATAAAGGCTCAATCGACAAAGAAACATATAGATACTTGACAAATAAAACTGAATGCAAGCTTAGGCCTGGCAGACTTTATTTACTACCGAAAATACATAAAATTAACAAAGATTCAGCGCAATTAGAAACTAAAATGCCACCTGGTAGACCTATCATATCACAGAAGCAAACTGCAACCGAAAAAATAGGGCATTATACCGATTACTTCCTTGTGCCTATCGTACAAAAACAAAATAGCTATATTAAAGCACAAGACACAATGGATTTCATAAAGAAAATCGAATCACTAGAGTGTCCGTCAAATTCTCTACTCATTAGTTATGATGTTACATCTATGTACACAAACATGACCTTTGATGAACTTTTGTCAGCTGTAAGAAAAGCGATCACCGAGTGTGATCTAGGAAGCTATGTAAACATCCCGATACCAGACACAGACGATATTATATTCCTTCTGAAATGCGTACTTGAAAATAACCTATTTGAATTCAATGGCAAATATTACAAACAAACAATTGGCGCTGCGATGGGCGCTGTGTCATCCCCAGAAATATGTGATATTAGAATGTATGAAATAACAAAAGAAATATTAAACCAATACGAACATAGAAATAAAATAGTTTTTCACGGTCGATTCCGTGATGATGGATTCATAATATTTAACGGGTCGTTAGAAGAAGCAACTCGCTTCTTTGAAATAGGAAACCACGTGCATCCTTTACTAAAATTTACGTATGAAATTTCCGAATCCTCTATGGTATTTCTCGATACAGTTATTTATAAAGGTATTCGATTTACTGAATCTGGGGTACTAGATACGAAATCATACATCAAGCCTACAAACTCATTTCAGTTTTTACACAGGACAAGTGCGCATCACAAATCGGTTTTCAAAGGTTTTATAAAAGGCGAGTGTATACGACATGCACGGAATACAAGTAGCAGTGATATTCTTATCAAAGAACTAAGCGACTTCAAAATTCAGTTACTCAAGCGAGGTTACTCTGAAAACGAAACTGATGCCATTATAAGTCAAATTCGTGCAGCTGATAGAAATAAATTTACAAATAAAAAGCGAAAGAATAAAAACAAACAAATTCCAAATGTACTAATAACCAAATATGATCCGCGAATAAATGGAATAAAAAAGAAACTCATGAAGTACTGGTCTACTGCAATGAATGACGAACAGTGAAAGAAAATATTCACAGCAGAACCGATGGTAGCATTTTCAAAATACAAAAATATAGGTGATCTTTGCACACATTCGCTTCTTTTTAAGGTGGACTCCTTATGAGGTGGGCCTTAAAATATATCGAGAAAAATATAACATATTCGTATTCTAACGAAATACCACCGAAACACTCTGCAAAACATTTGTTTAAAAATTCAAAAAAAGAAAACGACTATTACGATATCATAAAACCGAAACAGAGTGTCTGGTCCTTCATAAATTTTGGGGCTGCGTGGCTGATGGGTGTTGATTATTTAAACAAAAAGTTTATTACTGTTAAAAGTCGATGATGGGAAAGTTACTGTAGTGATAGAGGGTAATCTCAAAGGAGTAAGTTTAATACGAGGCGACCTTAAAAATGCCATAGTGAGATGATCAAAGAAGGGTGAGTAGAGATCCTGCATGGAAGACACTACAACAAAGTCAAGTTAGAGAACGAAATGGAATTAAAACACTTCAAACATCGGGTCACGGGGAATTGTATTACCAACTCCACACGGCAACACGAAATAAGTGTAGATATAAAAGAAAGGAGGGGATCTCCAACAACACTAGGTTGCAGCACTAGAGTTCCAGTTGTTATGGAAACATAACAAACAGCATGAACGAAACCAGACCACACCTTTTTTTTAAATTGACAATCCGATTGGACTACTTTGATGACATTCAAAATCGAGCCACGCCTTTTTAGCTCGACTGCACTGTAGTACAAAAGAGCTATTGCAATACCCCCGGCGTCGGCATCGGCGTCGTCCGAACTAGATGATAACTAAAGGTAAATGTTAAGATTACACATTTACCTTTCCTATATTCATATTCCGTTGCTTTTTTGTTGCAAATGTTTAATTATACATCATTTAATATATCCAGATTAGGATATAGCCCCTGGGGTTGGGATTTTTAAAATTATTTCAAATGATAAGGCAAATGTTGAGATGATAAGGTAAATGTTAAGATAGCAATAAAGTCTTTAAAAGCCAATATTGAGCAAAGTATAAGTGCTACATGTACCAAACTTACATATTTGATGTATCTTTGATCAAACTTTCAAAAAATGACCTTGACCTACTTTTTTCCGCTTGAGTTATTTTACCTTTAAAAGCCAATATTGAGCAAAGTGTAAGTGCTACATGCACCAGACTTGCATATTGGATGCATCTTGGGTTAGACTATTGAAATATGACTTTGACCTACTTTTTCCGCTTCAGTGATTTTGCTTTAAATTGGCAATATTGAGCTAACTATAAGTGCTACATGCACCAGACTTGCATATTGGATGCATCTTGGGTTTGACTATTGAAATCTGACCTTGACCTACTTATACTCATTTGAGCAAAGCGTAAGTGACCTTTTGTCATAGTGTATCCTCTGCCATTGGTTCACCACAAACTAATTATTATTTATAACTTTAAATTTTTTATGTGACTTGATATATGTTGTTGCCTGAGAAAGGGAGTTTAAATAAATTGGCTGTCATGAGAGATATTATGCTACGCAGTCGAGCATTAGGTGACTCTGGCAACTTTTATTTTTTAATTCAGTAACTTTCCATGATTTACAACTTTCTCAGTGATTATTCATGAAGAATTTATTGATAACTGTATCTTTTTAATTCTGATGTCAATGACCTCAACGATGGGACAAAGTGCCATGGGGCAAAGACAGACAGGTCAATGATAAAATTATCATATAAGAGTACAATGCAATACCGGGTTATGTTCCTTGTCCGATCATTTTATCTGGACTTTTTTTTTCAGGTGAATCATAACAAACTGAATACGAACAAATTGAAAGGTTCCAAGTTTAATTTTTCCAAGCTTTTCAATCAATTAAGACCAAAAAAAAAAAATACATCAATGTCCAGTTCACAGTTCTGCCACAGTGTCCTCCTCCTCAGGCTACAGCTGGTAAGAGAGTGCCGGGTAGTGCAGGCGCCTCTTGTCGTGGTAGGGCACGGCGGCGCCGGCGACGCTTCACTGGGGACCTAAACTGTAGGTCAGCAAAAAAGCGCTGTTTCAACGCTTTTAATATCCACAACAGGATAATCCGAATGATGAGGACGAGGCATGTGACTGCCAGTCCAACTGCCGTGTCCACTGTAAAAAAAAAGGGTGACAATAAGTTTCACACTGAAGAGAAAACTAAGTTTCATACAGAAGAGAAAACTAACAAAAAAATCTAGAATCTTAGTTTTAACACATTCTTTGTCATAAAAATACGAAAATGAACTTAGATGAATGTTTTGCAGTTATTTTATCTAACCAATACGTGTAAATATGTTCTATAAACAATTCTTTTTTTTTCATTTTATAACAAATATATACATATATTTATATAATTTGTCAATTTTATATCATTTGTCAACCTTATAAAATATATATAAAGTAATATTTACCTCATTCTCTAAATAACTCATTCTCTAAATCATTACACCAAGATCACATTAAACAAAACTCAAATAATCATACACAAAATTGATACAGATACTACAATAGAACTCATGCATGGAATAAACAAAAAAAAACCTTTTTAGTATTAAAATATATGTTTTATTAGTAATAATGAAAAAAGCATCTTTCTGTCAAAGTAATTAATAGCAAAAAGATAAATTCATGCATTAATAAACATCTTTTTGAATTCTAGCTGTCTACTTCTTTTGGTATCATTTCAAACTCCACTATTGATTTATCGCTTTCACAGCCAGTTAATGAGCAAGGCCTGTAAAAATGTCTACGACGTCCTCTAATATATATTGCTATGAACATGCTGGTAATAACTAATGGTACAAGTAACAATGCCAAATATTGTAATTGGGTACCATTTCCGGACAGTTCCTGGATAATAGGATGATGTGTTGTATGATCCCACGTGGATGTATCATTCAAGATGGAAAATGGGGTAGGGGAATCAGACATCATAGAGGAAAGAGACCAGGATCTGTTTACCACATCCGAAATGGTGGGGGTGGGTAGGTGGGTCAGGGACTTGTTTACTAAATTCAAACCGGTGGGAGTGGGTGGGTTGGTCAGGGTCCTGTTCACCCAATGCATACTGATGGGGGTGGGTAGATGGGTCAGGTTCACCAAATCCATATGAGATGAAGGGGTGGGCAAATAGGTCATGGCTGTTGTTGAAGTGTATATAACATCTGAATTCAGAGTGGGAGGTTGGTTGGGGGAAAAGTTAAGAATTGTTGGAGATGTCTGAGTGCCCATGTTGAAAGAATGAGAATATCCAAAAGAAGAAGAGATGTACTGCGTAATAGGTACGGTGTAGACGTCGTTAGAGGACGGATCAGGATAAAAAGATGTCGACCAGGTGATTTGTATTTGATTTGTTGACCCTAAAAGAGAGTAAAAGTAACACTTAAACAATTGAAAGGTTAAAAGAAATAAAAATCTTCCGAACTTCGAACAAAGCAAAGAAACAAAGTCATTGAATATACTTACAGAGGGCTTGATCCGTCTGATCCATGATACTACTGCTGTTGTTTGTGTGGGTGACAGCAATCTCTGTAAAATAGATTATGAAATTAAGTAAAGGTAAGGTGGGGGGGGGGGGGGGGGGGTTCCATACAATCATATTAAACAAACAAACAAAAAAGGATATACAGCGTAAACAAAATATTTCGAAATTCACATTTAAATTCAGTCGATTCAATTTCCAATTTAATAACTTTCTTTTCTGAAATAAAAAAAAAACATAAAAAATAGATGTTACGAAGATAGAGAAAGAAACTCATTACAGTTAGTGAAGCATACAATCGTAATAGCTTCCAACTCTGAAATTTAGTCATAATTTCCTTTCTCGAAGAGAAAAAAATAGCAAAAAGATGTAGGTAACGTTTTTAAAAATATATCAACATAGTTATGAAGCTTGACATCTTTACATCTTTCCGAATTCTAAAGAACAAGTCAATTTAAATAATATATATTACCCAGACAACTCCCAAACGTGTCACCGTGTACCTAGTCAACGTACTTACACGGAGGCATGGTTGAGTGATAATCATCAAGCTTACGTCATTCGAGTCCGTGGACATCGCATGATCACTCTATTAATAGACAGCATGGGAAAGGAAAAAAAACTTACCATTTTTGCAGAGATATTCCTGTTTATTACGTTGAAGAATTACTCTGGAAACATTGAAATTACATAAAAAAAAACTGTATCTCAAAATTGTTTCTCCACATGGTCCATGTACATACATTTTTTATAATTTCGGGAGAAATGATTTTTCTAATTGTACATGGTACCTCTGCGTTTTCCGCATAGACACACACGCTTGATTTTTCACAGGTTGCATAATTATTTTCAAACTTCACAAGAATACGTAAATGTTATAAGACACAGAAAAGCGAAAACAGAAAACATTTTTGTACAACATTTACCCGTATGTACAAAGTAATAGTGAGCCCAGTTCCCTATATGAATATCTGATCATATTTATTTCTCACCTTTAATCAGTTAATTGTTATCAATGATTGAAATTTGTGTTGATATAAACTTTCTGTAAATGAAGGTTTGTCAAATAACACCTAAAAATGTGGGACGTCGAGAGTGTATTTATTTACTTTGTTTATTAATGTAACCTTATTGTTATCATTGATTTAGATACGTGTTGATACAACGGAAAACCTTTAGTAATTTAGATTACAAGATAGATCTAAAATGTCACACGTTGATGAGTCTGTGAGATGGAAACATTTTTTTTTTTTTTGCTTACAGTGCATTAATCTATGAAAATTGCTCTTTGATGGGTTTTGTCACAAAAATGACGTAAAGATCACATGATCTATATAGGTATAAAAATGTTCCAGTCCCCAAATTTGAGCACCCATCTAAAGACACTATAAAAAATCACCATGTTCGAGTAAGTAAAGAAATATTTCATGTTTTTTTTTATCATTTATTTGCTGAAAGAACTGTCACAGCTTATATATATATATATATATATATATATATATATTCACATATTATGATCATTTTTTTTTTTGAAAGAAAAAATAATTTCCAAAAAATCTAACGGTTTTCTATAATATTTTTCAGATGTGTTTGCAACAAAATCCAAGAAGCAATTCAAGTAATGGCCTTCTTGGCCAATTTAATTGAAGATTTGCAGTGTCCGTAAGTTCTTTTTACATATACATATCTTTACTTTACATAGTACTTTTCGAATAATGTACGACTCAAATATTTAATCAGAAATATATTTTTGCAGAGTGAAATTTATCACATTTTCTTTTTCTATGATTTTCTAGAATTCACAGGCAGTCAACATCCTCTGCGGGGGAACAAACAAGTGCTGCGTGGTAATTTTTAACCATTTTATTTTCAACAATTTGATTATAAATCAAAACTATATGAATAAAAAATAACACACAAGGCATGAATAAAAAATGATATAAACATGGCTATTAATATTTCTTTTTACTTTTTTTATTTTCGAATGATGTATATATTTATATATATATATATTTTTTTCTCGTATTTCAGCTCAACACCGACGTCGCCTAAAAGGCCGCGGTATGTTAGATTACTAATGATATTTTTAAATTAAATGTTTTTCGTTTGTTCGGATTTATGTCTTTACAAAAAGAGATTAAGGATTGTGTCTTGAACATTTACTGTTCACGTAATCACCACGTAGTTTATTGTGTTTTAAATTTCTTGAAAGTGTTTTTGCCAACATTTCCTTTGAAGCTTCTCTTTTCCGTACGGATGGCGGTTCTATATTGCATTGGCGACTTGTCAAAGTTTTCCTTTGATTCACTCATCCTTCGAGTTAGCTCCGTTCTGGCCCTGCCGGAGGATTCTGTATCCTTTCCAATTTTGGTCAGAGCTCCTTGCCGAATGGACTTTAGATCCATGTTGCATGTTTGAATTTTTTCATCCATGAATTCAATTGCCCTTTTAATCACGCGTTCCTTGGTAGCATTAACCTCTAACATCAAAGTTGATTGAAATTCATTATTGGATTCAGGTGACCAAAGTTGCGGGTTGCATTCCACTTTAAAACGCATAAATGATGGCAATTGTCCATTGCTCAATCCAAATGAAAGCCCCTCTCGGGCACATGCAAATTTATGTCGCACTTCTAGTTTCCTAGTGAAATCACTGCATGCCCTAGAAACAGTGTCCGCATGTTCAGCAGTCTTGTTGGTAGCATCGCATACCTGTACGTTTGTCAGGTCAAGAGAATAATCAAAATCATCGTCATCGGCCGCTTCATTAATCAGGTGTTCCTGATTGCAAGGAATTTCATCTTTTAAATTATCCATTTTTCTCTGTTTCGAGAAAGATAGCTTGTTCATTTAGTACGATATAATATTTGAGAGTGAATGATGATATATCATTCTGAGTCTATACGACAAGAAGATGTGGGGCCTTGATATTGCCGAAACAAATCAATTAGATTAGATCAAAATGAGAGTAAATATGGATCACCAACATAATACATAAAAATGAACTTCAAAATAAATGTCTTTAACTCATTTGTGTCACACTTTGCCCTTTGCCGTGTGGAGCTGTAAAAAAATGTTCCCCGCGAGGGGTTTGACAGTAAGTGTTTTGAATATTTTTCCCTGACATTGTCGCCATAGCACTTTCTATATAGACATAACATCAGAGAGTGCATGAATTTTAGATATTGTTTTCATTTTCGTGCCTAAACATCGACGGCGGGTGCGGCTAGCAAACAGGGGATGCTTACTCCTCCCGGGCACCTGGTCCCACCTCTAGCTTGCTAGGGGTCCGTCGATGCTTAATTTCGTTCTCTATTGTGAGTGCTGTTGAGATTGTCGTCAGGATCTTCTTTAACTCATTACCAGTTTTGCAGATGAAATGCTGTCGGTTCTTCTGTATGGTTACTCGAGGAACGTTGAATTTACAAAGAAACATACATTTCCTTATATTTGTACCGCATTGACCATGTACAAATCCATTTTTAATAATGTAATTTGACGCAGTTGATTTGATGGTACAGGTTACATATACAGTATCTACTTCATAGACACAGACATCATAACTTTCACAGTTTGCATTATTTCTTACATCACATAACTGACACGATGACACAAAAGTAATAATACAAATTTGTTTTACAAAGAACGAAAAGGCTAGAATTAGAAAAACTTCCCATCATTTAAATACGCTATTGTATTTATTAATATCTGTAATCTTAATGTTATCAATGATATATATATATGATATAAAAGTTTCAGTAATCGAAAAATTGACCCTTCTCACCCACAATTTGCAAATATCAGTGTTAGTATTTGTCTCATATATTAGTTTAACCTAATGTGTATCACTAATTCGGAGGTTTGATGATACAACTTTAGCGACCTCTTGACCGGGTCATTTAGATTAAAATACTTCAAAATATTTCCCAATAAATTTAACTTAGAGGATGCAAATTTATGCCAATTCTTTATTTTTTCATCTTTCACCGTTGTCAAGATCATTTGCTATATAAAATTATTTTTACCTAAAATATGTAAATTATACAGGTTCACTTTTTTTAACTTTTTGTAAAAATGACCTAAAAACCATGTGATTAACGGACATAATTCATTTCCACCCAAATAATGCATAAATTTCTTTTAAGAATTTATGCATGATCACATGATATACGGGCATAACAAAGACACAACACTTCATATTCCCGCACCCCGAGATTAAGATGAGCGAGTAAGTAAAATCATATACTATCAAATTATTTAAGAAAATTGTTGAAAAAAAGCCATAAATCTTATGATATTTTATGAAGTAGTTTATATTATTACACCTTCAACGAAGTAAAATTCAAATTGTAAATACTAAGAAGAAAATGTATGTATCATGTATTTTGTAATTATTAATTCTATTACTTTTTTTTAACGATGCAAATGCCAGAAGATTACTGAGGCTATCAAAGTGATGGCCTTTTTAGCTGACATTTTGCAAGATTTAACTTGCCCGTAAGTTTTTTTTTCTTTTATTTCTTAAAAAATATTTCATGTTAATGACTTTCTCTTTTATTAAAATCATTTTAATTTTTCCAATTCAATTGTTTCAAAAAACAGATACTCATATCCTTTTGCATGTTTTTAGTGCACACAAGGACGGTATCACGTCCCAAGCTTGGTAAGTTCAATTCGTTATTTTTAAATATCTTTTTAGCTCACCTGAGCCATAGGCTCAAGTGAGCTATTGTCATAGTGTTGCGTCCGTCGTCCGGCGTCGTCGTCGTCGTCGTCGTCCGTCGTCGTAAACTTTTCACATTTTAAACTTCTCCAGAACGGCTGAAGGGATTTTGATGAAACTTGGTAGGTATGAAGTACTCATGGTCCCCTACAAGTGTTGTTGTTTTTCGTCCGGATCTGTCAACAGGTGGCGCCACCACAGCAAAAAGTAGGTTACGGGGGGTACCCTCCTTTGACAAACTTCTTCTTCAGAACCGAAGCATGTATCGACAAACCGAAAGCATCAGGATGATCTAGAGAGATGTCTTAAGAAGTGTTGTTATTTTTGGTTCCACTTCGAAGTCAAATTTTTGACGCGTTTTTGACGTCTTTTCGGACTTAGTCAGAAATGCACATTTTTGCACTATTTCTTTAAATAACTCAATTAGTGTATGATTTTACACACTCATTTACTACATATTTATCATATTTAACTTACTTAATGCTTTGATATGCATTTTATGCTTAAAATTTATTTTTTTGATTTTTTATGAATTTTTTTCTTATGTAAAAAGGAAGGGGGGTGGGTGATTTTCATACATTTTCTGCTTCTTTTCTATAACCACTCTTCAGATTGTCATGACATTTTGTAGATATGAGGTACTCATGCATGGTACCCTACAAGTGAAAGAAATTTGTCAAGATATCCACTTTTAGATTTTTAAGGAATATTTTTTAAGATTGTACATAGGTATAATGTATGTTTTCCATGCCCAATGGACCCATGGGGATCGGCTTCAAACCCCGACGGGATCCCGACAAAATTTTTTTTCCCTTTTTAGCTCACCTGAGCCATAGGCTCAAGTGAGCTATTGTCATAGTGTTGCGTCCGTCGTCCGGCGTCGTCGTCGTCGTCCGTCGTCGTAAACTTTTCACATTTTAAACTTCTTCTCCAGAACGGCTGAAGGGATTTTGATGAAACTTGGTAGGTATGAAGTACTCATGGTCCCCTACAAGTGTTGTTGTTTTTCGTCCGGATCTGTCAACAGGTGGCGCCACCACAGCAAAAAGTAGGTCACGGGGGGTACCCTCCTTTGACAAACTTCTTCTTCAGAACCGAAGCATGTATCGACAAACCGAAAGCATCAGGATGATCTAGAGAGATGTCTTAAGAAGTGTTGTTTTTTTTCGTTCCACTTCGAAGTCAAATTTTTGACGCGTTTTTGACGTCTTTTCGGACTTAGTCAGAAATGCACATTTTTGCACTATTTCTTTAAATAACTCAATAAGTGTATGATTTTACACACTCATTTACTACATATTTATCATATTTAACTTACTTAATGCTTTGATATGCATTTTATGCTTAAAATTTATTTTTTTGATTTTTTATGAATTTTTTTCTTATGTAAAAAGGAAGGGGGGTGGGTGATTTTCATACATTTTCTGCTTCTTTTCTATAACCACTCTTCAGATTGTCATGACATTTTGTAGATATGAGGTACTCATGCATGGTACCCTACAAGTGAAAGAATTTTGTCAAGATATCCACTTTTAGATTTTTAAGGAATATTTTTTAAGATTGTACATAGGTATAATGTATGTTTTCCATGCCCAATGGACCCATGGGGATCGGCTTCAAACCCCGACGGGATCCCGACAAAAATTTTTTTTCCTTTTTAGCTCACCTGAGCCATAGGCTCAAGTGAGCTATTGTCATAGTGTTGCGTCCGTCGTCCGGCGTCGTCGTCGTCCGTCGTCGTAAACTTTTCACATTTTAAACTTCTTCTCCAGAACGGCTGAAGGGATTTTGATGAAACTTGGTAGGTATGAAGTACTCATGGTCCCCTACAAGTGTTGTTGTTTTTCGTCCGGATCTGTCAACAGGTGGCGCCACCACAGCAAAAAGTAGGTCACGGGGGGTACCCTCCTTTGACAAACTTCTTCAGAACCGAAGCATGTATCGACAAACCGAAAGCATCAGGATGATCTAGAGAGATGTCTTAAGAAGTGTTGTTATTTTTGGTTCCACTTCGAAGTCAAATTTTTGACGCGTTTTTGACGTCTTTTCGGACTTAGTCAGAAATGCACATTTTTGCACTATTTCTTTAAATAACTCAATAAGTGTATGATTTTACACACTCATTTACTACATATTTATCATATTTAACTTACTTAATGCTTTGATATGCATTTTATGCTTAAAATTTATTTTTTTGATTTTTTATGAATTTTTTTCTTATGTAAAAAGGAAGGGGGGTGGGTGATTTTCATACATTTTCTGCTTCTTTTCTATAACCACTCTTCAGATTGTCATGACATTTTGTAGATATGAGGTACTCATGCATGGTACCCTACAAGTGAAAGAATTTTGTCAAGATATCCACTTTTAGATTTTTAAGGAATATTTTTGGCCTAGGTCATCTTTGGCACGTATAAAAACGAAAGAAAAAAGGGGGTCATGCATACCTTTTCTGCAAAATTCACTTGTTTAATGACCCCTCCTTCCGAATTGAAAATTTGCTATTTTTTATATATTTTCAAATCGATCTATTGATTACATATAAGGCAAAATCAATTTCTACAGACAGCAGGGAATCATACATTGATTTTATGTGCTATTTTTAAATTTTCAATAGTTATGTCCAATGAGGTGACACCTTCTATTCAGCCCGGTTCACCAGTCAAAAGGGAAGGGATTCCCTGCTAAAATGATTAACTGTAGTTACACCTTCGACGTATATCAAGAGGGATCGCCGACTCTAAAAATAGCACAATATGTTCACGTGTCCGCAGCGCCCCCACCGGGAGGCATAGAAAGTACTTTCACTTTCAATATACGTACCGAAACAACGAAGCGCTGTGAAGGTAAGTCAGCGATTTTTCACATAAATTAGATTAGTAACACTGGTTATGTTAAAACAAATACATGATGGTATAGTTCTTGAAGTAATCAATTCCTAGGTTTAAATTATTTTGATGTATAAACATGTTTTCGAGTTGGATCTAGGCCTACGGCTATGTATTCATATACGTAGTGTGACATGTTACTTGCTGCATGCTGATTTGGTTAAATATCCCATAGAAATTCAATATTAGGACTATAAGTAATTTTTCGCTCTGAGCGACTACTGCATACAAAGATATATCTGCAAATGCGGGGGGGGGGGGGGTATGAGTTGTTTGCATTAATAGTCAGAAAAATTTGATTTGGAGGGGGTTGCAAGGGAAAAAGTTATTGCAGTGGTAAGTCAAGTCTTAAAGATTCAAGTGTATGAAAATATTCCATTTTAATTCATCTTCAAAAAAAAAAATATTGTAAAAGTCCTAGTGAGTGTCTTTGGAAATAAGCTTTGTAAAAGCTTAAATGGGCTATCCTTGGATATAAATCAAAGTTATTTGGTGAAATAGTTCAAATTTTATTATTGAATATAGATTTATTGTCTCTATAAGAACAGAGAGATCTGAACTAAAATTTACATTTCTAATGTCACTTATTATTTTATACTTACTTGGTTTTGTGTATTCCTTGTGACAATACCTTTCCATTGATACCAAAATTTTGACCTCGTGACCATAACCTTGACCTTTGACGTACTTCTCAAAAACTTAAACATTGCGCATAACTTTTGATTGGTTAGTGATAGGGCTTTCATATTTTACATGTGTATTCCTTGTGACAAGATATTTCCATAGATACCAATATTACGCTGACCCTGACCTCTCACATACTTAACAGAAAATGGCGTTTATACTAACAAAGATGCCGCCGGGGGCATTCTCGTTTCACAAACACAGCCTGTCAGGCTTTATAATTTCTGGCATGCTAGCTATCAATAATGAAAGGTATGGTCGTTCAGTTTTAAATAAACTTAATTTATGAAATCATTTCATTGTTTTATTCTTTTTCTGCTGCGCATTAAAGTGGGATTTTACAATATGATTTTATTTTTGATGTTGCATAATTGAACTATACTAGTTGGGCATATGACTTAAAAAAAGTTATTGTTTTGAAATGTGACTATTTTTCTTGTTTGTACTTTTAAAGGTTGTCTGAAAAAAAAAACTTCTCTGCATCCGGCAAAAATGTTTTAGAAAGGTTGTGGGCTAAAATCCTGGTACTGGCACTATCAGTATTCATATAGCAGTATGTCAATTAGAGCGTGCATGGGTATCAGGTGAGCGTTGTGCCCCCTGGGGCTCTTGTTTTTATCGCAAGACAAAAATTTTTTTTTAAATAAGTCTGTAAAAAAATATGTTTTATCGAAACTTCTTTTTTCTTCATTTTTCAGTTCCACGCCGAAGGAAGACATAAAAAGAAAGTATGTTTTCCTTTTACAACTTTATTTTCCTTGAAATAATACACAATATATTTCATTCTATTTGATTAAAATTAAAAGCTTAGCATTCAATATGATACATATAACTTTTTTTTCATTTCTAATGACGCCAAAGAGACTGTAAGTTTTAAAACTTTTCATGAATAATAAAATTCATTTACGAAATGTATGATGAATTATACATTTTTTTTTCAGTGTCATTGATAAGTATTACGGGTATGTCTTTTTTCTAAAAAGATAAAATATATTTTGTCTTATGTTCACAGATTCAAGATTCCGAAAACGGAAGGAGGTGAAGCAGATGAATTGTAAGTTATCTGAAATAAGAATTTATTTAATGTTTACTCCAATGTACAGTATTTATATAAAGGAAACACAAACGAAACTCTGAATCTCATTTCTTTCATTTCAGTGACTCCACATTTTTATGGGAGTCATTTACTCTACCAACCCCGGGGTAAATATATTTTGTTATTTTATTTTATGTCTTTAATTTCTACTTCAGAATACTTTATATTTACATGTTTCATAGCTTAAAGGGACGGTGTCCCTAAAAATTAATTAATTTTACAAAATGTTGTAATGCAAAATCTTTCTTTTCACATGAAAGTATACATTCTCATTTGTACAAATTCAAATTTTCAGGCCAATCTAACGCACACTTTCGCAGTTATAGACCTTTTAAAACGTCATTTTGAATTTGGGGTGCGCAGTTCTAATTCATTCCACTAGCGCCACCTACAATATTTTGAGTTTTTACAATAGAGGTATACGGAGATTTAATTATTACAAAATCGAAAATATTAGAGTGGTTACTGCATATTTTCAAATAATTTTTTTTCTGGCTCATTTTTTCCTCTATCTAGACCGTTCTGAGTAAAATTTACATTTTCAATAAAAAATTATTTTCAGGGACACTGTATCTTTAAATTATTCAAATCAAATAAGTTAGAAGAAAAATGTTTTTATTTCATACAAAAACTGTAAATTATGAAAATTGTGCAATATAAAAGGTCATGTTAAGAGTAACTCTTTTTTTTTTCTGTTTCACCTTTCATAGATTGTCGCAAAATCCACTTGTTTTAACCCCTGAAGAGGTAAGTTGATTCGTATTAACATTTTGCAATAAATGAAAATTTTAAAATTTCCACATTACCTCTTTTTTAATATGTATTGCTTTTATAATTTTATAACTTTATGTTAAATTTCAGAAAGGAAAAGATGGCGGAAACGATAAAAAAGATAATGAAGGAAAAAAAAGAAGGAAAACAGGAGAAATTAAACTGAATGTTTTTCATAAAAAAACAGATGTCTCCCCCTCCATCTAAGTTACTTTGACCTTAGGCCAAAATGCAAAATGATGCCCTTTGAGTCATGGGCAACATCATACTAAAACATGAAAGTGATTCATTAAATTGTTTGAGGTAAAGCCCAAACATGATTGGCATATACAATTTCATTATGAGCATATTTAAAGAAAGTGACTTTTGTCACATGACCTTGGATATAGGTGATCTGAAACCTACACTCACTGACGAGGGTCAAGTACCCGAAACATGCATGTCTGGTCCATGCTGCAAACTTATCTGCTTTTAAATGATGTTATTGAATTTGAAGTCGTTTAAAATTGTATGGATCATGAGCAACAAAAAACTGAATTAGTGATTGGATACACGGTTCAAAATATAAAGCCTAAACATTATTAGCATAGACAATTTCAGCCTGGACATGCTTAGCATATACAATTTCATTACCAAAGTAAGAAGCTACCTTAACCATGTGACCTTGGGACAATGTGATAAGAAACATTTAGTCCTTAGAAACAACATACTAAAATATGAAAACAATTGTAAGAAGGGTTCAGGAGATATAGCCAAGACAATATTAGTACGTACAATTTCATTAAAAAGAACTAAATGATCTTGACCTTGGGCACATGACCTTGGGTCAAGATGATAAGAAACCCTCCAATCCTGAGCAACAGCATACTATAGTATAAGAGTGATCCAGTATACGATTCCACAGATATAACCCAGACTCAATAGCATTTACAATTTCATTAAAAAAATGTAATTCTTGACCTTAGTCATATGACCTTGGATCAAGGAGGTATGAAACCTTTGGGTCATCAGCACCATCATACTAAAATATGACGTCATCCGATCACAGTTCAAAAGATTAAGCCTGGACATAATACATGTAACAAATACAATTTCATTTAAAATATACTAATTGACCTTGTTGTGGGTCATGTATTACTTTAGTTTTACTTTATGTGTAGGTACACATGTACTTAGTCATGTTATTTAATGATTTCACAATTCTTTCTAGATTTTACTATGTCATGTTTATTTCATTAGAGAATATTCCAGTTTGTTCTTTGTTACATCATTGTCATCACATGACTGTGATTTCTAGAATTTACTCTATTGTTAATCATTTGTAATGAGTCATTGTTCTAGAAGCTTCTGGTTAATTCATTGTTATTAAGTATAAATACCTCTGAGGAACTGTGTTAAGGGGACATTCGTACACATTCGTAGACACGATTCATTCATCTATTCTGAGATACTGGGACACTTTATTTGTTGAGACTTTAATCCATTTAACAACGTTTGGACACCGATCTTTCGAGAACGTTTGTGATTACCGGAAACCATACATTCGATAGACTTTGTGGACCGTAACGGACACTTTGATCCGGACATTGTATTGTAAGTTGTAATCATTGTAAATATATATATTTTGTACATAATTAAACTTGTAAATTTATATTCTGTCTTTGTCTGATTTTTGCTGGCGTTTTGGGGTATTCTGACCCATAACAGAATTGGGGGCTCGTCCGGGATAGTAATCTCTGCATATTTGCACTTTACGTAAAGTTCGTTTTTGAAAAAAAAGAAAATATTTTTCTCAATAAATTTTTTGCCAGCAGAAATCAATCATGGTATTTTCGGTCACTGAATTTTTGAAATCGCCGACTGTAGATGAGTTCGAATCACTGAAAAAAGATGATTTGATTGGTTTAGGTCTTCACTTGAAGTTAGATGTAAAATCTTCTATGAGAAAACAAGAAATTAGAAATATTGTGGCTAAAAAGCTTTTAGCTGAGGAAATCTTTTCGTCATACGATTTTCCTGTTGAACCTGTTTCAAGCGAAACCAAAATGTCAGAATATGGGTTTGAATTAGAGAAAATGAAAATTCAATTACAATTTGAAAAAGAAGAAAAAGAAAGAGAGAAACAGGAACGTATGCACGAGAAAGAACTCCAGTTTGAGTTAGAAAAGTTAAAGTTAGGGAAAAGCACTAAGGAAAATCCTGTTCCTTCGCCTGTCAAGTCTGAATTCGACGCCGCCAAAAACATCCGATTAGTACCAAAATTTCAAGAAAAGTCCGTGGACAAATATTTTCCACATTTTGAGAAAATCGCGGCCAATCTGAAGTGGCCACGCGATTTTTGGCCAACTTTATTACAAAGCGTACTTATTGGCAAAGCGGCTGAAGTGTACTCGGCGCTCAGTATTGCTGAGAGTTCAGACTATGACAAGGTCAAGGACACGATTTTGAGAGCATATCAGTTAGTACCTGAGGCGTACGGACAAAAGTTTAGAAAGTACAAAAAGTTTGAAAATCAAACATATGTTGAATTTGCTCGAGAAAAAGAAGATTTATTTGATCAGTGGTTTCGATCTAAGAAAATTCCCAATTCATTTGACAATTTGCGTCAAATCATTCTGATAGAAGAGTTCAAAGAGTGTGTACATCAAGATTTAAGAACTCATTTGGAAGACAAAAATGTTAAAACTCTTGAAGAAGCCGCTGTTTTGTCTGATACGTATGCTCTCACTCATAAGAAAAATTTTGTGTCAAAAACTCAATCTAGCGATAGTGCAAAAACGTCAGATTTTCCAAAGAAAAATTTACAAGAGTCTCAGTCGTCCATTAGTTCCCAGTCACCATCTCAAGGTGGTTCTACGTCCGGACCTAGGTCCGAGCGTTCTGAGGCATCCCGAGGGGTGGGGTCGCTTCCTACATGCAATTATTGTAAGAAAAAAGGTCATGTTATTGGTGAGTGTTTAAAGCTTAAGAAGAAAAAAGAACTTAAGTCACAGGCCTGTGCGTCTGTTAGAAATGATAGGAAAGCCTTAGATTCGATTTGTTCTGACACTCCTGAGATTCAGGGTTCTAAGTCCAGTTCTGATGATTTTGTGGAGGATCATTATAAGCCCTTTTTGTCACAGGGATTTGTTTCACTCAGTGATTCTAGCGAAGCGTTGCCTGTTCAGATTTTGAGAGATACTGGTGCTGCCCAGACTTTATTGTTAGAGGGTTCATTGCCTTTGTCTGAGCACACTTTTACTGGTAGGTCAGTTTTATTACAGGGTGTGGAGCTAGGCGTCATTGATGTTCCCCTTCATAAAATTTATTTGAAGTCAGACTTAATTACTGGACCTGTTATCGTAGGTGTTCGACCTACTCTTCCTGTTCAAGGCGTTTCCTTGTTGCTTGGCAACGATTTAGCTGGCGGCAAAGTTGTAGCCGATCCGATTGTTTGTGAGAAAATCACGTCCGATGTCGTGTCCGATGATGAAGACGACGACTTGTACCCAGCCTGCGCAGTTACCAGGGCGATGGCCAGGAACAGACTAAAAGAGGCTGAGAGTACTCCTGCACTTAACGAGGACCATCCCTCCGAAAATATAGACCTTTCTGACACATTCATGTCTACCATTGATGACAGCGTACCTGAGACGTCAGTACCACTTCATGTTGACAAGTCTCCGGCAGTACCTGGTGATGATTCCCATCCGCCATTTGACAGAGATACAGATGCCTTAAGCCGTGAGCAGCTCCTCTCCGAGCAAACTAAAGATCCGGAGATCATCCGACTAAGCAAGAGGGCCCTTCCCCGAGAAGAAGCGGACAAAGTCGGAGAGTGCTTCTACATACAAGATGGCATCCTCATGCGGAAATGGAGACCACCCGATGCATCCCCTAATGAAGTGTGGCGGGTCGTTCACCAGATAGTGGTTCCAGTAGCGTATCGCGGGGACATCATGAGTTTAGCTCACGACACACCCATGGCAGGTCATTTAGGTGTCAATAAGACTTATGATAGGATTTTAAATCACTTTTACTGGCCTAAGTTGAGAAAAGATGTGTCTGAGTTTTGTAAGTCTTGTCATAATTGTCAGATGGTAGGTAAACCCAATCAAGTTATACCACCTGCTCCCCTCCAACCCATTCCAGCCTTTGAGGAACCTTTTAGTAGGGTGTTGGTTGATTGTGTAGGTCCTTTGCCTAGGACTAGGTCAGGGAATCAGTACTTACTGACAATTATGTGTACTTCGACTAGGTTTCCTGAAGCCATACCTCTTAGGAATATTAAGGCAAAGACCATAGTTAAGGCCCTTACAAAGTTTTTCAGTTTCGTAGGTGCTCCCAAGGCTATTCAGTCAGATCAGGGTTCAAATTTTATGTCAGGATTGTTTCAGCAGGTTATGCATGAGCTAGGTATCAGACAGTATAAGTCTTCTGCGTACCATCCTGAGTCCCAAGGGGCACTTGAACGCTTTCATCAAACCCTTAAAACTATGATGAAAACATATTGTCACCAGTATGGAAAAGACTGGGATGAAGGGGTTCACCTCGTGTTGTTTGCGGCACGAGAAGCGGTTCAGGAGTCCCTGGGGTTCAGTCCCTTTGAGCTAGTTTTTGGGCATACGGTCAGGGGGCCATTGAAGTTATTGAAGGAAAAATGGTTGACTGAGACTAGCGATTTGAATCTCTTAGACTACGTGTCTAATTTCAAAGAGAAATTATATAATGCTTGCAAATTGGCTCAAGAAAATCTCAAAACATCTCAAATGAAAATGAAAACATGGTATGACAAAGATGCTAGAAACAGAGTTTTTAAACCAGGCGATAAAGTTCTTGTATTTTTGCCTATCCCTGGTCATCCTTTGCAAGCTAGATATTTCGGTCCTTATGAGATTGAGAGTAAAATTAGTGATGTTAACTATGTGGTTAAGACACCAGGTCGGCGAAAAGAAAAAAGAGTGTGTCATGTTAACATGTTGAAAGAGTATTTTGATAGAAGTGACCGAAATTTTGTAAAACCAGTTTCCACTTTGGCCAATTTAAATACATTAAAAAATTGTGTTGAACCTGAATGTAATGAAGAGACTGTCGAAAAAGACTTTGCTCAAAGTGTCCGTTTGAAAAATTCCGAAATTCTGACAAATCCGGAAGTGAAACTCGGACATTTGACCGTGCATCAAAAAGAGGAAGTGCATCAATTAATGCGGGAATATACGACCATCTTTCCGGACGTTCCAAAAAAGACTAATGCATCTCATCATGACGTCATTGTGGGTGATGCGTCACCTATCAAACAGCATCCCTATCGCTTAAACCCGATAAAGCTTCAATACATGCGGAAAGAAATTCAATACATGCTTGAAAATGACATTATTGAACCCAGCAATAGTGATTGGAGTTCCCCATGTATTCTTGTTCCAAAGCCAGACGGAACTTACCGATTGTGTACGGACTTTAGAAAAGTCAATTCAGTCACCAAAACTGACTCTTATCCGATCCCACGAATCGATGACTGTATTGATAAAATTGGCAGTGCAAAATTTGTCAGCAGATTTGACTTGCTTAAAGGCTATTGGCAAGTCCCGCTTACCGAGAGAGCCAGAGAAATATCGGCATTTGCGACTCCAGATGGGCTATACCAATATAAAGTAATGCCCTTTGGTATGAAAAACGCACCAGCCACATTCCAGAGGATGATTCATTCGCTCCTAAATCATCTCGAAGGATGCGAGGCGTACATCGATGACGTCATCATCTACAGCGACACCTGGGATGATCATCTCCGCATCATGCGTACCTTCTTCGACATACTGGCGAAAGCAAACCTCACAGTGAACCTTGCGAAAAGTGAATTTTGTCATGCGACTGTAGAATATTTGGGTCACAAAGTAGGTCAAGGTTTTGTTACTCCTATCATGGCCAAGGTGGAAGCTATTTCAAAGTTCCCGATTCCTACCAATAAGAAAGAGATAATGAGATTCTTGGGAATGGCAGGCTTTTACAGAAAATTTTGTCCAAATTTCTCGTCAGTTGTTGGTCCACTTACCAATCTCTTACAAAAGAGAGTGAATTTTGCATGGACCAATGACTGTGACGAATCTTTTAAGAAAATCAAATGTGTTCTTATGAATAGTCCTGTCCTGTCAGCTCCAAATTTTGATAAGCAATTTAAGCTTACTGTTGATGCCAGTGACGTAGGAATCGGGGCTGCTTTGTTTCAAGAAAATGATGATGGTGTAGATAGAGTTGTTTGTTATTTTTCAAAGAAATTGACAAAATGTCAAAAGAATTACTCTACTATTGAAAAAGAGTGTCTTGCATTATTGTTAGCTTTACAACATTTTGATGTTTATTTGAATGTTACTTTACATCCCATTCTTGTATATACTGACCACAACCCTCTCACATTTTTGCACAAAATGTCAAACAAGAATCAAAGACTTACAAGGTGGAGTTTATTGTTGCAAGAGTACAATATTATTATTAACCATATCAAGGGCAAAGACAATGTGATTGCAGATGCACTATCGAGAGTTTCATGAGTGATTTTTGAAGAATTTACCACCTAAGTTTTCATTGACATTCAAACTTTTTTAAGGGGGGAGGTGTTGTGGGTCATGTATTACTTTAGTTTTACTTTATGTGTAGGTACACATGTACTTAGTCATGTTATTTAATGATTTCACAATTCTTTCTAGATTTTACTATGTCATGTTTATTTCATTAGAGAATATTCCAGTTTGTTCTTTGTTACATCATTGTCATCACATGACTGTGATTTCTAGAATTTACTCTATTGTTAATCATTTGTAATGAGTCATTGTTCTAGAAGCTTCTGGTTAATTCATTGTTATTAAGTATAAATACCTCTGAGGAACTGTGTTAAGGGGACATTCGTACACATTCGTAGACACGATTCATTCATCTATTCTGAGATACTGGGACACTTTATTTGTTGAGACTTTAATCCATTTAACAACGTTTGGACACCGATCTTTCGAGAACGTTTGTGATTACCGGAAACCATACATTCGATAGACTTTGTGGACCGTAACGGACACTTTGATCCGGACATTGTATTGTAAGTTGTAATCATTGTAAATATATATATTTTGTACATAATTAAACTTGTAAATTTATATTCTGTCTTTGTCTGATTTTTGCTGGCGTTTTGGGGTATTCTGACCCATAACAACCTTGACTTTGGTCACACGACCTTGAGTCAACGTGATGTGAAACCTTTACGTGATAAGCAACAACATACTAAAATATGACGGTGATCTGATAAATAGTTAAAAGAGATACAGCCCCAATGGGATAGCATGTACAATTTCATTAAAATGTACTTAGTAACTTTGACCTTGATCAAATGACCATGGGTCCAGGTGAAACCTTTTGGTCATGACTAAATACATTCTTAAACTTGAAAGCAATCCAGTATGCGGTCCAAGGGATAAAGCCTAAACAAGACTGTATCTATAATTTCATTAAAAATGTAGTAAGTGACCTTGGCCTTGGGTCAAGGTGATGTGAAGCCTTCGGGTCATAAGCAAAAACATACTAAAATATGAAAGTGATCCGGCAAACGGTTCAAGAGATATAGCTCGAACAAGAATGTATGCACAATATCATTAAAAATGCACTTAGTGACCTTGACCTTAGTCACATGACTTTGGGTCAAGGTGATGTGAAACCTACGGGTCATAAGCAACAACATACTTAGATATGAAAGTGATCCAGCAAATGGTTCAAGAGATATAGCTCGTTCAGGAGTGTATGCATAATTTCATTCAAAAATGCACTAAGTGACCTTGACTTTGGTCACATGACCTTGGGTCATGGTGATGTGAAACCTTCGGGTCATAAGCAACAACATACTAAAATATGATAGTTATCCGGCAAACAGTTCAAGGGATATAGCACGGACTGGAATGTATGTACAGTTTCATTAAAAATGCACTAAGTGACCTTGACCTTGGTCACGTGGCCTTGGGTCAAGGTGGTGTGAAACCTACGGGTCATAAGCAACAATATACTTAGATATGAAAGTGATCCAGCAAATGGTTCAAGAGATATAGCACGGACTGGAATGTATGTACAGTTTCATTAAAAATGCACAAAGTGACCTTGACCTTGGTCACATGGCCTTGGGTCAAGGTGATGTGAAACCTACGGGTCATAAGCAACAACATACTAAAATATGAAAGTGATCCGGCAAACGGTTCAAGAGACATAGCCCGAACGAGAATGTATGCACAATATCATTAAAAATGCACTAAGTGACCTTGACCTTGGTCACATGACCTTGGGTCATGGTTATGTGAAACCTTCGGGTCATAAGCAACAAAATACTAAAATATGAAAGTTATCCGGCAAACAGTTCAAGAGATATAGCACGGACTGGAATGTATGTACAGTTTCATTAATTATGCACTAAGTGACCTTGACCTTGGTCACGTGGCCTTGGGTCAAGGTGATCTGAAACCTACGGGTCATAAGCAACAACATACTAAAATATGAAAGTGATCCGGCAAACGGTTCAAGAGATATAGCCCGGACAGGAATGTATGCATAATTTCATTAAAAAGGCACTAAGTGACCTTGACCTTGGTCACATGACCTTAGGTCAAGGTGATGTGAAACCTTCGGGTCATAAGCAACAACATACTACAATATGAAAGTGATCCGGCAAACGGTTCAAGAGATATAGCCCGGACAGGAATGTATGCATTGTTTCATTAAAAATGCACTAAGTGACCTTGACCTTGGTCATATGACCTAGGGTCAAGGTGATGTGAAACCTTCGCGTCATCAGCAACAACATACTAAAATATGAAAGTGATCGGGCAAACGGTTAAGGAGATATAGCCCGGACACGATGTGTGACAGACGGACAGACAGACGATGAAGGCAAAACCAGTATGTCTCCTCCCCGTTGGGGGGGGGGGGGGGGGGGGGGGGAGACATAACTATATATGCAGATCAATTTTGATATCATGAGAAAAATTTTATAATTATATACAAATGTACATTAATACATGTGGGAAGAGTGAGAGAAAGAGAGAGAGTTTTCTTAAGACAAGCAAAAAGAATATTGTATACAATGCTATTAAACTTTTCTATAAACTTTCATGATATTTAAGGGTTTTTTAATGCGTGATGTGGATTTTCTTTACGTATGATGATTTTAAACAGGAATATGACATATAGATAGAAAAATCTATTTGTTACTAAATTTATCTATTCCAGATAGCAACAAAGTGATTGAAAATCATTTTTGTGAGACAATATATATATATGTATCCAAGGGTTATAACTATATTTATTTATTCTGGATAGCAACACAGTGATTGAAAATTTTGCGAGGCCACTCATATGTATCCAAGGGTTATAAACTATATTTATCTATTCCGGATAGCAACAAGGTGGCTGAACATCACTTTTGTGGGGCCACCCATATGTATCCAAGGGTTATAAACTATATTTATCTATTCCATATAGCAACAAGGTGACTGAAAATCACTTTTGTGGTGCCACCCATATGTATCCAAGGGTTATAAACTATATTTATCTATTCCATATAGCAACAAGGTGACTGAAAATCACTTTTGTGGAATCACCCATATCAGGTTGTCATTTATACGTCTTGTAGGTATCACTGCATAAGCGTTGTCCAATGAACAGGTGAAAAGGATATAATGGATACCCAATGAACACATGTCAAGGGCGTGACTTATTTCAAATGTAGCGTCCTTGACCGTGTTTTTGATGACCAAGTTTTCTTTGATGTCGTACTTTTGTGTTCTATTGTGTTATTATTTGTTTGTTATACGAACACAAGTGTGTTTGTTTTCTACAGTGTTTGTTGTTCGTTTGTTTGTTTGTTTTCCTGTCCTAACGTGCCTTTACTGCTGCTTACAAGCAACGAATTCTCTTCTAATCACGATTCAGTTTTTGAAGAACTAGATTGTGAAAGAAAGGAGGGGATCTCCAACAACACTAGGTTGCAGCACCCACAGCAAAAACCTCCCAAAACACCCATGCAAAATTACCACTGAGGATATAATTAAACCTATTGAATGATTACATAGAAATACATCTCACAGAGACGATTGTTTAATTAATGAGTTTTTCATTGAATTTAAAGATGAGTTACTACCAATGTTACATAAATTGTTTAATATCATTCTGAATACTGGTGTTTTTCCTTACTCATGGTCTACTGCTGTCATTGTACCAATTTTTTAAAAGGGTGAAAAAAAAATCCAAATAATAATAGAGGTATTAGTTTAATTAGTAATTTGAGATAACTGTTTACTTCAATTTTGAATCGTCGATTATTACATTGGTCTAATTCAAATGATGGCATTACTGATGCTCAATTTGGTTTTCAACCTGGATATTCTACTGTAGATGCAATATTTTCTCTGTACAGTTTAATTAGCAAATCTTTGACAAATAAGAAAAGGCTTTATTGTGCTTTCATAGACTTTCGTAAGGCTTTTGACTCTGTGGACAGACTTAAACTATGGTACAAATTGTCCAAATTAAGAATAAGAGGGAAACTTTTGAATGTAATTAACAATATGTATCAAAATTTGAAATAATCTATTTGTTTAAATAATTTAAAATCAGACTTTTTCGATAACAAAATTGGCTTGATGCAGGGTGAGGTACTTCCGCCGATTTTATACGCCCTCTATGTTAATGATTTTGAGCTATTCTTCATAAATGAAAATTGTATACCGTATGATTGTAAGAATCTTAACTTATTCCTGTTAATGTATGCCGATGATTTAGTTTTATTCAGTGAAAGTGTTTCAGGTTTACAAGATCAATTAAATGCATTATACAAATATTCTAGTTCATGGGGGCTCTCAGTTAATTCTGATAAGTCAAAAATTGTTGTTTTTAGAAATGGGGGAAGAGTTAGAGCAAATGAAAGATGGACTTTTGATGGGGAGTTCATCGAAATTGTGGAAAATTTTAATTACTTGGGCATTTTATTGAACTACAACAATAAATTAACTGAATCTCATCATGCTGATCAAGGAAGGAAAGCTATGTTTTCTCTTTTAAGTAAAACTAAGAATATGTATTTGAATATTGAAACATTAATTTCACTTTTTGTGTCGCCTGCGAAGCATAGCGACACTTAGGGATCACTTTGTCCGTTGTCCGTCTGTCTGTCTGTCACACTTTGGGTGTCACAGCCCATAACTTTTGATTGGTAAGTGATAGGGCTTTGATATTCCACATGTGTATTCCTTGTGACAAGACCTTCCTACACATACCTTAATTTTTGACCTAGTGACCTTGACCTACTTTTCACAAAAATGACGAATGGATATATCTTTTGATTTGTAGGTGATAGGGCTTTGATATTCCACATGTGCAATCCTTGTGGCAAGACTTTTCAACACATACCATAATTTTTGACCTTGTGACCTTGACCTAGATATTTGACCTACTTTTGAAAAAAAGATATTATTCGCTATATCTTTTGATTGGTAAGTGATAGGGCTTTGATATTTCACGTGTGTATTCCTTGTGACAAGACCTTCCTACACATACCTTAATTTTTGACCTAGTGACCTTGACCTACATATTTGACCTACTTTTCAAAAAAATGAAGAATGGATATATCTTTTGAGTTGTAAGTGATAGGGCTTTGATATTTCACGTGTATTCCTTGTGACAAGACCTTTCTACACAGACAATAAAATTTGACCTTTTGACCTTGATCTAGATATTTGACCTACTTTTCAAGGAAAGTCATATTGGCTATATCTTTTGATTGGTAGGTGATAGGACTTTGATATTTTCCTTGTAACAATGCCATTCTACACATACCACAGTTTTTTAACCTTTTGACCTTGACCTATATATTTGACCTACTTTTCAAAAAAATTAAGAATGGATATATCTTTTGATTGGTAAGTGATAGGGCTTTGGTATTTCACATGTGTATTCCTTGTGACAAGACCTTTCTACACAGACCATAAAATTTGACCTTTTGACCTTGATCTAGATATTTGACCTACTTTTCAAGGAAAGTCATATTGGCTATATCTTTTGATTGGTAGGTGATAGGACTTTGATATTTCACATGTATTTTCCTTGTAACAATGCCATTCTACACATACCACAAATTTTTAACCTTTTGACCTTGACCTACAAATTTGACCTACTTTTCAAAAAAATAAGAATGGATATATCTTTTGATTGGTAAGTGATAGGGCTTTGGTATTTCACATGTGTATTCCTTGTGACAAGACCTTTCTACACAGACCATAAAATTTGACCTTTTGACCTTGATCTAGATATTTGACCTACTTTTCAAGAAAAGTAATATTGGCTACATCTTTTGATTGGTAGATGATCGGGTGTTGATATTTCACATGTATTATCCTTGTAACAATGCCATTCTAAACATACCATAATTTTTTACCTTTTGACCTTGACCTAGCTATTTGACCTTCTTTTCTAAGGTTGTATATATCTTTTGATTGGTAGGTGATAGGTCTTTAATATTTCTTATGATGAGACCTTTTTGTTACCAATTTTTACGTATTGACCTTGACCTAGATGATTGACACTCTTTTCTGAAAATTTGAGAATGACCATATCTTTTAATTTGTAATTAAGAGGTCTGATATTTCAAATGAATTTCATATGTCAAGACTTTTCTACTGATACGAATAATTTTGATCCACTTTCTAGAATAATAATCAAACCGCTTCGCAGGCGACACAAGCATTCCTTGGATTGCTATTTTTGATTGTAATATTACAATTGTGCTGCTCTACGGTTCTGAGATATGGGGTTATCATAAAGGCAGAAATATAGAGAAAATTCATCTTCAATTCTTTAAGTCTGTACTAGGTCTTAAAAAGTCTACATGTAGTAATCTTATCTATAATGAATTGTGAAGATTGCCTCTAAGATATATAAGAACTTTCAACATGTTAAAATGTTGGAGAAAATTATTGATTACACAGAATTGTATATTAAAATCATATTATGAATTGTTGCTTGATGATGTAAACTTAGGAAAAGAAAATTGGTTGGCAAATGTGAAAAATGAAATTTTCAGATTAGGTTATGATGACCTCTGGTTAAATCAGACTTGTGATGTTGAATTTCTACCACTTTTAAAACAAACAATCATGGATCAGGCAATACAAGAATTACGTAGTTTTATTGACACTTCAAGCAAATAACTCATTTGCAGATATTTAACCACTAATTTTTGCCTGCATTATTTACGTAAACCTATAGATATCTCATTAGTTAAATTGATATCAAATTCAGAATTTCTTCTCATAATCTTGCTATCGAGACTGGCAGATATAATTGACAAATTTTAAATGAAAGATTGTGTTGTTTTTGTGTAGATAAAATAGAGGACGAATTTCATTTCATATTACAATGTCCTGCTTATCAGGTCCTACGAGTGAAGTACATTAAACCATATTTTTGTTAAAGACCCTCTGCTTATAAATTAATTCAGTAACTTTCATCAGAAAATGTGTCAGCGCTTAGAAACCTAGGAAAATTCTTGATTGCTTTATCTTGTAATGTTTTCATTTTCCAATCTAATCAGTTATGTGTAACATGTACAACAACAAAAAATACAATTTTGATTACATATTTGTCATGGTATATATGGATTCCATTGATTTGTAATTTGCATTTTGTTCATTCTCTGTATATGTATGTGTGTATATATGTTGCTGATGAGCCTTTGGCTCAACGTCTTTTGAAATAAATTATTTATTAAATTATAAAATTATTAATTCAATTATTTGACTAATCAGAGGTCATCCTGTAATTGTCTTTCTTCTGAAAACAGGAAGTGAATCTGAGAGTTTACAATTGCTAGGAAGATTTATGGTAACCTCCCTTTTCTTTCTCTCTGTACTTAAGTACATAATATCTGTATAACTGATAGGCCCTGTGATCCACCATCCTACATCCATCTCTTACCCACTCTATCTAATCCACCTCATTTTAATCCAATTCTATCCCATCCTTTCCTACATTCATCTAAATGACTCAACAATGATTCATTCATTAGTAGTAAATTAATTTAATGAATAATTATTAAGATGATAAAATATGGCTGCGGAAGTAAAAACTGCCTATAGCCATAACAAAAGTAGGCTCGAATCCGGCCTTTAATTTGCCCCATTATATATCACGCCATGTTATAAAGGTACCTAAAGGTTTATATATTAGCGATCTGAAATGAGATTATCCGAAATTAGCAGCAGCTATTCTGATATTGTTCTTTGACATTCATTAATTTTTGCTATGAAACGTTAAGTAAAATACATCAATCTTATGTATGTACTCCAGACATTAATATATATAAACTATCTTTGCACCCTTTAAATGCCTCAATTGAAATATTGATATTACGAGGCACAAGAGGGTGCAAGACCGCGATCTCGTGACTTTAAAGAAGGAATCTTAATTTGTTATATTTTATCTTCCTCCCTGCAGGGACTTTTAAAATGATCCCGATGTGGGATATCTGAGTGTATTATTAGACAGAGTGGAACTGCTTATAAGAGCATTTGTACAATGTACGTGTTGCAAATTTATTGTTTATGCACTCACAGGGCCTTTCAGATATAGCGAGAGTATGCTGCAAAGAGAAGAGGGAAAGAAAAGTGCATCTGAGAGTTTACAACTGCTAGGAAGATTTATGGTGACCTCCCTTTTCTTTCTCTCTGTACTCTAGTACATAATATCTGTATAACTGATAGGCCTTGTGTATACACTCAGGAAAAAGACCAGGAAAATTATACGATTTGAAATGTTTCGATAATACTTCCGATGATTGTATATAGGAAAATATGCCAATGCAAGCTTAAAAGATAACCTATATTGCTTTCTTTTATTGTGTCGCCTGCGAAACATAGCGACACTTAGGGATCACTTTGTCCGTCTGTCTGTCACACTTGGATGTCACACCCTTTAAAAGTGATTCTTGAGTGTCGCTATGTTTGGCAGGCGACGCATGCATTCCTTGGAATTATTTTTACTAATATGCAGGAAATCCTCAAAGCAGAAGGAAGGGATCGATTTGCCCGGTGTCTGTCTGTCACACTTTTATGTAGTCACTTTTATGTAGTCACAATTTTATGTAGTCACACTTTTATGTAGTCACAATTTCATATAAAAGTATCCTTATGTGTTGCTATGTTTCCCAGACGTAACATGCATTCCTTGAAATAATGCGACTTTTTTTAACTTTGATGATCAGATGAAGAATTGTTTTTGAAAGGCATGAAAAAAGCTGCTGACAAATTCATATTAACAATCAAGTTTATGATTATATCGAGATATCAAAGCCAAATATGGTGATGTATCCGGAAAAAAAAGATGTAAGATAAAAATTAAAGAAATTAAAAAAAGCCATTCATTAAGAAATCTTTAACAGGGATAAAACAAAGGAGGGGATCTCCAACAACACCAGGTTGTAGCACCTACAGCAAAAGCCCAAAATACCCAATGCAAAAACACACAGCAGACAAACACAGAAAGAGACGCGTAAGGGACAAGGAACGTCAACGCACAACACAGAAACATCAAACACAAAAGACTACACATAAACCAACGAGACCAATGGGCAACCGGTGTCGACTTAGGACGGCCATCTGCAACGGAAATAGCAGAAGGTATGGTTATCCTGGATAACGTGCGCACAACCCTCCCACTTTTCCGATTACCCAGAGGTCTCGAAGAACGCACAATTATGGTGTAAAACAACCTCCTCACTGTCAGATGACCACACACAAACAAGACCGCAAAAAGCAGGGGCCCAAGCAACACAGATGGATATGTAAGTGGATATAAAAAGAGGGCGTACGTAATACAATCCGTGCTCTGCCGCCGCGAGCTCATGTATGTTATCATCCGAGGAGTCCGACTGACATTCAGACAGGACAGGTGGTCGGGGCCCTGTCTTCTCTGAAGAGGTTTGGACAGGGCCCGTCATGGAGTCCCGTCGTCACAGTCAGTCAGAGTGCAAGTTTTAAGAATGCGCTTGTACAAGACTACATTTGTCAAATACCAAGCCTAGTGTCCGTCTGGTGAATATTTGAAGTTAGTCAGGAGTTTGAATATCAAACAGAGAGAATTCTTTACGCATGTTCTGCAATGGATTAATACTAAGGATCAGCCTCTTTATGCATTTTTATCAGGAGGTGCTGGTGTTGAAAAATCAGTATTGATTAAAGCTATGTACCAGGCTTTACATAGACAGTTACACTCAATAGAAGGTGAAGATCCAGATGACATTAGAATCTTATTATGTGCCTTTACTGGTAAAGCAGCATATAACATAAATGGCGTAACAATTGCCTCTGCGTTTCACAAAAAAATATAACCAGAGCAACCAATCGATGAGTTCGGATGAATTGAATACATTCCGAATGAAGTACAGAAACCTTTCTGTAGTAATAATTAATGAAATATCAATGGTTGGTGGGAAAATGCTTTATTGACTGCAGATTGAAACAGTTAACTGCGACAAATAAACCTTTCGGTGGAATAAGTATAATTGCTGTAGGGGATCTGTTTCAGTTACAACCTGTTGGTGATTCATGGATATTCTCTGACTTGTCTGATGGGTCTCAAGCTCTAGCAACAAATTTATGGAAAGAGCATTTTGGCATATTTGAATTGACCCAGATTATGAGACAGAAAGATGACATGAATTTCGCAAATCTTCTCAATAGACTACGAACAAATAATTTAACAGAGGACGACAAAGCTGAAATTGAGAAGCATAATGTCAGTCCAGCTCAGGAAAATTATCCAATGAACGTTCCTCATTTGTTTGTTGAAATTAAATTTGTGGACAACTTCAATAAAGATTTCACTGACACTTTGTCTACAGTAAAAGTCGAGGTCTTAAGTCATGATGCCGTAGTAGCAGATTTACCAAAATCTGCCAAAGACAGACTCTTGAAAAGCTTACCAATGGATTCGAGTAAAACAGCAAATATAGCACATTCATTAGTTCTTGCAGTTGGGATGATTTATGACATCACCGTTAATCTAGATGTTAAATGGTTCTACCTGTATTGTGAAATATATTGAAAATCGAATTCCTCAAACTTCAAGACCAAGCGTTGTGTGGGTTCTATTCAGCGACGTTACAATTGGGTCAAATACAAGACAGAAGTATAAGCATTTGTACAATGTACACATTGACCCTTTGTGGACCCCAATCTTCGATGTGAATAGGAATTTCCTGTACAACTACAAATCTTATCAAAGAATACAATTTCCACTTAAGCCAGCAGCTGCTAAAACTGTTCACAAGGCACAGGGATGTACAGTAGACGAGATTGTCATTGATTTGTCGCAAAGCAGAACAAGAAAAACTCCACATATTCATTATGTAGCGATGAGCAGAGTAAGGACGTTTGAAAAACTACATATTTTGAATTTCAATCATGCTGCCCTGGGAACTGATGATCGAGTCAAAGACGAAATGAACAGACTTCGAGAGGAAGCAAACTTAGAATTATGTTACAAAACTTTATACGATGTTGACTCGTGTTATTTCAAATTAGCTTTTAACAATGCACGGTCGTTTCACAAGCATTTTGCTGATATTTCTGTAGATCCAAATATATTAGCCGCAGACGTTATTGGTATTATGGAGTCAAGGCTATTTTATTCAGATGTAGATGAAACTTATACGCTGGATGGTTTTCAGATACACAGATGTGATCAACACAGTCAAAGTGGCAAAAGACCTAGTCATGGGCTGGTTTTGTATCTTAAAGAATACTTAGAATGTAAGCAAGTAATCAGTTACAGTACAGATAAAGTTGAATGGTTGTTCTGTGAAACATTTCATCCTAAAATCGGATCAATTCAGCTAATTTGCACCCAGTATGTAAATAAGGAAACTACAAACATGCACTCAATTCTTGACTTACTTTTCGCAAATGAACCAAACATTGTTTCGGAAACCATTGAATGTGCATGGTCAGACCACAAAATAGTGACTGCATTTATCTAAAAGATTAGTATTAGCAAACTTTAATTTATCTGGGGCGCTATAACCTTTTTTAGGGATGCTGTGACACAGCCCCTCCCTATTTTTTTTTTCATGTTCCCGGAATCAAACATCCGGGACATATAGGTTTTGATCCGTCTCTCTTTTCTTAGAGATGCATATGGACTCACGGGGCTCGATTCCCGACGCAGTCATATGAGTGTTGAATGTCATATCCATTCAGTCGTCCCTACCTATTCTCCTGACCGGGGGGACAATGAACAGCCCAGTTGGGTACCCATGTTCATGCTGCGGCAGGGTATCCACGTGTGGTGGCACCTTATAAAAGCCGTTGGAAATACGGACCAATTCCAAGCAGTACATGATTATACAACCCTCCTGCATATATGCATACACCACATACACAAGTGGAGGGTGGGCATGAAATGGGGTAGCACTCCGCCCCTTAAATAATAAAGGGGGCTATGAGGCATCCCAAAGGTGAATGGCCTGGCGATAATACTCTGTAACGGGCAGTTGGTCAATGAGTTCCCCCAAAGCATGTAAGATCAATACAGCCAACTGATCTAATAGAGGTCTGCCAGGTGCCCAAACGAAAGAAAAAAAAAATCGATGTGAATACCTATTAGTGCTTAGATCAAACTGTAAAATATACAGAATATAAAAGTAACGTTGTGGGTGCTACGAGAATTCTGTACCTACTGGTTAGGAAAGACTTCTTAGACCATTATGTTTCGGTTGAGGGGCGTTGGCGGTAAGGTTAAAAGAGGATAAAAGACAAGTCCATCGCTCCGAATTGATCAAACTCCGACTACCGTGGCGGCCCTGGACTCGTAAGATGATTCTAATAAAGATAATTATGAAAGTAGGATATATGTTCGGCCTACTTAGTGCTTTAAAATTCCTTCGGTGGTATTGTGGTACCCATTTTGTAAGAAATAAGATGCACTTACGTGTACGTTATTGCTTCAAATGTCATCAAGACTTTAAAGAATACTGACAGCTGATTATTCCCCGTGGGTCCATATGCATTTTTAAAGTTTCTTTCTGTCAGAATTTTAAGATTAAGGCATAATGTAAGCCTATAGCCTACAGGTTATGGCTGTAGTTCGCGTTGTGTATTAATCAGTCATTTTGAAAACTATAAACAGAAGTCCGAATTAAAGTTCTAAGTTTATTTAAATCGTAACATCTTAGTCATAGCAGTATGAGAGCGCAACTTAAACACTACTGAAACTGGAGTGATCGGCAAAAACGATGCGCCGAGTATATATGTGGACGATTGGAAATTGCTAACACCTGCACGAAATAATAAGTTATTGGTTTTTTTTTATTAAAAAGACATTTTGGAAATTAGATTCTTCCCAATACAGAACAATAATGGCTTTTACGGGGAGATTTCCAATTAGCTTTCAATTAACTCGTACGGAAAACAAAGACTAAAGTACATGCAGGTGTGCAAATTTCTACAGTGTTTTCAGCATCTTGGGAATCAAATTAAACAGATTACAGAATTTACAAACTAGAATTTGATTGTCTCAAAATGAAGTTCAAACTTAAAGTCAAGAAATTAAGTTATAATGATTCCCCTTTTACTATAGAAAACTCAAGTTAGCAATTTCCATATACATGTAACTAATTAATATGAATAATTAATTAGCTTAATTATTGTGGGGGAGAGGCCATATGGTTACAATACTCCCCCACTTTAGAAAATAACCAAGATTCAAATTGTTTGGATTTCAATTGTTATTCTGAACTTTAAGATAACTTTCAATTACCATCCAAAACTTTGTGTGAATCTGTTATAATACTTGGTTATTTTCTAAACGCATGGCCTTGACACCACAATAATGCATAACATCTGGGTTCACTCTGATTAATAAGATCAAATTAAAGCACATAAAATGAAAGTCATTTTCATGCAGAGTTTTTTTTTTTTCACCGTTCTTAAAGAGTGACCCTATTTTCATCTGATTATCAATGTTCACTGTCCATGACCTACAAAAGAAATACATTTACCCAATACGTACCTTAAAATTATGTATGCATAGTAAGCAATGTACAAAAGCAATTATCAATAACAATCATGAATAAGATGCATAATACATATTAAGTATTAAACATTTACTCTGCTTTTTTCACCTAAACACAACACCGGTTTAATTCACTTCTTTAGCTTCTCTTCTTACGGCCGTCTTTGGTTTAGTTCCGAACGTCTTAATTAGGTTTCGTCTACGGTCCCTCTTCGTGAATTTTGTAACCTCCGAGGAGTATAACGAATGATTCGGACCTCTTTGTCGTCTTCTTGGTTTGGTATACCAATAATCATCGAATCGTCATCTGTTTTGTCTTCTTTCTCCATCCGGAATTTGGAGTTTATCTTCCATCTGGACCCTGCTTTGACGCATCTTGGTATTAGTGACGTTACCAAGATCTTCCCGTAATCTGGATGACGCCATGCACCCAGAAAAGCGACGGGGTATTCAATGCTCTCATTCAAAGCGTCGATCAAGTAGGTCATTAAGTGCAAAATGTCCAATCTGGTTCTGCTGTCATCAATTTCGCTATGACATATTTCACCCTGTCATATAATCTGCGAAATAATGTTAATAGTGACGGGCTGGTTTGACATCCGGCCACACGGACAACATCGTGCACAGAGATACCTGACGTCACTGCTTCAGACTTCTTTTCTGCTACCGTCTGATTTGATTTAATGTCTTTGTGATAAACCTGTACGCTTATATGTCTCTCGTATCACAACAGGCGATTCCAATCACAAAGTTCATGGGTAAACTGCACATCTTTTAACTGTTTTATCTTGCATCGTCGTCTAATCCCAGCGATAAAAGTATCAAGTCTGCATCATTATTACACTGATAAGTTTCACATCATTGTCTTTGGTTACAAGTAGTTTATGACATCGGATTTTCTCTGTACCTCTAATTGACCACAATTTTGAATTTACAAAAATAATTTAGATGCCTGTACCAAAACTAAGTGAATGATTTCCAAAATAAGATTTTTTATCAATACTTGGATAAAGTTAATTTTGAAAACTTTGTATATTCACTGACTTTGTACGAATTACAGGTCTTCTGTATTTTTTAGACGAATACAAAAATCTAATTAATAAAGAAAACATATCTGTAGCAATTAAAACTTTTTATTATAAATTCTGAAAAACTTTCTGAAATGAAATACAATGTCTATGCATGTCGCTTGTCAAACGTTAATGTCTCGGCGTAGTGATTACTCGTAGATACTACACATCTGTAGCCGATAAAAAATAAGAGACCGTCAATGAAATTCCAACACTGGGAAAACGAGCAAGAAAGGTCAAACTTATTGACTGATGAGTGAGAATTGTAACATGAATACCCAAAATGAAGGCCAATTAAAACTACAAAGTGCAAGAAGCAGAGTACTATTGGGGTTAAATGAATAATCAAACACAAAAACATGCAAACTAAGGGTATACTGTTGCTACTATATACATCGCGATCGCGATTGACTCCTGATTTACGTTGAAACGAAACTACGAAATAATCTCGACCGATTATTTTTTTTATTTAAGATATTTACCATTTCCTCCCTTTCTTGAAATAACAAAAAATTAAGACCTCCAAAATGACAGCACAAAACATACATAAGATGATGAATACTACGATGTTAATCATATAATCCGAAAAAATTACGTGCTCTCGCATAGCACAAATAAGAAATGACAGGGTTGTATACACAACAAACCCAAACGAACCTTCTACGTTCCCAGAAATCTCTACTGGTGCCATTTTTCGGCGTTTCATCGCCATATACCGAGCAAATTCCACAGCTCATCACCTAACAGTGAAATATATGGTTTCCATCGAAGTATCCTCTTAACTGTAATGTACCATCATATTGAACAATCTTACAGAGACGGGTCCTCTCCTGTCTCTTACTACAGTCCCACGCCTTTTTTCCGGCGTTCTAACGACATAATGGGACCCTGATCTAGAACTGACTCAGTGGCTGAGAAAAACCGAAATCCCCAAAACGACCGAAACCTAAATCTTCAATCAACTCAAAATTACGTGAAACTCGACCGATTCCAAAAATATTAAATGTTACTTCGTTGTCTCTATCCGTCATTTCTTATCGAAAATATCTGAGAAAAAAACTCTGATCCGATTTCTTCAAAAAAAAAAAATTCGCTTAAAACTTTCAAAAATTTTAAAATAACATTAAACATGGTCAATCAATCTGAGATTACATTGAGAAATTAAATGTGTCATACCTTTTACGATCGCGCATTTTGTTTACAGCATAGAGTTCATCGTCTCATTGTTAAATCCTGGTTCCGCGGCGTGCATCTTCATATTTCCCCTGGTACGTTTAGGTCACGGTACCAAATAAAACCTTGTTATCATATTTTCCCTGGTTCGTTTAGGTCACGGCGCCAAAATACAACTTGTAAGCCTATAGCCTACAGGTTATGGGTGTAGTTCGCGTTGTGTATTAATCAGTCATTTTGAAAACTATAAACAGAAGTCCGAATAAAAGTTCTAAGTTTATTTAAATTGTAACATCTTAGTCATAGCAGTATGAGAGCGCAACTTAAACACTACTGAAACTGGAGTGATCGGCAAAAACGATGCGCCGAGTATATATGTGGACGATTGGAAATTGCTAACACCTGCACGAAATAATAAGTTATTGGTTTTTTATTAAAAAGACACTTTGGAAATTAGATTCTTCCCAATACAGAACAATAATGGCTTTTACGGGGAGATTTCCAATTAGCTTTCAATTAACTCGTACGGAAAACAAAGACTAAAGTACATGCAGGTGTGCAAATTACTACAGTGTTTTCAGCATCTTGGGAATCAAATTAAACAGATTACAGAATTTACAAACTAGAATTTGATTGTCTCAATATGAAGTTCAAACTTAAAGTCAAGAAATTAAGTTATAATGATTCCCCTTTTACTATAGAAAACTCAAGTTAGCAATTTCCATATACATGTAACTAATTAATATGAATAATTAATTAGCTTAATTATTGTGGGGGAGAGGCCATATGGTTACAATAACTTCTTCAATAATGTCAGATTTTGCTTACAAAGAAAGTGCATCCTTGTTTCACTGACACTTCCATTTATTTTATTTCAAGGGACATTAAAAATGTTTAAATTAATATATGGTACGTTGATTTGGAGGCCGTTTTATTCTAAAAAGTATGGAGAGCGGCTTATGTAATTAAATGTTAACTTAATTCTCATAAGTCGTTCTGAATAACTTAGATTTTTTATTCTATATGTACCTTTTCTTCCGTCCTCTTCAAATATGGACCTTTTCTGTATTTTGTATTCTGTATGAACACATTCACCCCATGTTACTGTTGTTAACCTATGTACGTGTATATACAATTTGTAACATAAAACCCTCCCCGTCTTGAAAATCTAATGATCCTTTCGTAATTTAAATTTGTTTAATTAAATTTATTAGAGACTACAACAGTATATGATGTAAAAAGAGTAACAAAGTCATGTTATATATATGTTGCTTCAAAATGTAAAGACTGAGACATTGTTATTTTTATGAACATGATAATTTTAAGAGTTTTATTTATAAAAAAATTGTTGAAATGATAACAACATGATAATTTTAAGAGTTTTGTTTAAAAAAATGGTTGAAATGTTGAAAAAATTTGACTTCCGGTTATTACGTGTATCATGTAGAGTGTCGAAAAGAGGGAACCAATATATTTTGGTTTTGTCATATGAAGAATGGGTACAACTACTAATTAAAAAGTATCATAGACTTGAATTAAGGCACCAGGTACACATCCGTGCTGCAATTTCGCGTACGAATTGCGAACTGAAAAGAAGATGCAGACCAGAATTGTAGGAAGTCGCGACGACGTTAAATTAAAATTTCGTAAAGATAAAAGTAATGAATGGCAGTGGCATACAGTTGTGTATTGATTCATTGATCAGGGATACAGAAAGCCATTAGCGAACACCGAATCTATTTTCGATCCTTTGATAGTGAAAGTGACACACAGTACCGACTTACCGATTCAGAAGACAATGACATACAAGGTCCGCGTACCAAACTTCCAGACAACTCACCAGAAGATGAAGGTCCAGTGGTGCCTGAGTTTATTTCTTTATTTTTTGTTTGTGCTCTTTCATGATATATATATAATTACAAAATTGAATCATAATATTTCTATGTAGACTCTAGACATAATAATGTATGTTCAGTGCTGTCGAAACACGTTAGACCTGTCAGACAGTCGGTCGTTTTAGAAATTATCAAATGTCCGACAAAATATTTACTGTCAGTTCCATTATACACGTACAGTGTTGGCTATTGAAAGTTTAGCATTTTTAACCAAAGATATGTATTAGTTACATGTATATGAATAATTTTGTGTTGCTCATACCATATAAAGCTGCATATAATTGATTGTTTTAGACCGGATGTAAGATAAACCATTGGTAAAGAAAAAGGTGCCTTATGCCTGTAGAAAAAAAAAATCATTAAGATACGGTCCGGCACAATTCTGTTCGGTCCGGCAAAAATGTCTATTTCGACAGCGCTGTATCTTAATTTGAAATTAGCTGATGCATTTTTGCTGTGTTTTCTTTTTTTCTCGTATTTCCTTTTGTTTTTGTTCCTTATTTTAAGTTTCTCAAACCAAAGAAATGGGTATGTGATGATATTCATGATTTACGCATAGTTGAATTTTGATTATATTTGTGCTTATTTGCAAGAATATTGACCAATCGATTATATCATGGTTTACGAATATAAAATGTAGTTAATTTTCGAGAATATTTGTGTTTATTTGCAGAATGTTGACTACATGTAATAGATTCAATGACAGTGATATGTTATTGTATGTTATGACAGACATTACCTTCTTTAAGCAAAATGTTGACTTGAATTGACTTAGAAACTAAAAGAATCGTTCATAAAAAGAAATACTGATAAGCTTTAGTGGTTTAAAATTTGAAATTAATCAAATCAAATCACATTCGGCATTAGAAATTGATGATCAATAAACCTTGATTAAATTTGTTAACAACGTTTACTTATTAATTCTTTATCATTTTGATAATTCCATTGGTCAATTATACCAATTATACAGGCATCGAACAAAGTTTGATTGAAAATGTAGGACAAGGATTACCGGATTCAGGGGCGTAGCTGCCTATACGCCAGCACGCCATGGCGTGCACATCGTGGTGATAAAAAAATGTGTGTGTGTGTGTGTGTGAGATAGAGAGAGACACTCTGTGAAACTGATGAAAAATTGCACACAATATTTTATTCCTGGCTCTCTATTTCAGATTTTATATTTAAGAACTCTTCAAGTAACGCAATCTTCTCTAAAGTTGCATTTTAGCAACACCCCCCCCCCCCCCCCCCCCCATGTTCGTTTTACTAAGGCCTTACGGTTAACTACATCAGGCTGTTTTAATAACTTTTCTAGACATGGAAAATAAAGTTTGATACACCAGACATGCATGTTTGGACACCGAATCCTCATTTGTGGTTTTTCAAGCCAAAATGATTCAAAGATAGCAATACATAAATATTCTAAAAGTGTAGCGTCCTTGTGAAATCACAGATTTCTCGTAAAAAGTGAGCGGCTCCAAATCATAAGTTGTATCCTTTCCGAGGCACAATCAAATGAAAGCTTTGTCCAGTTCAATTTGAGGGCCGGTTTAAGCGGGTGCCAGTTTACCTGCTACTTTTTTTTTCTTCTGAAATTCAGGTTTGCGAGTGACGTGTTCAGCGTTTGAGAATTCAGTGACTTTATTCAATTTCTTAAACCATGAGACGAGTTTATCCTTGAAAGAGAGATTCAAGTCAGTTTTTGACGTTGTGTTAGGAATGACCATATCCCTTTATTTCAAGCGTAATTTCCGATAAAAAATAGGGGGGGGGGCAACCCCCACCAGCAGTAGGGGTGACCCCCTCCCGCACCCTCCCCTCTCGGCGCTGTACCCCTCGGATGAAGCCTTCGGCTTCATGTTTTATATATATGTATCTGGCGTGTACTTCAATATCGTCTAGCTACGCCCCTGGGATTACACATTTAATATAATAGTAGAAGTGCGAGGGAACACCAGGAGCAAAAACGTCGCTGGTGCGAAAACGTTTTGGAGCGAAGTTACCCTACACAATTCGCGCCAAAACATCACACCAACTCAAGGCAAAGATGGCGACCCCAGACAAGAAAATGAAAATGTCAGATGACACTGAGACAGTGAATGGATATTTGCATGAAGTATCCCCAATGAAAAACTTACCTAACCTTGTGGGCGCGATACAGCCTAAACCGTTGGTCCTAGAAAATTCAAATTTACCTTGTAGATAGCTTATGGTGAGACGAGGATCCCTATTGATTTTCAAATTCTAAAACTTATCATCAGCATTTTTGAATTTGTTTCCATACTCGAAGGAAAAAAATACGACATATGACTTGTAAAAAAATAGATTGCTTTATCTATATACATTATAATACACATAAACCTATAATACAATATAAAAAATGATCAATAAATAAAACATATTCAATACTAGTACTTTGATAAACATATACAATTTATATACAATTCAAGTTTATTTACATAGAAATATGTATAGATGTTGATAAACATGCAACATATTTAGATCTATGTACACTCACAATATTTATGGTAATTATAAGTATAACTAAAACCCAGAAGTACACAAGGCAAGCAACTGGTTTAAAATTCATTCATTGTCGTTTGTTTTATTCTCATTATTTCAGAACATTATCTTCGATACCGGTATCTTTCTAAATTAATTCATAAATTTAGTCCAAAAGATCATTTTTTTAATAATAAGTCTTAAAGAAATTAACACGTTACTAGTTGCTTGCCTGATCATGAGGCGGATCCAGAATGACGCTTAAGGGGTGATCGATTTTAGCAAAAACATGTTTTAACCAAAAAAAATCAAAATTTCAGATTTAATTTTTGTGTTATATAAAGGAATTTTCCGATAATAAAAACAAACTCTACGATTTCATTGAGAATAAGAAACGAAATATGTATGTATATTTATGAAAGAATTCTTAAAGAAAACAAGAAGTCCGAATTAATTTGATCCCCTTTCTGGATTCGCCCATGTTAGTATATTTCCGATACTTTGAGAGAATCAAGATCTTTCTTCTCAATTCCTGCAAAGCGCAAATCTATGTTTTGCGTTTTAAGTATACTTAAAACTGCCATAAACACTGCAAAAAATTCTTCGCCATGCTCCGCCGTCTCTTCAGATGTAAGAACATGGCAAAATTCATGTATAAAGGTATCGAATACCTCTAAATAAGTTGAATGTTTATCAACATCTATACATATTTCTGCAATACTCAAACTTGAGTAGGTTGTCATTCCTACATCATTTTTAAGAGGTTTAAATTTCAAAGAAATACAGGTGAATCTTGTTCTCCTGTCCCCAATGTATTTTTTGAGGAAGGAGATACAAGTCAATATAACATTTAAACAAATATCAAACGAAAGAATAGCACTAGATTTTTGAGCAGTGTCTGAAAAGTCACTTGCACTATATGCGTAGCCAACCTTAATGAAAGCGTCTACAGCACTATGTTTGACTACAGGACTTGATCTGTGTACCTGCGTTGCCCCTGCCGGTTTCCTTGTTGTCAAACTTATGTCCTTTAGAAACCGTGTCCCCTGGCCATTATCGTTGAGGAACATTATCATTGACGACACCTTCACTATCAGCTTTAATTAAAAAAAAAGTATGTACATAATGTAAAAAAAGAAGGTTTGAAAAAAGTATAACGATTTTTTTCTATTTATAAAATTGTGAAAGCATTTTATGTATAGTGAAAAACTTCCTGTTTCGATTTCTATGTCGACCGAAGATAGCCGATTATAGTCGAAGTTTGGAAGTATTGTTTTTGCCGAGCATATCTATATATATATAATAATATATATAATATCTATATGATTTAAATTTTTTTTTTTTTTCATTGAATAAATTGGAAAGTTCTTTTTACAAAATAATGTACTTTTTTTCTTACTTGCATTTGAAAAGAAAGAATCAAAATTAAAAAGAAAGACATATATATCTATATAGTCTTAAGCTGCTATTTTAAAAATAAAGATACATACCTCATACAGTACACGAAATTGTTTTGCATGTGAAATGCACCTGGCAAAATCTGTCAAACACGGAAATCCGTACAATTGAAAAATCATTTTCTTCTTCTTTTTTGGTATCCAACAAACCGTTCTCTTTCAAAATTTTGATCGAAGTGAATAAGACTATGTTTTTTTTTTTCATTTTTTTTGGGAGACGCCAATACAAATAAGTAATTTTATGAATGACGTGAAAAAATGTCGGCAGAATTCTAAAAAGTTCCTTGTTTTTCTTGTATACAAAAGTAGATCCCACAAAAAATACCAAATTTAGCCATACTGTGCCAATCTGTGATTATAAGGATTTGCAATTAAGGTCAAGAGTAATACTTTAACCATGTCCCGTTTTTTTTTTCTTACTATCTATGTATAATATATTACATATATATTTATTATCATCTAACGATGAGAATGTAAATAAACCTTTCTCAAAATTAATTTTAAGGTATTATAAATGTAATTATATTATATACAAGTGTTGACAATGTTCACCGGTGATTAACGAAGTACATGCTTAGACTTCGGCAAAAGTCGGCAAGCCTTGATGTGTCCATCTACTCTCTTTTTTTTTCTACTTCTTCATTTTTATTTCAATTTTTTTAGTTTTAATACATGAATAGTTAATATATGAAATGAAAAAAGCCAAAATATATGTATACATGTTTTTCCAAAAAATGCACAAAAGTACGCATCTAAGTACTTTTTTTTTTTAATTTGAGTGTGTATATATATATATATATATATATATTTGTCTTCCGAGAGAGAGAGAAGTCTAGACAGTTTCCAAAGTCTAGACAGTCCAGGGCGGCGAATTCTTTTGAAAAACCCACGGCCCGGCACCGCGACGGCGGCCCAGTCTTTGAAAATGCCGACCGATGGACTGTGCGCGGACCATTCTTGCACGTGCTCATGGAATCGCCTGCAGGTGTCCATGGACTACCCCCTCACTATGGTCATAAATAGGGCATGTCCATCCTCAGCATCATTATACGATTTGAATGTTCAAGATGATCATCAAACTCCTGTTAATGATATTCTTCTTGACACACATTTCTCATGCTGAGAAATGTCAGAAGTCCAATGGCATGCTAATGTGATGCTGAAGGGGGTAACAAGCTGTGTTGTTGACAGACTAACCGCCACTTACATCGACCTGACAAAGTACAGCGAGCTGAGAAGATTTGAGGCAATCCATTCGAAGACCACTTGTGAAAAAATCTACAGGAACCAGGATTTGTTATTGATTTTGAATGGCCAAGTCTGCCCAAGGGACCAAGAGGTATTAAATTTGATTATGTGTAAATATGAAAATAAATTAAAAGAAAAAATATATGATAAATTAATAATCCTTAAAAACAACAAACAAGAAAAAAATCGGAACAATTACTTAAAAAATTACTTACATTTTTTTAATTTTAATTTTGTTGGCGATAGGTTTGAATTCAATTGTTTTTTCAATAAATGATCATAATATCTTGTCTTATATCTGTACAAGGCTTTTTTTTTCTTTTTAGTTAACCATCAGCTTATGGATTTCTATGCCGACCACCACCCTGACTACCCTCAGCACTAACCTCAGTAGCGCCATCACATTAAGTAAGTAAAATTAATTCCATTATGATTCTGATATTTCTTATGCATTTTTACTGATCATAAATAATCAAGCGAATTTTTTTGAAATAAGAATTATTTAAAAAAATTTCTTTCGTTATAATTGCAGACATGCCTTGGATCTATGCAACTATATCTGCAACAGTGTGCCTTATCCTTGTTATCGTAATTTGTGCTATGTGTTGGATTATTAAGGCTTGTCGGAGGAGAAAGACTCCAGTTTTTGACTGTGAATCTGTGACTGAGTTCAATGTAGCAGAAATCACATTGGAAACAATGAAACTAGACTAAAGTGAATGTTCAACTTCGTTTCAGTTCTTCTGCTTATCATTATGAAAGTGGCACGTCAACCAAGGAACCTTAACCCTCCGCGTGACCATGGTGCATCCCCGCCTGCTGTTCCCCGACCGCTTAGACGATCGCAGCGTATCCGGCGGCAACCTATCCGTTATGGGTATTAGAAACCATGAACTATATGCTGAAACTGTAGATAGTTATGCCTTTATGTTAAACGTCTTTAAATTCAATAGCATCATTTAAAACCTGATAAATTTACAGCATGGACCGACATGCACGTTTCGGGTACTAAACCCTCGTCAGTGATCCTCAGTCTAAACAATGTAATATAGCCAAAAAGTATGAAAATTATTATGATTGTCCAAAAATGTACCAAACGACGTAGCAGAATGGGTGGGATATGATGCTACAGGACCCACGTTTTAGAAATTTCAAGAAATTTTGTGACAGAAAATTTCAAATGCGTTGAAGAGACAGACGATCAACCGAAGTTGATCGAACTTGGCTACATGTGCCCTCGGGGACTCTTGGTCCACCAGCAGTGACACTCACCAAGTAGTTCAAATGTTAAACGTCTTTAAATTCAATAGCATCATTTAAAACCTGATAAATTTACAGCATGGACCGACATGCACGTTTCGGGTACTAAACCCTCGCCAGTGATCCTCAGTCTAAACAATGTAATATAGCCAAAAAGTATGAAAATTATTATGATTGTCCAAAAATGTACCAAACGACGTAGCAGAATGGGTGGGATATGATGCTACAGGACCCACGTTTTAGAAATTTCAAGAAATTTTGTGACAGAAAATTTCAAATGCGTTGAAGAGACAGACGATCAACCGAAGTTGATCGAACTTGGCTACATGTGCCCTCGGGGACTCTTGGTCCACCAGCAGTGACACTCACCAAGTAGTTCAAATGTTAAACGTCTTTAAATTCAATAGCATCATTTAAAACCTGATAAATTTACAGCATGGACCGACATGCACGTTTCGGGTACTAAACCCTCGTCAGTGATCCTCAGTCTAAACAATGTAATATAGCCAAAAAGTATGAAAATTATTATGATTGTCCAAAAATGTACCAAACGACGTAGCAGAATGGGTGGGATATGATGCTACAGGACCCACGTTTTAGAAATTTCAAGAAATTTTGTGACAGAAAATTTCAAATGCGTTGAAGAGACAGACGATCAACCGAAGTTGATCGAACTTGGCTACATGTGCCCTCGGGGACTCTTGGTCCACCAGCAGTGACACTCACCAAGTAGTTCAAATGTTAAACGTCTTTAAATTCAATAGCATCATTTAAAACCTGATAAATTTACAGCATGGACCGACATGCACGTTTCGGGTACTAAACCCTCGTCAGTGATCCTCAGTCTAAACAATGTAATATAGCCAAAAAGTATGAAAATTATTATGATTGTCCAAAAATGTACCAAACGACGTAGCAGAATGGGTGGGATATGATGCTACAGGACCCACGTTTTAGAAATTTCATGAAATTTTGTGACAGAAAATTTCAAATGCGTTGAAGAGACAGACGATCAACCGAAGTTGATCGAACTTGGCTACATGTGCCCTCGGGGACTCTTGGTCCACCAGCAGTGACACTCACCAAGTAGTTCAAATGTTAAACGTCTTTAAATTCAATAGCATCATTTAAAACCTGATAAATTTACAGCATGGACCGACATGCACGTTTCGGGTACTAAACCCTCGTCAGTGATCCTCAGTCTAAACAATGTAATATAGCCAAAAAGTATGAAAATTATTATGATTGTCCAAAAATGTACCAAACGACGTAGCAGAATGGGTGGGATATGATGCTACAGGACCCACGTTTTAGAAATTTCAAGAAATTTTGTGACAGAAAATTTCAAATGCGTTGAAGAGACAGACGATCAACCGAAGTTGATCGAACTTGGCTACATGTGCCCTCGGGGACTCTTGGTCCACCAGCAGTGACACTCACCAAGTAGTTCAAATGTTAAACGTCTTTAAATTCAATAGCATCATTTAAAACCTGATAAATTTACAGCATGGACCGACATGCACGTTTCGGGTACTAAACCCTCGTCAGTGATCCTCAGTCTAAACAATGTAATATAGCCAAAAAGTATGAAAATTATTATGATTGTCCAAAAATGTACCAAACGACGTAGCAGAATGGGTGGGATATGATGCTACAGGACCCACGTTTTAGAAATTTCAAGAAATTTTGTGACAGAAAATTTCAAATGCGTTGAAGAGACAGACGATCAACCGAAGTTGATCGAACTTGGCTACATGTGCCCTCGGGGACTCTTGGTCCACCAGCAGTGACACTCACCAAGTAGTTCAAATGTTAAACGTCTTTAAATTCAATAGCATCATTTAAAACCTGATAAATTTACAGCATGGACCGACATGCACGTTTCGGGTACTAAACCCTCGTCAGTGATCCTCAGTCTAAACAATGTAATATAGCCAAAAAGTATGAAAATTATTATGATTGTCCAAAAATGTACCAAACGACGTAGCAGAATGGGTGGGATATGATGCTACAGGACCCACGTTTTAGAAATTTCAAGAAATTTTGTGACAGAAAATTTCAAATGCGTTGAAGAGACAGACGATCAACCGAAGTTGATCGAACTTGGCTACATGTGCCCTCGGGGACTCTTGGTCCACCAGCAGTGACACTCACCAAGTAGTTCAAATGTTAAACGTCTTTAAATTCAATAGCATCATTTAAAACCTGATAAATTTACAGCATGGACCGACATGCACGTTTCGGGTACTAAACCCTCGTCAGTGATCCTCAGTCTAAACAATGTAATATAGCCAAAAAGTATGAAAATTATTATGATTGTCCAAAAATGTACCAAACGACGTAGCAGAATGGGTGGGATATGATGCTACAGGACCCACGTTTTAGAAATTTCATGAAATTTTGTGACAGAAAATTTCAAATGCGTTGAAGAGACAGACGATCAACCGAAGTTGATCGAACTTGGCTACATGTGCCCTCGGGGACTCTTGGTCCACCAGCAGTGACACTCACCAAGTAGTTCAAATGTTAAACGTCTTTAAATTCAATAGCATCATTTAAAACCTGATAAATTTACAGCATGGACCGACATGCACGTTTCGGGTACTAAACCCTCGTCAGTGATCCTCAGTCTAAACAATGTAATATAGCCAAAAAGTATGAAAATTATTATGATTGTCCAAAAATGTACCAAACGACGTAGCAGAATGGGTGGGATATGATGCTACAGGACCCACGTTTTAGAAATTTCAAGAAATTTTGTGACAGAAAATTTCAAATGCGTTGAAGAGACAGACGATCAACCGAAGTTGATCGAACTTGGCTACATGTGCCCTCGGGGACTCTTGGTCCACCAGCAGTGACACTCACCAAGTAGTTCAAATGTTAAACGTCTTTAAATTCAATAGCATCATTTAAAACCTGATAAATTTACAGCATGGACCGACATGCACGTTTCGGGTACTAAACCCTCGTCAGTGATCCTCAGTCTAAACAATGTAATATAGCCAAAAAGTATGAAAATTATTATGATTGTCCAAAAATGTACCAAACGACGTAGCAGAATGGGTGGGATATGATGCTACAGGACCCACGTTTTAGAAATTTCAAGAAATTTTGTGACAGAAAATTTCAAATGCGTTGAAGAGACAGACGATCAACCGAAGTTGATCGAACTTGGCTACATGTGCCCTCGGGGACTCTTGGTCCACCAGCAGTGACACTCACCAAGTAGTTCAAATGTTAAACGTCTTTAAATTCAATAGCATCATTTAAAACCTGATAAATTTACAGCATGGACCGACATGCACGTTTCGGGTACTAAACCCTCGTCAGTGATCCTCAGTCTAAACAATGTAATATAGCCAAAAAGTATGAAAATTATTATGATTGTCCAAAAATGTACCAAACGACGTAGCAGAATGGGTGGGATATGATGCTACAGGACCCACGTTTTAGAAATTTCAAGAAATTTTGTGACAGAAAATGTTGATTGTGCGCTATGAAACTGTTATCTTGTTATTTATTATAAATCATACATGCAAAACTTAATATAAAATAGACATGATATGAATGCTGTTTGTTTTATTTCATCACTGGATGCAAACAAATGTAGTTGTATGGTTGTATACTGGAAAAGGTATATAAGGAGGTAAAATAGTATTATTTCCTCCATTTATTTGAAAATGTTTCCATTAACGAAAAACACGTCTATTGCCATAAGTGGTACCACAGGTTCAGGAAAAACTATGTGGGTTTATAGACTGCTGCAACAAAAAGAGAGTATGTTTGAAATTGCACCACCGAAAGTACTTTACTGCTACGGAATCTATCAAGATTTATTTCAAGACATGGAACAAACGTTACCAGATATCGAATTTTATGATGGTATACCAGATATAGAAAGGTTGAATATGTTGGAAGAAAATAGTTTGATTGTTTTAGATGACCTTGCTAGACATATTGTACAATCTAAAGAGATGGAAGAACTTTTTACAATGGGAGTACATCACAGAAAATTAACAGTTATTTACATAAATCAAAATATGTACTGTCAAGGTAAACATGCCCGCACAATTAATCTTAATACACATTATTTGGTATTGCTGAAAAATCCAAGAGACGTTTCTCAAGTAGCCTGTTTGGCTCGTCAGATATTTCCTCATCAAAGCAAGGCTCTTGTTGAAGCTTATCAAGATTGTATGCGAAAACCATATGGGTATTTAGTAATTGATTTGTCACCACATGGTGAAGATGTATACAGATTGCGAACTGATATTTTTTCAAGATGACGTCACCATTATCTACAAAAGGGTATAAATATGAGTGAAGTTATGCAAAATGAAATCATTATGAATTTTGTCAAATTAATTTTGCACACTTCTAAAACTCAGGCTCATGCATTGCTGTATACTGCTACTCCCGAACAAATAAATTTTCTTTGTGAAATATTACACAACTTACAGCAAGGTATATTTCCAGCTTCCAAAAAGGTTAAATTAATACTTCATCAGAATAGAAAATTATTGAAATTATTTCATACCGCTCCGCCTAAGAGCAAACGAAGCTCGTTAATAAGAAAACACCTTGGATATATATACAAAATAGTAATTGGGTTGAAGAAATATTTATTACAAATATGAGTCACGTAAAGAAAATGGTCTTAGTACCTTATGATAAGTATCAACAGCTTTTGCAACGCACTACATATGATAAAAGCAAGAAACATTCCGAAGTACCATCAGAGTCTATCCAACATAAAGACGAGGCTACAGAAGTCAGTCAAGAACCGGATATCGAAAAACGATTAGAGTCAATACCTTTAAACGACAGGGTAACTCGGCATGTACACGATAGGGATCTTGCAAGGAAAACAGATATTAATAAAAGCTCTGATTTTATAAAAAGTAAAATAAGATTTCAAAAGCCTCCTCCGGGTAAAAGGGCAATTACTGACAATAATTCCGATAAAACCTCCTGGAAAATTCACTGGAAAAAAGTATAAATATGAGAGAGTACTTAAAATAACTTATATCAGTAATGGATATTTTAATTGCACAAGTCTACTTACAAATTTCGATACATTGCTAATTCTAGCAACTGCTCAACTACAATTTTGTCTAGAAATCTGACGTCAGCACTCACGGTGATAAAGGAACACGTTGCAAAATATTGTGAAACTGTTCTAAACAGGAATGATGTAAACTTATTTTGGTCTATTAAAAATTCAGGGGATGTGATTGACAAAATGAAATCGAGAAATTTTCAAGCCAATTCGATTTCTTCGTACGACTTTTCAAATATGTACACCACGCTTCCTCACGATAAGATTAATGATCAATTGTCCAAACTCATTAAATGGTGCTTTAACCGAGAGGGTTAAACTTATATTTGTACATCTGAATCAAAGGGTTTCTTTTCCAATACAGAATACAAATCATATAAATCATGGACATGTAGTGACCTTTGTATTGCCTTGTCCTTTCTTTTGGACAACATTTATGTAAGATTTGGTGAGAATCTCTACAAGCAGGTTGTAGGGATCCCTATGGGTACTAATTGTGCGCCTCTTGTTGCAGATTTATTTTTATTCACGTATGAAAAAGAATTTATCCAAAATCTTCAAAAACAAAGAAAACATGATGATGTGAAATGTTTCAATGGCACTTCTAGGTACCTGGAAGATATCCTTACTATCGACATTCCTGTTTTTGAAAAGTATAAAAATGTCATTTATCCACAGGAACTGACTCTAAACAAGGCGAACGTCACAAACACAGAAACACCATTTTTGGACCTGAATATCAAAATTATTAATGGAGAGATTCATACAAGGGTGTATGACAAAAGAGATGACTTTGGATTCAATATAGTAAATTTTCCCTGGCTTGACGGTGATGTTCCTAGATTACCGTCTTATGGTATCTACATTTCGCAGCTCATCCGGTATGCTAGAGCTGTAGAGCATGTACTGATGTTTTGGATTTTCATGATAGAAATTTACAAATAACAAAGAAACTTTTAGGTCAAGGTTTTCGCTTTAACAAACTTGTCAAGACATTCTAGAAATTTTACAAAAATTATTGTCAACTACTTTTGAAATTCGGACCCATACAAGCAACAGAGTATATTACTTTGGGTATTTCGCAACCTGCATTTTATGGTGACATGATCAACAAAATTAGAAGGATCAAAGGTAGATAGAATTACTATCGAAAATGCGTCAGAATCATCAAACGCCTCTTATACCGTGGATATGATCCTAATGTCACAAGACGGACACTAGGCTTGGTACTTTACCAATCTACAGTCTTGTACCAGAACATCCTTAATACTTGCACGCTGACTGACTGTGACGACGGGACTCCATGACGGGCCCTGTCCAAACCTCTTTAGAGAAGACAGGGCCCCGACCACCTGTCCTCTCTGAATGTCAGTCGGACTCCTCGGGTGATAACATACATTAGCTCGCTACAGCCGGCAGAGCACAGGTCGTATTACGCATGCCCTCTTTTATATCAATTTACATATTCATCTGTGTTGCTTGGGCCCCTGCGTCTTGCGATCTTGTTTGTGTGTGGTCATCTGACAGTGAGGAGATTGTTTTACACCACAATTGTACGTTCTTCGAGACCTCTGGGTAATCGGAATAGTGGGAGGGTTGTGCGCACGTAATCCAGGATAACCACACCGTCTGCTACTGACGAGGCAGATGGCCGTCCTAAGTCGGCACCGTTTGCCGATTGGTCTCGTTGGTTTATGTGTAGTCATTTGTGTTTTATGTTTTTCTGTGATTTGACGTTCATTGTACTACTGCGTCTCTTTCTGTGCGTGTCATTTTTGTGTTTTACAGTGGGTGTTTTGGGAGGTTGCTGTTGATGCTGCAACTAGGTGTTGTTGGAGATCCCCTCCTTTTCTTTTAAAAAAGAAGTACTTCGATCCAAACTATCCTATTGCATACGCCAGTTGCGAGAAAATCTTTCGTTGGTTTAGAAAAAATGGATACAAAATAACACGAACACAAATTAATGACTGGTTATTGAAACAAGAAGATTATGCTGTACATAGACAACCAAAACGTCATTTTAAGAGAAAAAGAGTTATTTCCCCCTACCCTGGTTATATGATCGATGCTGATTTGGCTGATTATAATAAATATGCAAAGTATAACGATGGAATTAAATATATTTTGCTATGTATCGATGTCTTCACCCGCTTTGTTTGGGTAACGCCGATAGAAAGTAAAATTAACAAAGAGATGATATTTGCTTTTAACACATTAATAAAAAAGGTATGCGAGGTGAACATATCAGAACATACAAAGGTAAAGAGTTTACTTCTATTAAGATGGAAGAATGGTTTAAAAAAATAAGATTACACACTATGTGACACAAAACGAAACCAAAGCCAATTTTGCCGAGAGGGTTATTAAAACAATTAAAAAGAAATTAGCACATTATATGTCTTTTCAGCAAACATATCGATGGGTTGATATTTTAAACGGTATTGTTCATGGGTATAATCACACGTACCATCGAAGTATTCACATGTCACCTGCTGATGTCACAAATAAAGATATTAATCGGCTTTGGAAAATTCAATACGAGCCCAAAATTAAAGTTAAGAAACAGTTTCACGTCAATGTTAAGACCAAATTTAAATTCAAAAACGGTGATTTGGTAAGAATAAGTGCTTTAAAAAGAACGTTTGAGCGCGAGTATGATGAACGATTTACACACGAATTATTCATTATTGTAAGTCGAGGTATATCTCAAGGACTTCCTATTTATAAATTAAAAGATTACGATGGCGAAGAAGTGACGGGTTCTTTTTATGAGCAAGAATTGATGAAGGCTTACAAAATTGATGTTTATAGAGTTGAAAAAGTGTTAAGATAAAGAAAAAATAAAATTTTGGTACGATGGATGCATTGGCCATCTAAATATGACTCCTGGATAGACGAAACAGAGTTGAAAAAGTATAAATAAGACATAGTACACGTTAGCACGTTAGAAAAAGTTTAAAACATGTCCCATTATCTTTATCTTTCGTCTGAAAATCTCTATTATAACAGTAATAAACCTTATGATTTTACTATAGATCTAAATCAACCTTTAATGTTGGAAGGTCAATGGGAAGTAGGTGTTATAAATATTACAGGAACCCCTTCCATTTCTGGAGTATATTATATGTTATCTGATCTTTGTGATTGTAGTCATGTAAATCACCTTCTACTTCCGGTTTTGCGAACTTTTTTTTCCGATCAAACACTTTTGAACATGTCGTTTGCTCCTATTATCTATATACCAATATGTAAGAATTTTGTTGAGCGCGTGAGAATCTATATAAAGGATAACACTTTAAAAGATACCACAGAGTTTAGAGGGAGTTTCAATTGCACACTACATTTAAGAAAACAATGAATTTAGAATCGAAAGTACCATCAGTTGAGGAGTTTGTAGAACATTTCAGGGCTCAAGGTAATTGGAAGGGACCTCCTCCCCGATACTGGATTGTATCTCAAAAGGGGAAGGGGGGGTAAAGTAGAACCTAAAATCGAATTAGTGACACCTATTGCACAAGATTTAAAAAGAGCGGAATCTGAAGTTAAGCAGTTGAAAAGGGAGGGAGAGTCCATGCCTCGAATCCCTATTATTACATCCCTTAAACAACAAAAAATGTTGCTTAAAGATAAAAAGAAAAATAAGAAAAAAAGGAGAAAGTATCATTTACAATGGAGGAATCAAAGAGTTACGACCACTGCCTCGAATTATTTTTTGCCCCACCCATCGAAACTGGCATTCAATCAATTGACTACATAGAAGTAAAACCAATAAGTCAGGTGATTAAGGATTCTGTAATTGAGTTTAATATCCCTGGATCAAATAATTGTTATATTGATTTAAAGCGCAGCAAAGTTTGTGTAAAATTAAGATTAGTCCAAGAAGACAATTCGGCTATAACCTCTGCTAATAAATTAGGAATAGTGAACAATTCGCTCCATAGTATATTCAGACAGTGTGATATTAGCTTACAACAACAAAACACTACAAGTGGTATATCTTCAAATTATGCATACAAAGCATATTTAGATCTTTTAACAGATCCAAAAACTAATATTAGACAGGAATGTCTAACAAGTCAACTATTTTATCCTGATACGGCAAATTGTATGGATGACGTTGATTCTGTTGCGGGTGCTAATCTAGGTTTATATCAACGATCTATGTATACAAAAGAAGGCAAAGTTGTCGATTTAGAAAGTAATATCCCCGCTGATATATGTCAACAAGACAGATTAATTATAAACGGGGTTGAAGTATGTTTAAAGTTTTGGCCTCACAGAAACGAATTTTCATTGGTAACAATAGATGACTTAAAATACAAATTTGATATTGTTGAAGCGGTCTTAAAGGTATGTTTTGTGGAAATTCATCCTAATATAATCTTAAGTCATAGCAGAGTCTTAGCAGAACAACCTGTTCTTTACCCTTTGCAACGCTCAGAAATTAAGTGTTTAAGTATTTCACAAGGTCAGTACTCTTTTAGCGCTGATAATTTTTTTAACACCGTTCCCGATGTCTTGTGTGTCTGTATGGTTAATTCGGAAGCCTTTTAATTTCAATCATTATAACTGTAATTTTGCAGCGTTTTATGTAGACGGGAAGTCTGTACCATCAAAACCCTTTCAACCAAATTTTAAAAGCTGGGGTATATTTAGATGCATTTTTAGCTTTTAGTCAGTGCGAGGAAGGGTCTGCTTTAGTTACAAGAACAGATTTTCCAAATGGTTATTGTATCTTTACATTTCGTACCAAATATGACTCGCGTGGTTTACGACCGATCTCAGAGAGAGGCCAATTAAGATTATATTTAAAATTTTCTGAACCGCTTTCAGAAAGTATCACTGTGATTTGTTACGGGAAATTTTCAGGGGCAATTACTATTGATAATACGAGAAACGTCAATATAGTATGAATACAATAGATCTTATGATAGCTATGAGTACTGACCTAAGTATGAAAGGGGGAGGAGGAGTATGGCCTGCTGATGCTTTAAAATATAATACTTGGCCGAACAAGCCCATTTTTTTGATTGTCAACACCTCAGAAAGCAATTCAATAGGTTCTCACTGGGTTGCTATCATATCCCACCCATCCTGCTACGTCTTTCGGTACCCTTTTTCGTCATAGTAAATTTCATACTTTTTTGGCATATTACATTGTTTAGATTTGAGGATCACTGACGAGGGTTGAGTACCCGAAACGTGCATGTCTGGTCCATACTGCCAATTTATCTGTTCTTAAATGATGCTATTCAATTTGAAGACGTTAAACATTTATCCCAGAAAAGGGTCCTCTCGAGTTTTTTGACCCCCTTGGCAAGCCTCCTGATAAATATCAAACTTGTTTCAAAAAATTTCTTTTAAGTTATGGAATTGGATACCTTTGGAATAAGATATCATATCAAAGCCCTGACTCAGTTATATGCGGAGAATATTGCTTATTTTTTGGCCATTATAGGTGTACATCTGTTAGTATGTGGGATGTATTAAAGCGATTAAGAATCAATGATAATAAACAGATACTTGATTTTTTTTACACGCATTTATAAAAGGGCGGATTTGGGATGGGGTGAAAAAATATAAATAGGGGAACGTGTTGTAGTTCTTTTTAAACCAACATGGAACGTCAACAGGATATCACTCGATCTTTTAAGAATATTTCGGATGTATACAAAACTCATTTTAAAGCCTTAAAATATTTAGGTGCACTTGTCATGGTGTCATTGTTTGCGACAAGCTTGAGTATAAATACAAGGAAATGTCAATGTTCTGTAACTGATTGTATCAGATTAACTTCAAATATTTCACATATATTTTTCAATGAAACACAATGTAAATTCCTTTTATCCTACAATTTGTCCGATAACTATCAAATACATTTATGCAAAACAGAAACAAGTGTGAAATTAGATTTGCGACACTATGTAAACAAAAAACCAACCCCAGAGGGTGTCACTTTAAACATTAATGAATGGGATTACCTGTATAGGATTAGTGGGTTAATCAATGATAAACTGATCAAATTGCTTCGGGCTCATTCACCTGCATAATGTCGAAGGGGACGGATCTCATGTTTTTGTCTCTCAAGCGCAAATTAAATGCGTGTTTCATAATGAAAAATAAAAAAAACTGGTCTATAGAAGAGGGGGTAAGAAAGAGTTTGACAATATGATTGACAAAATAGCGAAATTAATAGAAAGGGCCAAGAAAATGAATGATAGGGTTATAAAAGAGGAAGATTTATATGAAGGACCCGCCCTTCATCCAGATTGTTTAGGATCAGAGGATCATCAAAATCAGGAGGCAATGTATTATTGCCATAAATGTGTAAATTATGCAAGAAAGTTAAACAAAAAGGCAAGATCAGAAAAAAATCGCGCTATTTACAAAGTTTGACTCACGTTCATAAAGCGCATGCGCGTACGACAATGACAGGTAATCATATATATAAGACTTACAAAAAAAAATCTTTTCATAACACAATGACGGACTTGAAAGAAGGGAGGAGATCTCCAACAAGACCCCGTTGCAGCATCAACAGTAAAACACCAAAACACCCGATGCAAAAACACAAAAGACGAGTACAGCACGTGACGGAAAAGAGACACACGACATGTAAACATCAAACACAAAAGACTACACATAAACCGACGAGACCAATGGGTAACCGGTGCCGACTTTGGACGGCCATCTGTCACGCAAGTAGCAAATGGTGTGGTTATCCTGGATTACGTGCGCACAACCCTCTCACTTCTCCAATTACCCAGAGGTCTCGAAGAACGTACAATTGTGGTGTAAAACAACCTCCTCACTGTAAGATGACATCACACAAACAAGACCGCAAAACGCAGAGGCCCCAGAGACACAGATGAATATGTAAATGGATATAAAAAGAGGGCATGCGTTATACAGTCCGTGCTCTGCCGGCTGTAGCGAGCTCATGTATGCAATCACCCGAGGAGTCTGACTGACATTCAGAGAGGACAGGTGGTCGGGGCCCTGTCTTCTCTAAAGAGGTTTGGACAGGTCCCGTCATGGAGTCCCGTCGTCACAGTCAGTCAGAGTGCAAGTCTCAAGGATGCGCTTGTACAAGACTGTAGATTGGTCAAGTACCAAGCCTAGTGTCCGTCTGGTGACATTAGGATCATATCCACGGTATAAAAGGCGTTTGATGATTCTGACGCATTTTCGATGGTTATGCTGCCTACCTTTGATCCTCTTTATTTTGTTTATCATATCACCATAAAAGACAGGTTGTGTAATACCCATAGTAATGTACTCTGTTGCATGTATAGATCCGAATTTTAAAAGAAGTTGACTGTAATTTTTGTAAAATTTCCAGAAAGTCTTAACTAGTTTATGAAAGCGGAAACCTTGACCTAAAAGTTTTTTGGTAATTTGTAAATTTCTACTGTGAAAATCAAAAATATCAGTACATGCTCTAGCGTACCGGATGAGCTGTGATATGTAAATGCCGTATGACGGTAATCTTGGAACATCACCGTCAAGCCAAGGGAAATTTAATATGTTGAATCCAAAATCTTCCCTTTTGTCATATACACTTGTATGAATCTTTCCGTTTACAATTTTGATATTTAGGTCCAAAAAGGGTGTTTCTGTATTTGAAAGGTTTGCCTTGTTAAGGGTTAATTCTTGTGGATAAATTTCATTCTTATATAATTCAAAAGCAGGATTGTCAATGGTTAGAATATCATCCAGATACCTAGAAGTATTATTGAAACATTTCAGCTCATCAAATTTTCTTTGCTTTTGAAGATTTTGGATAAATTCTTTTTCATAAGTGTATAAAAATAAATCTGCATTAAGAGGCGCACAGTTAGTACCCATAGGAATTCCTACAACCTGCTTGTATAGATCCTCACCAAATCTAACATAAATATTGTCCAAGAGGAAGGACAAGGCATTACACAGGTCACTACATGTCCATGATTTGTATGATTTGTAGTCTGTCGAGGAAAAGAAACCCTTCGATTCAGATGTACAAATGTAAGTTTTCGCTCTCGATCAAAACACCATTTAATGAGATTAGATAATCGATCATTAATTTTGTCATGAGGAAGTGTGGTGTACATATTAGAGAAGTCGTATGAAGAAATCGTATTGGCTTGGAAATTTCCAGATTTCATTTTTTCAATCACATCCCCTGAATTCTTAATAGACCAAAATAAATTTATATCGCTCCTGTTTAGAACCGTTTCACAATATCTAGCTTGAAAGCTTCACTGAGCGCCTTAATACGTTTTCGCAATGGGAAGGACCAAATGCTATTCACATGGCAGCTTCGGGATTTTACTTTGTGGGTCCTGGGGATTTAGTACAATGTTATAAATGTGACTTACAACTTAAAAAGTGGAAAACGTATCATTCACCTTATTATAAACATGAATTATGGTCTAAGAATTGCCCTTGTGTAAGAAAGAAAAAGGATGGAGGATGATTATAATAAGTATTTTATTGTATAAAAAAATTAAAAAAAAAAAAAAAGAATAGGAAAAAAAATATATATATACCTAAAAAAAAGCTTTGAATTCATATTGCTTGATTGGAAACTTGTAAATAATCAATTTTCACACCTTTATGTAAAATATTTTTGTATAATTGATTTTTATTGTTTGTTTGAACCACACCTGTTGATATTGTCTTTTCACACTTCTATGTGGAATTTGTCACATCAAAAAAAGATAATTTAAAAAAGTTTATATTCTGTACATTTATTTAAATTTTGAGATTAAAAAAAAAAGAACGAGAAGTTTGGGTCACGCAATACATTTAGAGTGGTCCCTGGCGAGGTAGAAATACCCGCAAACCACTCGGGGAGTGGACGGAGCTTCCCCCGTAGTTGATGATCGGGCTATAAACGCTGATCCTGTCACTACGGAAAATGGGCTTTGTGCCTAGCTTTGTGCATTTTTGCGTGTGTCCTACCTCTGGCAAGGTAGAAATACCTGTAAGTTAAAGGCACTCAATCTTCTCGTTCCAAAAAAAAGGTAGTAAACCCACCTGTTACTCTGTAACAGCAGGTCCAAAGTCCTGATAAAGGGTGATGGCTACCTCAAAATTTATTGATAAATATAATAACCATATATATATATTTTCTATCAAAACTAAAATGTATGAACACAGTCAATAACATAAAAAAAGTATTCAAACCATAACTGCTCCACTACCGGATATGGTTTTTACCGCCATCTTGGAAAATGGCTGTATTAGAAGGGAAGGGGAGGGGGGAGAATCATGCAGTGGCTGCAATAGGGATGCAAAAGGGGTGGTTGCAATAAAGGGGGCCGTTCTCATGATCCTATACTACTTTCGAGACTATATTTAAAGACCCTGATGTTATCAAAGAGCTTACCTACCTCCAAGAACATCATGTCATCACACCAGCGGACAAAGCCTCAAATAATTACACATTCACTTGCAAAAAGTACTATTTCGACAGTCTAGTTAAAGAGTTGGGTTTAAATTCGACACCTGGAAATCCCACTGGGTCTTGTTGGAGATCTCCTCCCTTCTTTTTACACCCCAATAAACCTTTCTGCCTCTGCCTTTACACTACAATTCCACATTCTAAATTGAAAGAGAGACTCACAAAAAGGAGCTGTTAAGATAAGGCGTAAAATCAGCCCTGAAAAGTGGAAATTTCAAGAACCTTTTTTGGTACAATGTATACCTTTGCGGCATCCCATCAGTTATTTTTTATCTGTTTTGCATAATATTGCTGATTTTGGGGCCAAAACTTATCCTTTTCTCATAGAAATCTATAGATAACGGAAAAGTTTTATTGAACATTGTTCCTCCCGGATATACATAAAGCCCTTTTTACTGGAGATGTGTATCCATAATACAAATTTTTTTGGGAAAGTGGGGTTCTGTATCTCCGGGGGGAACACTACCCCAGAGACGAAAAACTAAAAAAGGAAAGGGGTGCATTTTTTTTAAGAATCGATCTTTTTGACCATTAAATATAGCACATTTGACTATTTTTTCCTCTTTAATCCATCAAACATTGTGTACTCAATATGATTGAATGAAAGATACAAGAATTAGGAACGAAATAAGCAAGAGTGATGTTCATTTCTCCGTCAATGTGTATTTCGCGCTAAAAGGCTTACATTGTAGCCATTGAATGAAGAATAAGACCGTATTTTAAGTTCCGGATTTTATTATTTACCGATTACAGGAGGTTGAACGTTCGAAATCTATTTCTGATACACTATGTAGACATATTTGATGTCTTTTAGTTTATATTTCTCCCTTTTAGATAAAATATTCAATAATTTATGTTTTTTTTTTTTTTTGTCGATATTATCGGATTTTCTATCCGAGCACCCCTACCTCTTTCGACCTTAATTTCACAACCTTAAGAGTTCCCTAACATAATGTAAAACATGTAAAAGGTCTGCAAATACATTATATTTCAATTATGATTCATGTTTTTCTGTATACGATTCGTCATGCGGAAGAAATAGGTCACGAGATTCAGGGCTAAATACGGCCCTTATCTTAACAGCTCGTTATAAGTAATGAGTTTACAAGTAAGAACAGTAATCGCAAATTTATTGTTGTTAACTATGACAAAACTTCCTTATGGTCATTATCCATATTTGTCATCGTAAAAGAAAAGTCCGATTCTGAAAATAAGAACACTGAAACTGATATTATTCAGATGTTAAACTTTCTGATCGACAACATTTTTTGGTGTTTGGAGGAAAGGTCTTCCAGGAAATCGTCGAAATTCCAATGGGGACCAATTGTGCCCCACTCATATCCGACATTTTCCTTTACTCGTACGAAGCTATATTCATTCAATCTCTGGTCTCTGAAGGGAGAGGATACTAGGCTTCTGACTTCAACTTCACTTACAGATACATAGACGATGTGATGTCCATCAATAATCCAAATTTCGCGGATTACCTGAGCAGTATCTATCCTTCGGATCCTTAAGTCAAAGAAACCACAGAGACAAATAATTCAGCATCCTATTCGTTGATTCCAGGTGGACGCTTAGTGTCATTTCCTCAAAGATTCCTCTGGGTCTCCTTCGTCGCCTCTGCCTCACGAATGGCGACCGAAATGGTGACATGAAGGTTACATCTTGGAGGTTTCTCCTCTGGAAGCACCGAATCAACTTCCAGAGGAGAGCCAGCAACATCATCCCGCCCACTGCAAAGGCGATTCCAAAAGCCTGTTTCACTGTGAATAAAATAAACAGTAAATATTTGTATATGCGATAGGTTTTTTATGCTCTTTCTTATTTAATTATTGCAATTATTCAATTTTTAAATTCAATCATATTTCTTTGTTCTATTTTTTTTTTCATCACTAATTCTACCTCGTATTGACGGATATGAATCAATTCATCTTTATCACATGTCATCAAATTTCAAATGATTTTATAGTCTACTTTGACAGATTTCATGTTAACCTTTTCATCACAAGACAATTATTAAAATCACCTTTTGAAACCAGTAGTTAGAAAAAAACGGCATGCCTATTAGTACGTTGCTATGCTAGAACAGAATATTAGTAGGTTAAGATAGAAATTGAACACGAAGGCTATGAAGGATCACATAAATCTATTAGCCATGAAAAAGCATCAAGTTAGTTTTACTGTATGCGAAGAAAACATTTATACATGATTACATAATAATTCTTTTTTTACTATATTATCTGTCATTTCAAAATCTGTTCTTCAGTCCACGATAGATTCGAATTTTACTCCGTTTTTTTTTTTTTACTATTTGGTCCTTTTTCTGGACTTCGTCCTGGGCTTTTCCTCATCCTCCTGTTCTCTGTTTCCACACAAGGCTTTCACACTGTCGTCTAGATAGGCTGATAGCCTCTTCCTCTGGTCCCGTTTCAAGGCCGCACTTCTGGTATATTTCCTCTCATTCCGTATGCGCTCTCGGAGGTATGTTCCGAATGACAAATATGGATAATGATCATATCCCTGTATACAGCACAAAATCGATAATTCAGAAATCAGAAACCGAAGGCATACAAAATCAGGACAAAACAGAAACCAAAGCAAACAAAAACCGCCACCACATGAAAAGAAGCGAACTCCCAATATGGGAATGAGACCAGGTGCCCAGGAAGAGTAAGCATCTCCTGCTTGCATGCAACACCCGCCGCTTCAATTCGGTAGAAATGTCACATCCGGTTACTTCCATTTCGGAAGACATAGAGTACAATCTTTGGTTGGATGGTTCAAATGGTCTATGACAGAATATCACTCACCATTCTGGAGAGTGGGACATCATAGTGTATGACGAGTTCCCCATATCGACCGTAGAACTTCCTTAGTGACGATGTTAGTCGGTCACAAACATATCCCTGACTGAGAAGCTTATCTGAAAGACGCCTAGCTCTCAGAACAAAATCCGTATATTTAGTACTTGCTCTGGCATAGCGTATCAACTGAGATATGAACACACCATAAGCTGGCGATGAAGGGATGTTGCTATGTTAAACGTCTTCAAATTCAATAGTCAGAAAGGGAAAGTTTGTAATGGTGAAATTGAAGTCGTCACGTTTGTCATAGAGAAAGGTGTTCATGTGACCATCAGTGTCGTAGGACAACATTATGTCCAAATAGGATGCTGAATTATTTGTCTCTGTAGTTTCTTTGACTTCAAGCTCTGAAGGATAGATTCTGCTAAGATAATCCGCGAATTTTGGATTATTGATGGACAACACATCGTCTATGTATCTGCAAGTGAAGTTGAAGTCAGAAGCTATGTATCTTTTCCCTTCAGAGACCAAAGATTGAATGAATTCAGCTTCGTACGAGTAAAGGAAAATGTCGGCAAGGAGTGGGCCACAATTAGTCCCCATTGGAATTCCGACAATTTGCTGGAAGACCTTTCCTCCAAACACAACAAAAATGTTGTCGATCAAAAAGTTTAACATCTGAATAATATCTGTTTCAGTGTACTTATTTTCAGAATCGGATTTTTCTTTTACAAAGTAGGTTTTGTCATAGTTCACCACAATAAATTTGTATTTGCGATTACCGTTCTTACTTGTAAACGCATTACTTATAATTTTTGCGAGTCTTTCTTTCAGTTAAGAATGTGGAATTGTAGTGTAAAGTGTCGAAAAATCAAAGGCTTTGATCGAATGGACTTTACTTAAATGAGTGGATTTGCGATGTTCTAAAAGTTCCTTCAAATTCTTTAAAATCCACATCTGGTTGATACCACTACGAGAATATACTGTCGAACAATATTTTTGAAGCCCAGATTTGATTTCAGATAAAACTTTGGTGAGTAAGATCGATACAGATTTGGTAGAACATCTTGAGGAACCAGCGATGAAACGTTGTTTGTACGGATTCTTATGCATTTTAGGTATGCAGTATAAGTATGGTAAATCTAAATCTAAATTGTTAGTGTGGAAGCAAAAGGAAGAGCTGATTTGTGGTTAACTATTATTTCAGAGGCCGAAAGGTTTGTTGGGTTGTAAGTGGGACTTCCAGGTGTCGAATTTAGACCCAACTCTTTAACTAGACTGTCGAAATAGTACTTTTTGCAAGTAAATGTGTAATTATTTGAGGCTTTGTCCGCTGGTGTGATGACATAATGTTCTTGGAGGTAGTTAAGCTCTGTGATAACATTAGGGTCTTTAAATATAGACTCGACTCTGGTGTTCAGTTGATTTTAATCGGTTAATTCTAGATGAAAGTAACCCTCTGATGGATTTTATCCATTCGGAAAGGGTGTCGAGCTGTACATCCTCTTTCTTTGCCCAACGTCTTGCATATTCCTCACAAGAGTCCATGATAATTTTGACATTTTGGTTCCATGTAAAGGACATACTTTCTCTGTATTTGGGACCCTTTTTTAACAATTCTCTCAACTTGTCGTTCTTGACTATACTAAGGTCACCAGTAATAACGTGTCCACAAGGAGAGTAGTTGAAATCCGATGAAGAACATTCGAAAGGAAGTGGTTGTATTGAGGGATTACTTAAATCAATACACTGCAAGAATCGTTTGTAATTGTAAATTTTAGATGCAACTGTTGGTGTGTAGCTATAGGAGATACAAGGAGTTTCTTTTCTTTTGAAATATGGTGGGATTTTTTCTTTGACAGCTTTGTGATTCAAAATTTGACCAAGATTCAATTTATCAATACCTTTGTTTGCAAATCTTACTTTAATGAAAGGACGGTTTGTTTTCTCCTCTGATTTATCTGATCTAACTGTTTGAAATAATCGAAAAATAGAAATGTCCAAGATGACGCTTGTAGTCTGTATTCTGGGGAACGTGTATCGGTATATGTGAGGTCCTTCGTATATTCGTAGATTTCGTGTAACTTCCGTAAAGGAACAGAATATAATTTTGTACGAATATAATGCAGGCCTAGAGGCTTCTTCAAAAATGGAACCAAGTCACCGAAGGAGAAACTATGTATCTCAGGCCTATTATATTTACGAATGCCATGACTTCGAGGTCTTCTTTGTGGTCTGTTGAATAAGCAAGTCACATTTACCGATTGACAACCTGGACTTGTTAAGTTTCCTATTGTGCTGATATTATCGTTGCACCCATAGGGCGCTGCAGTGTTAAGATTTTTTATCCAAAATTCTTCTCTGTTGCCTTTTTACAACAAAAAGGGATGCTATCATAAAAAAAGCAACAGAGAAGTCAGGAACACCGTCCGGGGTAAATTCCTCCGGCCAAACCCTCATGACCTCTCCTTCCCGTATCATACGACGTATCAGGGCTTCCCCTAACCTGTCAATGCTATTGTTTGCCATGAAATGCTTGAAGAAAGCCCTTTGCCATAGTGATAGCTTATCGCTTCCTGACGGCTGTTGCGCATACGGCTGAAATTTTTGATTCGTTTCATCGTCCATTTTGTCTATGTCGAAGCTGAAAGAAAAAGAATGAAGCTTTAGTAAATACATGTATGTGAAGATAATCGTATAAAGATATTATAAAATCCCAAAAACAATAGACACTACGTGATTTCCGTCATTTTTTTAACAGTTTAATTGCTGAAATGACATACTCTTGAAAAGTTGACGGGACCGGTGAAGGGGCCATAACCATCCTGCTGCATCTGAAATAAATATAAGAAAGACAAGAGTATATTTAAAGAATTAGACGAAAGAAGTGATATTATGTCGTTGTGGCACTCATGTCAGAAAGGAGGGATCTCCAACAAGAATTCGTTGCAGAACCCACAGCAAAACTCCGCAACACCCAAATGGGAAAATACAGAGGGAACAAGCACATAAAGACACATAACAGGGACTAGGATAAGCACAAAAAAGACCAAAAAAAAAAATGAAAAAAACTATAATCAAACAACAGAGACGACATTTATTCACTTAACACAAAATACAACACAAAAAGATGCAAGACCAATAAGCAACCGGAAATCAATTTGCCACATTAGTAGCAAATGGTGTGGTTATCCGGATGACGTGCGCACAACCCTCCCATTTGTACCATTGTGAACATCCATGGACCCCTGTAAACCAGATGTGAAGTCAGATGTCCTGGAAAAGTGTCTTCTGTTTGCTAGCCATACACGCCATGAATGTTCAAAAAACAGTACATAAAAGATATACTACATTTCAGAACAAAATGAATATGAACAAATGATGTATTGAAAGTGTCACATGCACAAATTACAAGAAAAGTGAATAATAATAGTCAAAAGAAGACTGTCACTATACGAAATTTATGATTGAAATTCACTCAAAATCGTTGTCCTCTTGGGTGTAATTTAACTGATTAGTGAGAAAATATTTCTTACCCGATTTTTGCAATGCCATCGGACATCGGCAAATACCATTACGATTTCCTTTACCGAAAATCTACATAATTTCCTGAAATGTTTGATTTGATCACATTCATCCTGTTTTACCAGTCGATCGATCGTGAAATCTGTAGAAATGTTCTGTATCATTCATGTTGCATATATAAAAACTGCATGACAGTCAGCATATCCATAATTCACATTACATATGTCACATATCTGAGCATAATTATTTACAACAAAAAGGGATGCTATAATAAAAAAGGACGAACATATTGTTAAAATGAGTGTAACTTTTTCAATTTTTTAAATTCATGGTTTTTGCATTTCTAGGTGTAACTGTGACGAAATTTTTAGGAACTTGGATCTAATAATCTTATAACTGAAAATATCAATAGGATAAACTGTCCGTGAGAACATTTTAACTTATATTCATGAAAATCAAATCATGTAACCATTTTTTTAATTTATCTTTCCTTATTACGGTTTTTGGAATTTATCGGCTATTTTGTTCTTTCATTTAGAGTTCACGATACATTTGAAAGGCTATTCGAAGGAGGGGCATGGTAATTGTTTTATAGTAATCTTTCTTTTTTCTCACATTAAAAAAAAATCTCTGTTATCAGTAAAAAAAATCAAACAAATTTTACGATACAGAATTATTTGATTATCTTTTCTGTTTTATTATTACTTTTTTAAGCTCCACACCTAATGCGAAAAGGGTGAAGTAAGTAACTTCTACTCTATTTATTCTTATCCTAGCAATTTTCAAGCCGCTATTCATTTTATAATTCAGGTCTTTATCTTTTGATTGAACTAGTGACACAAGAGTTATGGCCCTTGGACTTAGCAAATTTCATGAAATTCTCAGTTTTCTGGACTTTTCTGCCATGGTATTGCAGATATTGAAATAATCATTTTTGGTATGTGAATATATCTCAGTGTGCTACAGATCAAGATCGTGTTTCATTATGATTTACCTATTTCTACAGGAGTTATGGCCCCTGGGCTTAGCAAATTTCATGATTTTCTCAGGTTCCAGCCTTTTTATGCCTGTTCTTGCAGATATTAAGCTGATTTTTGGTATGCAGATACATTATAGTCAGTAGTAAGGAGGACAGAACACAGTCAATATACAGTCAAGGGGGTAGTACACAGTCAAGGGGTAGTACACAGTCAAGGGGTAGTACACAGTCAAAGGGTAGTACACAGTCAAGGGTTAGTACACAGTCAAGGGTAGTACACAGTCAAGGGGTAGTACACAGTCAAGGGTAGTACACAGGCAAGGGGTAGTACACAGTCAAGAAGTACACAGTCAAAGGGTACCTATACAGTCACTGACGTCACAGAAAATAGCAATAAATACTCTTAAAATGAACACAGGTATTGTTATGAAAATGGAAACTCAGGGAAAGCAATACAAATGGAAAATTTTAGCCTGGAATCCTTTCAGAGGAAACGACAAACAATGGACATTACAGGAGAGTCAATGGTTTGACAAAAAAGAGGACTGCATTGCTGATCGTTTCTTCAACGCATTCTAAATTTCTGATATCAAAAGTTCTTGAAATTTCTAAAAAGTGGGTCCAGTAGCATCATATCCCACCCATCCTGCTACGTCTTTCGGTACACTTTTTCGACATAGTAACTTTCATACTTCTTTGGCATATTACATTGTTTAGATTTAGGATCACTGATGAGGGTTATGTACCCGAAACGTGCATGTCTGGTCCACGTTGCCAATTTATCTGTTCTTAAATGATGCTATTCAATTTGAAGACGTTTACATTTAAAGAAAAAATGAAAAATGGTTATGACATTGTAGACAGCTGGGGATCTGATGAATACCTGTTGAAACGTCGAATTATGCCGAAAAAATACTTTCCACAGTCATGGGGCTAGTATACAGTCAAGGGTTGAGTATACAGTCAAGGGGGAGTATACAGTCACAGACCCACGTGGTTAAATCATATATAAACTTGATCCATTTGAAAGATTGTCACCAGTCCTGAGCAAGTCTCAGAGAGAGAATACAATTTAACTTTATATTCTTTCTTGCGAGATCCCTGCTGTGAACAAAAATGGAGAATAAACATCAAAATATTATTAAAGCAAACTACTCCATATTGGTGAAGAAGATGAAGGCAATTCGTGTTGCTGAACACCTGTATGCCTCTAACATAATTACCGACCAAATGAGGCAACAAATAGAAGTAGAGAAAACCAGTTACGACCAAAACAAAAAATTGATCAGTATCATTGTACGTCGAGGAATGAGGGCTTTTGAGGGACTTAGAATGGCATTAATGAAATCTAATCAAACTGATTTATCGAAACTACTGATGAGCAATGACAGCGATGAGAAATCTGAATACGAGAAAAAATTAGCCCAGGCAAGATCATTGGTCATTCCTACAAAAGAAAGAGGAGATTCCACAAACCAACTAAAAACAGCTACACAACAGCAATCTCAGGAGCCAAGATGTAGGATAAGTCTGGACGACTTTAACGATCTGTTTTTCACCGTCATGCCTTACAAGGGAACGGTTTATGTTCACATTCGCCATCACACAGAATCTCAAGGTCATCTCATTGCCACCAAAAAAGGGGTCACCTTTCCTTTAGCTCGTTGGTTAAAATTTGAATCCCTTTTACCGGATATCCAAGACTACATAGACAACATTGGAAAAGAGGATGGAGAACTACAGTGGCATGTTGGTGGAGGCGTGTTTGTTTCGTTGTCACCTGGCTATCCAACAGTGGATATTCGACATTTCTGGAAGCCTGACGATGCCCCAGAACCCATACCAACAAAAAAAGGAGTCACTTTGAACAGAAACAAATTAGCCAAACTTAGAGACGCACTGGAAGAAATGCATGAATCTGTTCCAGAACTAAAAGATACCGAACTCTGCATGTTCAGCGAATCCCATCAGAATCAGTTTGGAATGTTAAAGTGTCCGGAATGTACCCCGTTTGGTTACGATGACCAAGACAATATGTCCACCGAGTCTAGCCAGGCTGATTTACAGGACACCGATCCAATTCAGAGTGATTCATATACATACTGAATCCAAAATAATTAATGACAAGAATTATTGTATATAATATATATATTTTTCTTTCTCACGGAAATTAAAAAAATGAATTGTAAAAAAGTTGTCAGTTTTTTTTATGTATCTTACTTGAATATAATAGGTGGCACTCGAAGTTTGATCATCAATATATCCCAGTATGTCAAACTATACGGATTACTTAAAGGAAGTCTACTACACTCCCGGTAAACCGGGAGCATTTGCAGGTCCCGAAAAATTGTATCAAGTCGTTAAAAAGGAAGGCAAATACAAGATTGGCAGACAGAGAATAAGACAATTTTTAAACAATGAAGATCCATATAGTCTTTATAAGCCTATTCGTAAGACATTCCCGCGCTCTAAAGTAATAGTGAACACAACTGACTCTATGTGGGATGGTGACTTAGCCGACGTCAGCAATATTTCATCCCACAACGATGGCAACAAATTTTTATTGGTGTTAATTGACATATTTAGTAGATATTTACTTATAGTCCCCTTAACAACTAAACATCATCAAAACATTATTAAGGGTTTAAAATCAGTTTTTCAAACTGGACGAAAACCACACACTCTCAGAACAGATAAAGGTAGTGAATTCAAAAATAATTGGGTAAAGACGTTCCTGAAAAAAGAAGGAATTAACGTCATATACACACAAAATGAAACCAAAGCAAACTATGCCGAGAGAGTGATTCGTACCATGAAGAACATTATGTATCGTTATTTTATGAAAAACAAAACCTATCGATTTGTGGATGTGTTACAAGATTTGGTGAAAAGTTACAACAACAGACCTCACAGATCGTTGGGTGGTAATGCTCCAGTAACAGTCAACCGGAGGAATGCTGATGAAATAAGACTTGATACTTATCTCTCAGAGAAAAAAACAGAATCAAACCTGATAAAAAAGAATGGTAATCAGCTTAAGTCGCAGAAAACAAAAAAAAAGACTAAAACCAATTTTCAAGTTAAAAGTTGGAGATACTGTCAGATTATCACAGCTTAAACACCCTTTTCAAAGAGAAAGGAGGGGATCTCCAACAACACCTAGTTGCAGCATCAACAGCAACCTCCCAAAACACCCACTGTAAAACACAAAAATGACACGCACAGAAAGAGACGCAGTAGTACAATGAACGTCAAATCACAGAAAAACATAAAACACAAATGACTACACATAAAAGAGACGCAAAAGGGACAAGGAACACCAACTCACAACATAGAAACATGAAACATAAAAGACTACACATAAACCAACGAGACCAATGGGCAACCGGTGCCGACTTAGGACGGCCATCTGCCACGTAAATAGCAGACGGTGTGGTTATCCTGGATTACGTGCGCACAACCCTCCCACTATTCCGATTACCCAGAGGTCTCGAAGAACGTACAATTGTGGTGTAAAACAACCTCCTCACTGTCAGATGACCACACACAAACAAGATCGCAAGACGCAGGGGCCCAAGCAACACAGATGAATATGTAAATTGATATAAAAAGAGGGCATGCGTAATACGACCTGTGCTCTGCCGGCTGTAGCGAGCTAATGTAAATTATCACCCGAGGAGTCCGACTGACATTCAGAGAGGACAGGTGGTCGGGGCCCTGTCTTCTCTAAAGAGGTTTGGACAGGGCCCGTCATGGAGTCCCGTCGTCACAGTCAGTCAGCGTGCAAGTATTAAGGATGCGCTGGTACAAGACTGTAGATTGGTCAAGTACCAAGCCTAGTGTCCGTCTGGTGACTACCAACAGAAATGGACAGAAGAATTTTTCAAAGTGAGTAAAAGATACAAAAGGGGTCAAATACCTGTATACAGAGTAAAAGATTTGATGGAAGACCCTATAGAAGGCACCTTCTACGAATCCGAGCTTCAAAAAGTTGTCAAGTCAGAGGATGTTGCCTATAGAGTGGAAAAAATACTTAAAAGGAGGCGTCGTGGAAAAACCAAAGAAGTGTTTGTAAAATGGGAAGGATGGCCAAAGAAATTCAATTCATGGATTCCAGAGAACTCTCTGGAGAAGCAATAAAAACCACTTTTTATCTGTAAGATGTGTTCATTCAAGATGAGCGTTCGAATGGTGTTGACGTCTACAGACAGCTCTGATTATTTTGACAATAAACCAAATTGTTATCGAGTTCATTTGAATAAACAAATACAATTCGACGGATATTGGACTGTTGCTCTGACAGAATTTTACTCGGAGAGCTGGATTACATCCAAGAAGAAATCCGAGTTGTTTGTATGTTGTGATATTTGTGAAGAAACTCTTATCGGTGGAAAAGAAGCACCTCTCCTGAGACGCATATACCTGGGAGAGATATCACAAAATATCACTTATGCTCTATCGTATTACATACCACTAAAAATCGGTCAATTGCAGCAGATTGGTATATATATAACAGACAGAGACGGGAACTTGGTGTCATTCTTAGACGGACCGGTAACCGTAAAACTTCACTTCAAGAAGTTTCCTTACTTTTTGTAATGATGAACAGTCAGACCTATGTCAGTGATCCAAGAATATGGGAAGCTTTTTACAAGAATATGGCAGAAAAAAAGTTCAACCCCTATAACTACAAGCCTAAACAAATTGGGAGAGGTGTGAAAAGTTATAAGTCTTACGTCATTCCACTCAGACCTCACTCACAATTAGAATCAGTACAACAAACCAGCACTCAGATGACCCCAGTAGCTGCCGTGGAGGAAAGAGCCAAAGTCGAACATGCTAAGGATGTCAAAGAGGGCATTCCATTCGTCAAGGTGCAGGGCAGTATAAAAAGGCCACATTCTCAATCCTCCGTCATTCCTTCAAAGAAATTGAAGCCAACAACATCTCAAAATCCAAGGAAGAGAAAAACACCATCTAAACCTGTAAAACAACGAAAAAAACCTTAAGAAAAACGAAACAGAAGCCAGTTAAGAAACACCGAGGAGCACCAAGCAAGAAAACACGATCAAAAACAAAAAGAGAGTTTAAGATTGACAGTTACAGAAGTATCTTTAAACAGTAGAAATGGCCTTTTTAAGCAGTGATAATAAAGACATAGCTCAACCCATGGAACTGTCTCTTTTTGCCTCTCCAACTAATCAGGTAGCGGTCGAAAAAGTGTACTTTACAGAAGCAAGACCAATTTCTAGCATAGGAGTGTCCGATACACCCATCGAAATTGTAGTATCTGGTTCGGGGGCAGAATACATTGATTTAAAAAGGAGTAAATTATACGTAAAAGCCCGGATTACAAAATCAGATGGAACGCCTCTGGCCAGTCAGGAAAAAACAGGTATTGTGAATTTACCACTTCAAAGTATGTTTTCTCAAATGGATGTCTACTTGAACAACAAACTAGTCTCTTTCAATACGAACAACTATCCATGGAAGGCTTATTTCAAGACAATTTTGTTTAGCGGGAAAGACGAACTCGATTCACAGAAACAATCCGAGCTGTTCTTTAAAGATGAAGGAACTCTCAGTGACGGGAATGCATACAATGGGGCGAATGCTGGGCTGATCCTACGATATGGATACACTCAGCAAAGTAAAGTCTTTGAGTTGGAGGGGAACTTGATGGAGGACATATTTGATATAGATAAATATCTGATAAATGGAGTTGACATTTACATCAAGCTCTTTCGATCCAGTGCCCCTTTTGTCCTCATGTCGACAGAATCTTCTCCAGCTTACAAACTAGAGTTGATGGACGTCGTGTACAAAGTAGCCAAAGTGCGAGTAGATCCGGGCGTTCTACTGAATCATAGTAAACAGATAGAAGTAACTCCTGTGAAGTATACCATTATGCGAAATGAATTGAAGATGAACACTATTCCGAAAGGATCTACTGAGTTTTACTGGGACAACATTTTCCCTCAGGCGGTTCCTGATCGCATCGTTGTGGCTTTGGTAGACCAAAAAGCCGTCAATGGGGATTACACGGCCAACCCCTTTAACTTTGAGCATATGAAGTTAACAGACGTTGGAATATACGTGAACGGAGAAAGTGTACCCGGTAGACCATTGAAAACTGATTTCACAAAGGGACTGTATTCTACAGCTTACGCTCGTTTGTTTGAAGCTTCGGGAAAATGGGACAATGATGCCGGATTGATTATCACTCGAGATAATTTTGGAAATGGATATTCGCTATTTGTTTTCACTATCGATCCCTGTGGATTTGGAGAAGAGTATTTAAATCTGATTCGTCGTGGAAACACCAGATTGGAACTCAAATTCACAGAAGCAACAACCAAAGCCGCTAACGCAATTGTATTTGCTACCTTTTCGTCTCTTTTGGAAGTGGACAAATCACGTGACATTAACTACATTCAACCATGAATTCAACAGTTGCTAAATATGGTAAAAATAGACCCCTGCTTAAAACGCTATGTGAAAGGAGTATTTGCCAGTAATACATTGCCTCAAATTGTTACACAGCATCCGAGTGCCTTCATCGTCAATACACAACCTTTACCAATGCCCGGAGAACATTGGGTGACAATAATTATCCATAGTCCATCTCAAGCAGAGTTTTTGACAGCCTTGGAAAATCACCGACTGATTACAATCTAGACATTCAAACGTTTCTGAAGAAGAACAGTGTACGATGTAATTTCAGGTCCATAAGACTCCAGCCTCATAATTCCGATGTGTGTGGACTTTATGTCTTGATGTTTTTGATTGCAAGATTATGTTTTAAAAACTCATTCAATCATGTGTATAGTTTGTTTTCGAAAGACATTCAATCAAATGATGATTTTGTAAAACATTTTATGTATGATTATTCTGTGTATCATTAAAATTACGGTATTCACGAAAGATTAATGCAGGAGTTATTTTTTAATACTGTAATTGAATAAATTTGGTAGTATATAAGAAGCAGTAACACTACGTTCAACTTCAGTTTGAGGAAGTTTGGCTACTGAAAAAAATGGAAACAGAAAACACCAATGACTGGTGGAACACCCAGTCCTTACTTCCGTTTTCGGCACCCACCACCATTCTGATATGTGGTAGCACACAAAGCGGTAAAACGCATTTTACCAAAGCACTTTTAGAGAACGCCAATGGCATGTTTTCTACGCCTGTTGATAGAATAATTTATGCTTATTCTGAACATCAACCCATGTTTGAAGAAAAGGAGCAGAAAATACCTAAGTTTTCATTACATCAAGGATTGCCTTCAAAGGAAGATATAGAGCAGTACACAGAGGGTGTAAATCACACTATAGTGGTATTAGATGATCTCATGTTACAAGTTGCGCAGTCTCAAGATTGTGTACATTTGTTCACGGTGACATCGCATTATAAAAACGTGACCACTGTGATGCTGTCCCAGAACTTATATCCACCGGGAAAATACGCCAGGACTATTTCCCTCAATTGCCTAAATGTCATTTTGTTCAAGAATTACCGTGATTCTCGACAGATCATCACCTTCGGATCTCAGATCTTACCAGGACAAGTTCCTTTCTTCAGAGCAGCCTATGAATCTGCGACTCGACCTAATTTCGGTTACTTACATGTTTGCCTGGAACCTACACAAAACAGGGAGTACCAGTTAAGAACTCACATTCTTCCGGGAGAAGAGATGATTATTTACCAACCTCTATAAATAAGCATGATTTGATGTATTTGTCTCATTATTCAAACATGAAGCAAAAGGTGAAGAACCATGAGGCTTTTTTAAATTTTCTCCTCTATGCCGACAGAACCCAGCAACAAGTAATCGTTAAAGCCTTGACCAGTGAACAGTACGATGTAATCAGTGAAATAGCACTTAACATTTACACCGGAACTTATCCATTGACTAAAAAGTATATAAACCAACTTAAACCTTACGAATCATGCATTCGGTCCTTGGGATCCAGAGAAGTCAGCAACAGGAAGAAACGTCGCATGCTATTGAAAAACATATCTTTAGTGCCGCTTTTACTTAAACATATTGTTAAACGTATCAAAGGGCAATGGCGAAAGAAATGATACTTGTACCAAAAGTGAAATATGAAAGTTTACTTAAAAAATTGGAACCTGTGGATACGTCATCACGAGAAAACGATCAAAGTTCGAGACAAACCCTAGACGATCAAATACAATCGGACAACGACTTAATGGATGAAACTAATTTGTTACAAACTGGAACAGGTTATGTCTCTAAGATGAAGGTTGGGAAACCTCCTGGAATTTCCAATATTCGCAGGAAGAAGAAGAAGAAGAAACACGTTCCCTGGCTCACATACTGACAGTGTAATAACAACGAATACTTGTGTCATTTTATTTGTGTGTATTCAATAAAAAACAAAGACATAAAAAACTCGGGTTTTTCTTACAATCAAAATCCAAATGGCAATGTGTCTAAATTAGGAAGAATTCTCCTTTTGGTATAAACCATCTTATAATTTTTAGTCTCAACCCTGTTCAACAATTTCGTGTATCCTTGAGAAGGGACGACTGCTATTGGACTGGTGAAATGTTGTTTTCCTATCTGTACATCCTTGTCCCTTTTTAAATCGACGAGAGACGTCCAAGTATCATCATCATGAATACTGATTGTTGCATGCCCAACCTCTGACCAAATTTTCCCCAAAAACTATTCAGGCAAAGTTTTGCTAAACATCGCAAACCGGGATTTTTTTTTATTTTGTCATACTCTAATTGGATGCCCTCTTTTTCTTTATACTCTCTAATGTAGTTTCTTTTGGCCTCTTCCGTATTGCATTCGGACGGAAATCCGGAAGCCTCCTGTTTGATTTTCAATAACATGTTCACATATTGAGCGAACAATCCTCCCTCACACGACTCGACATCGTATTTGGAAGATTCGTCAAAATGATACACTTCATAGATTTGTAAGATTTTGTAACCTTTGGACCTTGCCATTTGAATTTCGGGGGTACACCACGTCCCCGTGATGGATCTCTCTTCTAGAGAACATGTACATTCATTTTGATTTTCACTGTCTGCACACGTTTTACAAAGAGGAAACTTTAATTTTCCATTCGAATTGTACGGCAGCACGGGATGATAAAGTTGTCTAGGTGGGAGAATTTTTATTTTAGCCAGTCCAAAATATTGCGACAAGTCCTGAAAATCGTCCGTGATGATGGTCGGATGGCCCACGGGATAGCGACAATACTTGTTGGTCCAAGGATAGAGACTGGTAAAATCATAATACTGGATCGTTTCGTCTTCTGTGGCTTGGTAATGCAGTTTGATGGCATTGGTTCGACCACCGAAAAAACTGTCACGTGGGTCGAGTCTGTCTTGAAGATCCAAGGTCGCCACGAATTGTTGCAATGCGGCATTCTTTTCTAATTGAAATTTAAATTGATGCTCCCATATAATGACCAATTTGTATCCCAGCTCTTTCAATTCCTTTTCTCTATTTTTCGTCATGTCGTATAATTCTTTGATGGTCTGATTGGTAGACGGGTGTTTGATGGTATTTCTATCGTCTGGAAAACAGCTGGGACAACCATGGAAAACACAACCTGTACGAAAATAAACAATATTAATCCTCAATACAATCATAATTTATTTCAGGTAATCTTCAATACAATCGTAATTAAGTTTAGGTAATTCTCAATACAATCGTAATTAAGTCCAGGTACGCCACCCCCCCCCCCCTTCAAGTTAAGGGGGAAGGGGCAATTGTTAGATAACAAGCTCTTACCATAGAATTCATAAATGGTTTCGTCTCCGGCAGGAGTCTTGGCAAACCCGTCACATCTATAATTGGTCCCAGGCACTTGAAATTCACCACCGTTGAGAGCATGGGAAATGACAAGAGGGTTCCCCCGCTGACGACTTTTTTCCATTAACCATTCCAGCCACTGGATAGAAATCTTACTGTAGTTGTCACGTTTCGTGTATCCTTGAGAAGGGACGACTGCTATTGGACTGGTGAAATGTTGTTTTCCTATCTGTACATCCTTGTCCCTTTTTAAATCGACGAGAGACGTCCAAGTATCATCATCGAAACGGACCCCATCTGAATTGTTCTGAATACAAATGTCGTACAAGTCGGATTCTCCATCTTTGGTGATTTCTATTTTACTTTTTTCCTTCAAAAAGAGAGACTTGAATATCCCCATGCAGACTCTTGCGATGGTGACATAATCAAATGGGTCGACTCCAGTCGAACTCGTTTTCTTGATGATCCCGTTCGCTTGGACTGTTGTTTTCGTGATAGTTGTCACATCAATCATCAAATTTCTAAATTCTAAACACCCCCTCCGCAATATATCTACGTCCGAACGACAGTATTGCAACATTTCTTGTCGAAAGTTGAAGGTTTCGTCTCCTTTCGCTGCATGCCATTCTGCGAGCTTTTTCCTTTCTCCAGTCGACATGAAATCGTATCCGTCATACTTTAATTCTGGATACGGTCCCACGTAGTTTTGATTGGCTTTGGTATTAAACAAATGGGGAAAGTATCCCTTGCAGAGTTCCTGCAAATTGAAAGCATCGGGTATTTTGGCAAGCTTCATTGGTAGGAAATTGAGGGAATCCACAAAAGTCAAATTTAATTTTTGGGCAATGTGCATGTACATGATTTTTGAACCATTGTAAATGATCTTGCTATGTCGAATGGAGTGACGATCGATGAGCACTTCTAAAACGGGATATAAATCGAAACTTTTGGCATTGTGGGCAATCAAGATCGAATCTTTACAGTGATTGCTGGTGACGAAATCACAGAATCGTTCAGCGGCGTCATCACCCGAAAAAACAACTTCTCTTTTGCCACACGTATCGGGACAAGGAGGGTTCACGTATTCACCTTTATGGGTTGGGGAACATCGGATACATCGTGATCCGCAGCAACTACAGGTGGCATCCTCCACTAGTTCCTTTTTCTCACATCGGTGACAGGTGGTCTGCAGCACGGCAAAGTTGACTCTGTGTTGTTGTAGTCCACAGGACGGATCACGGCAGTTCTGACAAAGTCTACAGTCTACGCATTGGCGTTCTTTTTTAACACATTGCTCACATCTGATATGAGACGGTCGATATCCTAGCTCACACTGAAAAATGTCATCTTGACGCGTCTCAAAATCGTAGAAAATGAATTTCTTGTTTTTATCTTTGGAGGATGGAACCGATTTTTGATAACAACGATGTTCTCCTATTTGATATTCTAGACAGTTAGGGCACTGCCATTCATGACAAATGTGTAGTTTGGGAGAACGTTTCGAACATTGTAGAGTGACCCTACACTTTTTACACTGATGAAACAGTTCACAAGGAGGGGGATAACTCTCTTTCTTGACGACTCTTTGTTTTCTATGTCTTTCAAAACACGCCTTAGAACGACAGACACGACCACAGGTACGGCAACCCATTTGGACATCCGTTTCTGGACAGTGATCATATAAACAAATTTCACATGAGGTAGCACACGAGTGTTTGGATTTATCTTTGTAAGGTTTCAAACAAGTGTGGCAAAAATACGAGGCCTTAAAAAATCCTTGAATCTTAGCAATCCCGTGCCAGTGCTTTTCAGTTTCTGTGTCCACGTGAAATAAATACAGACGCGGCTTTTCCTGGTCCTCTGTTACCCTGACAAATTTGTTCCCTACTCTTGAGGACACGACGTTGATGCAGACATCTAGTAAGGTTTCGAATGGTTCAATATCGTTCAAACCCAAATATCTGTCGGTGGGAACCCCAGCTCTTTCACACAACCATATCGCTAATTGGGTTTGCATTTTTTTCGCAGCTACGTTAAGGCACTCCTGAGAAATGACGTCTTCAAATATGGCGCGAAATAACGTCAACCTCAGATTTTGACGTCATCAACACGGAGTCTATTGTCGTTTGCAAATTTTGATACTCTTTATTGTCATTTATCATCGAGTTAGATCTATATACATGATTGAATTTTTGCTGAATATGTTATAACTTTTATCTATAGTAAAAACACTTGAATGGCATAACGTACTATACAAATATTTGATGAAAATGCTTGCCTAGCAACCACGTGCGGATGTTACTCAAAGTCTTAGAAAAGCTTGACGGCTTTATGGATTCTTTTTTAAAATAGATGATTCGTTTTTTTAAACTGACGTTAAACTATCTGAGGATACAGCCTTTCAATCTAAACAAAGTGAAAGCAAGGAAATAATAATGATAAGATCATAATAAATTCTCTATATTATATTATATATTATTCTCTATAGGCCAAATTTAAAGACGGGAGAGAAAATACTACCGACGACAACTTGAAAAAAGGGCTTAAAAAATTAAAATGTTGGAAGTTACTAAGTAAGGTGGCGTGCGTAACATTCAGATTGGACTTTGTCGACTATAAATAATTGTACGACATGCGTTTTCTTCGTGGTATTCTTATAGATTGTAATTAGAATGAAAACAAAATAATGATATAAAATGTTCACGTTTCCCTGTTTGTTTTTTTTCTCTCTCTCTCTCTTAGACCACGTAAATTGAATATCACAAGCTAAAATAAAAATTATAATCTATATGTTAGTAACGAAATGTTACAGAATTAATCATCTCTTTCCTGATATCACACATTTTATCTGTACTGTACAAAGCTCTTTTAATAAGTACAAGCATATACGATATACGGAAACAATGCCTATTGATATCATGGTGCCTCTCACTGAGTTAACAATTAAAAAACGCAAGAACTTCGTAAAAATTTTGAAAAATAATTTAAGGATCGAACTCGCGACCATGGATTTTGCAGTCCTGCGTCATCACCACTACGCCACCGCACCGTTGCGTCCGATTGACAAAATTGTAAGATAGATTTCACTAATTGCCAAAGATTTAATCTTTTCACTTTTTTGATTGAAATACGATGAAATTTTCCTCAATTAAACAACATAGTATTTATTTCATCTTCTCAGGTAAACATTTGTGTTTAAAGGCCACAAAACTATGAGAACGAAATCGGCGAAGTCGACCTTGATTGTTATAAACTACGAGTTGCTTCCCTTCGCTAGTCACATATACGTTTGAAAAAGATATCGTCGTAGGGTGATGGTGTAAAATTGCATGGCGCAGGCTGAAATTACAATGCTATGTGTTGGGGTTAAACTAGTCCGATAGATGGTTGTCCTCCATGATCTAAGTAGGCACTTTGTCGATTCTATCTATGACTATTTAAAATATATGACAATACTCGGAGTTAAGTGCTGTTCTAGCAATTTTTTAGATAAAAATCGTCTTTTATTCCAAAAATATAAAAAAGAAGAAAAGTGCGCACTTGAATTCATAAATGGCAATACCTACAAGGTATTTTGGTAGTAAGCATAGGACTGTAACTGCAGGAATGGCGTTGCGACAGCTCGTTTTTTACAATTCATTGTTTGCCTGTTATAAATAGTTGTCACGTGACTTGTGATGTGGCACATGACATCACTATTGGCTGAATGTGCAGTACAAGCTTAGTGTTAAACACTGATACCAAATACATAAAGAAATTTTATTGGAGGATGTCCTTTTTTCATTATTGAAAATGTCTTTTAAAAATGTCACTAATATTCCAACGTAAAAATGAGGAGTGCCTTAACGTAGCTGCGTTCTCGATGTTTTAAAGATATTGTCATAGTAAGACTGAGTAACAGTATGATGTTTGATGACATGATCTAACATAGTTCCAGGGTCATCCCTCACTATTTTTTTCCACGTAGCGACATCTACTTTTTTACACGTTTTCAGATAACAGAGACCGATGGAAATGGCCAAACATAAGTTGTTATCATTTTGTACGTGAAAAAGTGATCTTCTTCTTTCTAAGCTATTTTTTGGACCAAAGAGGGACGTGATTGGTAATTTGCTAGGGTTAACTCCCCCTTTAGGTAAATCGATGGACCCGATGGTGACCAACAGATTCTCGTCGACGGGCAAGCTCTCGTTTGAATTGAGTACCTTGGTGATCTCGGACATGACAACGTCTGCATTCAGATTTTCCCAGGATTGTAGCGGTACAATGATCGGGTTGTTTAAACTTGAATGACTAAGGACCACCCTTCCTAGATCCGCATCATGACCCCTGGCTTCAGACAACAGGTCTTCGAACATATCGTGTAATTTAGTTGGGATATCTAACAGTTTATTTCCTCTCCATTGTTCATTGAATTTGACCTTGAACGTGGTGTCACGGGCCAAGTTTTTCTTAAAAGTTCGAGTGTCTCTCTTCCAAATGAAATAGGGTTTTTCTAATGGGTCCTCGGAACTCCCACCACCACCAACTTGTCCACTTGTCGAAGGCTGGACGTCATCTTGAGAAGGTCGTCGATTCTTTTTGGTAGGGGGTTCCATATCAGACAGAACCTCTTGCCATAAATTGTTAATGTGCTTTTCCCATTGGAGTTCCCTTAATCGATCCTCTACCTCAGCATCACCGACTAAACCATTTGCTGCAGCAAAGAGTTGCACAGCGTCTTGATCTTCCAACGAGTCTAAGATTTCTTTTAATAAACTGCCATCTGCCATGTTCTAAAACAAATTAAAAATGTTTCAAAATTATCATCTGGATTCGACTAGAATACCAACAATCAGACAGGACCCTGATGTGACAACTTTTTAAAGTTGACCTCATTGACCTCGACCCATTTACTTAAAAAAAAAATTAAGTCTTTTTCATATCATTATGTATTTATGTACGAAAGCTCTAGCATTAAGACTAGTATTTATTGCATCACAAAAATGGTGTTTGAAGGACAGACAGACATGATGATTGCCTCTGACATCACTGATGAGACATCATTTCTTTAAAATGTATTTATGCTGGATTGCAGCATTCCGAGGAATGTTTGTGTTTCCTGTGAAAGATAGCCCCACATTTGTGACACCTCAAGTGTGACTGACAGATAGACAGACATATAACAGACAAAATGATCCCTAAGTGTCGCTCTAATAACCTGAAATTCAGCAATGTATTATAATATATTGTTACACCACAACTCATTCAAAGAAAAATGAAGCTTTTTTTTCAATTTAAAAACTTTTTTTAATCAAATTTAATATATATTTTTATTAGCACATTCAACTGTAAACATGTAAAATAAAACAAATCAACTGTATTACTACATATCATGTACATTCACTTGTAAATCACATTAGGTATTACCATATACCACGCATTAAAATATCAAAAAATTTATAATGATATACCTGTAATAGGGTAATTAGTATGTATGCATGATTGACACATTTAACTGTAAACATGTAAAATAAAACAAATCAACTGTATTACTACATATCATGTACATTCACTTGTAAATCACATTAGGTATTACCATATACCACGCATTAAAATATCAAAAAAATTATAATGATATACCTGTAATAGGGTAATTAGTATGTATGCATGATTGACACATTTAACTGTAAACATGTAAAATAAAACAAATCAACTGTATTACTACATAACATGTACATTCACTTGTAAATCACATTAGGTATTACCATATACCACAAATTAAAATATCAAAAAAAAGTATAATGATATACCTGTAATAGGGTAATGAGTATGTATGCATGATTGGCACATTCAACTGTAAACATGTAAAATAAAACAAATCAACTGTATTATCAATATGTATTCCAACAAAGTATTTCAAATGTACCTGTTGTTTAAAAAATAACCAAGCATTCTGAAAGTATTGCTTATAGGCAATACTGAGTCCTCTACCGGCAAAGGAAAAATTAAGAGCCCCCAACCCACCAAAACTAGGATGAATATTTGCAAGCAATTACAAAAAAGTCTGTAAAACTACTACATGTATTTTCATAAAATTTCTATTTTCAAGGGCCGTTATTCTGTAAAAATCAAAGGACCGTAATGAAACTCAAACTTAATCTGTAACTCATGATGATAGACTCACACACCAAAAAATGGGATGAATATATATATACAAGCGTTTAGAAAAAAGTCTGGAAAATGTGTGCGTGACTGACGGACAGACAGACGGACGGAGCGTAAACTTAAAGTGCCCTTGGCGAAGCTGGTATGGGACTAATAAAAGAGCGATAAAACTGATGGATGTACATTCACTTGTAAATCACATAAGGTATTACCATATACCTCGTAAATATTAAAAAAAATTATAATGATATACCCGTAATTGGATAATGACTCATTTAAATGAGTATAGATGCATATAAAAAATCCCACAACATTTACATAATATAGAAGTAAAAGCATTGATCCAGTTTCCCCAGCACTGTTCAAAGGATGGTAACTCAACTATATTAACTTATAATTAAGTGAATAAGTAAAATGAATGGTTTCTTTTTTCATTTTTCTAAAGAAGTTCATAAAGGTATATATTTCTTTAAAAAAAAATAGTTATGATATAAACCCATATGATACTACTATGATATTACATGTACAATTTAAATTTACTAATCATATTATTTTAGTTTAGACATTACTGTATGGACTTCTTCAAACACATGCAACAAAATACAAAAACAATTCATGATGTACATCATATACATTGTGTAATATAGGAGTTAGAGTTATCTCTCTTTACATACACAAAACCAAACTGAAGGAATGAATTCTTACACTGAGTAACTGCAAATACTCAAGTATTTACACAGTACACACAATATTGTTTCAAACATCTGAAGAAAATAACAAAACTTAAGGAAATAATAACTTTACATTAAAACTAAAACCATGGAAACCATGAAAAAATGAATGAATGAGAAGTATAAAATGAGCAAAACCAATTCACTCCTTGATTTATAATGAAGTGACAAAACTGAGTTTTTTGATAGTTTTACTCCTGGTGTGGGATGCAACAGGTGTCTCAATCTCAGGAGTCTCAGGAGAAATAATGAGGGTTCTGTATGATGTCGAAGTACTTGGTGTAGGGACATCTGGTGAGGTGTCCTGAGGTGATGGGAGTGTGTGAAGTTCAACTGATGAGGGGGATGTACTAGGAGAGAAAACAGGATTTTGGTAATTATAAGGAGGTGTATGGCGACATCTGTTTCTCAGGAGTCTTTTGATGATGAGGAAAATGATTATCACGGTGGTGGCAGCTGCCCAACCAAGGAAGCCTATCAACACACAAAATAATACACAACCATGTAATTTACATTCAGGTAGATACATCAAAAATAGAATCATAACCATCAGAATCTGAAGAATATGCTTGAAGTCTGTTCATCTATAGATGTGTCTTGTTTAGATATATACACATGCAAAATATCATGACCCTATCATATTTACAAACAATTAATTGTATATCCAATAATTGAAAGTGGGTCGGAATGACAGGCGACCCAAATGCTAAATGCCCCCCCCCCCTAAAAACTAGTGTATATATTCAAGCAAAAGTTCTCACATTGAAATATCAAAAATAGAATCATAATCATCATCTTCTGAAGACCATATTTGTAATCTATTCAACTCAAGTTCAGATTTTGATGGTAATTTAGACCTTTATGTTTAGGTTTCCAAATTTTATGTCTTTTAAAAAGTGACTTATTTCTTTTTAATTTGTTTGATGATGAATTATTATTATATGTTTTACATCTAAACCTCTTAAATTTATCCTTGATAGATATAAATACACATAGCAGAATGAAGATAGAAAATGCTAGATTTATACACAGTAGTAGGGTTGTAAGCAGACCTTGAGTTTCAGGATCACCAAAGACATCATCATCATCATCATCAGTAGTTGGTTGGATCCTGCCAGCTGTTCTGACTGGTCGTGTTGTTTGGCCTTGGGGGGTTGTTCGGATCCTACCCGTTGTCCGAGTTTGGATCCTGCCCGTTGTGGTGACTGGTGGTGTTGTTTGGCCTCGGGGGGTTGTTCGGATCCTACCCGTTGTCCGAGTTTGGATCCTGCCCGTTGTGGTGACTGGTGGTGTTGTTTGGCCTCGAGGGGTTGTTCGGATCCTACCCGTTGTCCGAGTTTGGATCCTGCCCGTTGTGGTGACTGGTGGTGTTGTTTGGCCTCGGGGGGTTGTTCGGATCCTACCCGTTGTCCGAGTTTGGATCCTGCCCGTTGTGGTGACTGGTGGTGTTGTTTGGCCTCGGGGGGTTGTTCGGATCCTACCCGTTGTCCGATTTTTGTCTGAAATTACAAAAAAAAGTTAAATAAAATGAATTACACACAAAAAAAACCCTAAAAGGAATACTACTTTAACAAAAAAACAATGATTACTAGTATTGATAAATTTGCTTTAGCATAAAACAACGATTTGCTAGTATTGATAAGTACCACATAATACAAGATAAACATTTTTACAATGTAAGTGAATGATGCGAATTTAAGAGTAAAACTCTCAAGTCAGAGTCAGATAAGGACATATAAACAATTTTACCTGTAGCATCTATGCTTTTAGGCTACACAGAATTTGCGATTTTATACCAAGCAAACGTTTCATATATTTTCTGCCACACGTAGATTTCTTACAAAATTGTTGTGTGTAGTAAACAACAAAGGCAAAAGGAATCACTGAATTATCACAGATCTCTTGTTTTCGGTGACAGGATGATTATTTTCTATTCTGTATTGCATGATGGTAAATGAAGCACGTTATTACATGATAGTAAATCGTACCGGAAATATATACATATAATATACATAAAGTCAAGTGACTTATGAGATGGCCCCCTATACATTCGGATTCCATAGTAAACTTTAAACCTATTGACCTAGTTTAGTCACGTGATCAGTTCCTTTCCCACGATATCTTCAATTCATAAGTAAATCTATCTATCTATCTCTCGTTACTGTTTGTCCTCATCACATGAGTACACTAAACAGGGTGCGCAGCTGGTTAAAAAAGATAAAAGATAAAAAGACAGTAGAAATTTTCAAAATATTGAAACGGATAAAAATACTCTTGAAGTAAGAGGAAGTTTATAATTAAAAGAAAATACTCAAGATTGCAGATTTTGCCATGTCTGTCCCTTATCACAGGTAGACTCTGTCCCTCCCATCCGACTATCTTGGTCGAACATCGAAACAATCTGATTTCCCTTACGGCGAGTCCATTTGCATTATGTAGGCCTATCAATCGCACGCATGTAGCGGCTATATTGGTGCAGTTGTACACCCCGTGTACTTCTGGACACTGTTGACACGGTACATGTGAAACGGTACAGCAAACTTGGAAAGCCAGAAATAGCCAGAGAATCATGGTCGGTCGCCCTCTCGTGATCATCATGCTCAAGTCTGCCATTGTATAGCCCTTACTTTGCTTAAACAGCGCGAAAGTTGCACGAGACTTTAACCATGTGATCAAAATGTAACCTTATTTGGAAGGGTAGAAAATGAACTACAACATGAGGGTGCAATGTTCAATACAGATCATTTAGAGAGTGGTGTCACTTTTTCTAGACTGGATGACAGATCAGTAATTAAATTTCTAGACTGGATGACAGATTAGTAATTAAATTAAGTTGTTTTAACATTTGTGAAACAGACCCATGTTGTTCTACATCTGAACTGAAAAGTGATTATGACTAGGAAATTTTCTCGGTTAAAGCGCTATATGGCGTAACTGATAAAAAAAACCCAGATTTTTTTTAAAAATACAAAATCAAGTAAAGAAGTATAGTTAATACATTTTGAAATTAAAATTTTTCATACAATATCACCTCGTTTCAACTGATACTACGATTTTATCTTCTCTGGATTTTCTTCCAAGTCGGAGAAAATTCCAAGATTCGAAATTAAATTGTGATATCTTTATAATGTGATTGACTTAGATTTTGTTGGGAAAAGTTCTATCTTTATATAAAGTAATGATACAAATAATAAGTTCTTATAATTTTAGTTTAATAATTTTCATTGTACATACTCCATATATAGTTTAACAGATATATGAAGAAAGGTAAATTACAATCTAACTATGCATGATTAATAGCTAATTTTTTAAAAACTTCAAATGAAGGTATTAAAAGGGTCGTGTACACAAAGATAAAAGCCACCATGACGTTTGCACTTACTGGAGTATACACCTGTCATGTCAGGACACGCTACATTACCTGTGTGCGCAGGTGTATCGTGAAAAGGCGGAATTTTTAAAACACGATTTATAGAATTGCCCGCTTTCTTTAGTACGACAGACGACGAGCTATTTCGTTTATATTTCTGTTTTTACTTTTATTATTAATATTTTCTTGATTTGTTGTTTTTTTTAATCAAGATCCTCATTATTTTATTATACAAAATTATCACCACTAAAATAAACGTAAGTTACGTATACATTAAAAAATACATGTCAGCGTGCGTAGGTCGGTGTGAAGGTGACGTCATAAAGTGAAATTTCACAACACCCACTATAATATTTCGAAATATGTTGTCGCCTACATGCAGGGTGTAGACTCAACCCTTTATTTTACATTTCACATATGATTTATGAAATGGATTTCTGTTCTTCAAATCCACCCTTGAAAATAGCAATGTAACCATGACAAACACCCTACAGACTATGTGTCACTTTCCGCCTACTTACTATCTTCCTTTGGGTATAAATTTGGGGGGAGTAATCTTTAATGGTACCTTTCACCAAGAAAAAAGAAGAAGAAAGATAGTAGTACTAGTGAGAGAAATAGATGGCAGAAGAAATGTTCAAACTTTTGTAAGTAGATGATATCATAATCTAATGTTGCTATTTAACAACTCTATTTTTTTCAATTTAACTTTTAAAATGATCCTTTTGGTCCAACTTCAGATAACCGATGTATAATGATATCAGTAAATGGGTACTATGATTTTTTTTTTTTGTGAACCTGGTATCAATTTGAAGGGTTGAGTGCATTTAATTCTCATATCTTTAGATGAAATTATATTTTTAAATAAATCAATTGATAGAAACTTACATTCCTCTGATATCAGGATATTAATTAAAATTAATTGTTTACGATGTAAATTTTCGGAAAATTAGACTTTTTCTCAATTTTTATCAAGGGTAGATAGCTCTTCACGAAGGTCCTGAGTGCAAGAGGGTCGGATAAGATAAAAAATTGTGTAGATTTCCTGTAAATTTGATGAAGTCCACTCATTTTAATCCCTATGGATGTGTCCATTTACTTGTCATTACATTTTAGTGGCTTTTTGACAATTTGAAAATTTAGTCATACTGTTTTATTTTATTTTAGAGATCCTACAAGCCCAGCCAACTCTTTCAAAGAGTTTGAGGCTCTATGGGAACAGATGGAGAAAGATTTTGAAAATGAAGATTTCTCCCCTTCTCCTCAAAGAACGGTCACAATCACACCCATCGATGCAAGGTAGGAACTTTTTACAATTAGAGTTATCGTTCTTGTCACACTATGGGTGAATTTATTGATCACAAATTAGTTTGAGTCTAGGTTTATGGTTTGAAATAGTTTGGTTTTAATGGTTTGGGATTAAATGAACATTTGCGTACCTATTTGATTTAGTGAAAGTAACAAATGATTAAACTGATTTTGGCTTAAAAGCGGTATTGCCAAGAAAAGTAAATAAAAATAGAAAGTTTGGAAAACTGAATTAAAACCTTAACTGGTATTTTCTCTTCCGGAAAAAAACCCACATTAGATAAATGTTTGTCGATTATTCCTAACTGATTAAGCTACAAATGATATTTTAAGATCAACAAAAGTGTATGTTTGTTTTCTCAAATATTTGCAGTGCAATAAATCAAGACAAGAAATTCATTTCGTTAGAACAATCCACTTTTGTCGTCCCGCCGTCCTCAGCGCTCCAGTGCCCCCTTCCAGCTGATGAAAACAGGCTACCACCCACAGTGGACGAAGAAACGGGAGGAGCGATCATTTGAAATTGTGGAGGATTCTATTCTCACCTCCTTTAGGTAAGGTCTTCTCTTTGTACACAGTAAAACTCGAATTTAACGAACACGGATTTAGCGAATTTTGTTTTAAATCCTGGTAAAATTCCTATGTTAACATTAGTAAAATAAGCATATATAACGAACACGGTTATAACGAATTTATAGCTCTTACGAATTTATATTTAAACCCCCTGTCGATAAAATATCGACAGTTTTTCTGTAGTATGTAATGTTTTTATTTATAAATAAGTTTCTGTAAAAACATGTATAATTTTGAATTGTAAACTTTGAGCTTTTATTCAATGATGTTGTACGACGAAACTTATCAAAAATGTATAATTTTTTTTCATAAAGAAGAACACATCCTAGAAAATATTCGGCGCTGGAGGAAAAGATGTGCAAACCGTTTAAAGAGAATGTGAACATGGTGAAGGAACAATTTAAAATATTGAGGACTTTGCAGAAGAGAATGGTTGCAGATATCCAGCAAACCTCAATTATAATTAACAATCTAGAGGATACATTTATAGGTTCCGCTGGACCTGTCAGAAAACGCGTGAAGTTTTCTTCTTTATAAGTGGGTTTATAGTTTCTAAACGATTTTTCATCTTCTTTGTTATATAGATTAAAGAGACATTACTTTTATATTGTGTGAAAATAAACATACCTATAGATGATAAAGAGTTTGGTGGTTTCTTTTCCTTTTACATCTGAAATTTGACTGTAAAAGGCTTGTGAAAACTTGGACTTTTATAGTAGTGTAACCATGAAGCTGTCTGGGTACGCAATTCTTTAGAAGTTAGATTGTAATTTCTCTACAAGTTGCAGTGTCACTTTATTAAAATGCAATGTCATTTTCGGTAAAGTGTGTTACCATGACACTTGAGTCACTTAAAAGTTGCTGTGTCACTTCACAAACGTGTAATGTCATTTTTTTTTGGTAAAGTGTGTCACCATGACTGCAAAGTTAGCCCTGATTGTTGAGTCACTTAAAAAGTTGCTATGTCACTTAACGAAAGTGTAATGTCATTTTCGGTAACGTCTGTCACCATGACTGTAGAGTGCACCTTGACTATTCCCTTGACTGTGTACTACCTCTTGACTGTGTACTACCTCTTGACTGTGTACTACCCCTTGACTGTGTACTACTCCCTTGACTGTGTACTACCCCTTGACTGTATATTGACTGTGTTCTGTCCCCCTTACTACTATAGTCTGATAAAGAATAAGTTGAAGTTGGCCTTATAATTATAACAAATTTCATTAAATTACCCTGTTCTCCAGACCTTCTTCTAAAACACATATTGAACTTATTTTGTTGAGATTATCGTCAGGATCTTCTTTAACTCATTTGTGTCACACTTATGCCCTTGCCGTGTGGAGCTCGTAAAAAGTTCCCCGCGAGGGGTTTGACACACAGGCACCAGATTCCTAGAGATAAAACTATAACCCATCTAAAACGCCTTTTCTCTTCTCTTTATCCTTTTACAAGGCATGACAGCTCCCATGTTTTAAATCGAGTCGAAACCTACACTTTACCGTTAGCGGCAAGGATGACAACTCCAACTAACAAACTGCGCATGCTAAGAATAACGTAAAGTGTAGGTTTCGACTCCATTTCATGTTTTTGGATTAATTGCGGCTAAATGCAAGTATAATCAATGACAAGTAGGTTATGGTCATGAAGAAAAATATCTGTAGAAAATAATGATATATAGCTTAATGCTGAAATCTTGTTGAAACTTAAGATATTGAGGGGGTAAAGAGGGAGGATGGTGTTTAAATATGGAAGCTGTCATGCCTTAAGGAAAGAGTAAAGAGAAGAGAAACGGGAGTTTAAGATGTGGTTTTAATTTTTTTTTTCTAGGAATCTGGCGCCTGTGGTTTGACAGTGTTTTTAATATTGTTCCCTGACATGGTCGCCATAGCACTTTCTATATAGACTTACCTCAGACAGTGCATGTGTTTCAGACATAGTTTTCATTTTCATGCATGAACATCGACGGCGGGTGCGGCTAGCCAACAGGGGATGCTTACTCCTCCCGGGCACCTGGTCCCACCTCTAGCTTGCTGGGGGTCCGTCATGTTCCATTTGGTGCTCTATTGTGAGTGCTGTTGAGATTATCGTTAGGATCTTCTTTAAAGGGACGGTGTCCCTGAAAATTAATTAATTTTACAAAATTTTGTAATGCAAAATCTTTCTTTTAATATGAAAGTATACATTCTCATTTAAACAATTTCAAATTTTCAGGCCAATCTAACACATACTTTCGCAGTTATAGACCTTTAAAAACGTCATTTTGAATTTGGGGTGCGCAGTTCTAATTCATTCCACTAGCGCCACCTACAATGTATTGAGTTTTTACTATAGAGGGATACGGAGATTTAATTATTACAAAATCGACAATATTAGAGTGGTTACTGCATATTTTCAAATAAATTTTTTTCTGACTCATTTTTTCCTCTATCTAGACCGTTTGGAGTAAAATTTACATTTTCAATAAAAAATTATTTTCAGGGACACTGCATCTTTAACTTATTTTGATGTTGGATTCATCTTTTGGTGTAAGTACAGGTCAAGGCAGAGTTGAAGGACATTGATTAATGTCGGTATGGGAATTGTATCGCTTGCGATTCATAAATTAATTTGTATAACGAAACTGCATAGATCTAGTGTAAAAAATCACACTCGGCATGAAAACTAATGCGTGTAATTGACTTTTGGATGGACGAATGGAAATGTCAAATCTTGGTCTTTCTTTCTTTTTGTGTTCACATTGTGCATACAAATTCATTCGTCAATTTGAGAACTGTATGGATGGGTACTGTAAATGGGCTGGTACAAATGTGTACAGAGGGGATTGTGGAATTGACATTCGACTAGTCTTTGATCATATGGTGCCCTGTAAGATCTTCGCCGCTGTACCCAAGTTAAAAATGTGAGGGTTGAATGCACAAATGATTAAAGGGACGGTGTCCCTGAAAATTAATTAATTTTACAAATTTTTGTAATGCAAAATCTTTCTTTTCATATGGAAGTATACATTCTCATTTGTACAAATTCAAATTTTCAGGCCAATCTAACACATACTTTCGCAGTTATAGACCTTTAAAAACGTCATTTTGAATTTGGGGTGCGCAGCTCTAATTCATTCAACTAGCGCCACCTATTATGTATTGAGATTTTCCTATAAAGGTATACGGAGATTTGATTCTTTCAAAATCGACAATATTAGAGTGGTTACTGCATATTTTTAAATAAATTTTTTTCGGGCTCTTTTTTTCCTCTATCTAGACCGTTTGGAGTAAAATTTACATTTTCAATAAAACATTATTTTCAGGGACACTGCATCTTTAATTATGCGACTTCATCCTCTCTAAAGAGAAGTTTGTGTTGATTAAGCAGTCGGAAGAATCCATTGTATGTGTAAGTCCTGATTGAATCTGTTCTACGAGAGAGGGGCTAAAATTTCTCGACTTGCCTATTACTATTAAATTATAGGAGTATTTCAATTTGAAAGAGGAGTACAATATCAAACTTGAAATTTTATTTGGATTTATAAATTAAGCTAGAGAAGACACATCGATTTGTAACTTTAATGCAGTCTGAAAATGTAATCTAATGTGAAATATGAGCAATGACCATATCCTTGTATACAGTACAAAAGTCAGAAAATCAGAAACCGAAGGCATACAAAACAAAAGAGGGGATCTCCAAGAAAATCACGATAAAACATGAACCAAAGCAAGCAAACACCTCCACCATATGAAAGAAGCGAACTCCTGCTTGCATGCGACACCCGCCCTTCAATTCGGTAGAACTGTCACGTCCACCAGCAGTGACACATGAACAGTGGTAAAAATGACAAATATGGATGATGACCATATCCCTGTCTACAGTACAAAATCGATAATTCAGAAAATCAGAAACCGAAGGCATACAAAATCAGGATAAAACAGGAACCAAAGCAAACAAAAACAAAAACCTCCACCATATGAAAAGAAGCGAACTCCCGATATGAGAGTGAGACCAGGTGCCCAGGAAGAGTAAGCATCTCCTGCTTGCATGCAAGACCCATCGCTTCAATTCGGTAGAACTGTCACATCCGGTTACTTCCATTTTGGAAGATATAGAGTGCAATCTTTGGTTTGATGGTTCAAATGGTCTATGACAGAATATCATCCACCATTCTGGAGAGTGGGACATCATAGTGTATGACGAGTTCCCCATATCGACCGTAGAACTTCCTCAGTGACGATATAAACATATCCCTGACTGAGAAGTTATCTGAAAAACGCCTAGCTCTCAGAACAAAATCTGTATATTTGGTACTTGCGCTGGCATAGCGTATCAACTGAGATATGACCACGCCATAAGATGGCGATGAAGGGATGTTGCTACTCAAAAACAGGAAAGTTTGTAATGCTGAAATTGAAGTCGTCACGTTTGTCATAGAGTAAGGTGTTCAAGTGACCATCAGTGTCGTAGGACATTACGTCCAAATAGGATGCTTAATTACTTGTCTCTGTAGTTTCTTTGACTTCTAACTCCGAAGGATAGATACTGCTCAGGTAATCCGCGAATTTTTGATTATTGATGGACAACACATCGTCTATGTATCTGTGAGTGAAGTTGAAGACAGAAGCTAAGTATATTTTCTCTTCAGAGACCAAAGATTGAATGAATTCAGCTTCGTAGGAGTAAAGGAAAATGTCGGCAAGGAGTGGGGCACCACACAACCAGAAGTCTCTCCTGGTTGTTTTGTTTTAAAAGATCAATTTCCATTTTTTTTAAACCAAAGACCATAGGAAGCAGGCACTCTAACAAATTATAAGTAGCATTGCACAACTAAACAACACATCCATTAGACTGCAACTAGAATATCACTCATAAATTCATATTATCCGAGATGAGGTATTTCAAAAAAGAATGCCACACCAATTTCCAAGATCCAGGGGCTGCTAGTGTAACCCTATGACCTCTCCCCCACAATAATTATTATGTTTATTAATTAATGCTAATTAGTTAATTACTTCTTGATGTACTTTATTATGGTGATTAATTGTCATACTATACAGGGAGACTTCCACTCTGGGCAAAGAAAGATAATTTTGAAGTATATTTTGGAAACTCATTATTTCAATGTGTTATGAAATTCATTATTCGATCACGCCAAATTTCGGTAATATTCCATATAAGCGGTTCCATCCAGCTAACACTGGCTGGCACCGGACAATCACGAGTGTAGATATGATCTAATAGGATGCAGCTGCAGATATTTCGTATATCGGTGGATGTACCTGTCCTCACCTAAAGTGATGAGGTGACAATAGTTCATATCTCTATGTTAAGTGCTGTCGGTCTCTGTGCAATGGCTCCAGTTTGATGGGTGCTTTTGACAGATTCTGACAGTTCGGTCCCCAAATTGGGAATGTTTAGTTAATCATCATTTTGGAACACTCGTGATGCCCAGATGCTGGAATTCCCACTGAATAGTATATATTCGAGTCCTAGACTCGGTATCGGAGATTCAGATCAGAATTAGACTAAGTTTTTGTTCATGCTCACGCTGTTATAATTTACCATTGGATTTATAATAAACTATTAAAAGTTAGAAGTGACTTTTTATCTCTCTGAGAAAAGTAGACTATCAAAGAAAACACAACGCGGAATAAAGATCACCGGACTACAAGGGATCTTTATTGGTGCCTTCTTCCCTGGATCTAAGACAGCCAGAAGAAGTTTCTAAAGACAAAGAAGAAGAAACTAAGTATGGAATCCAGGAAGATATGCGAGGAGTGCCACGGGGCGCTTCCCATTTTCAAATATGCGGCCGACGACGAGCCGTATTTTCAATGTCTTTATTGTAGAAACATACTTTAAAATACCTATTGTAAGAAGTCCTCCCATAACTATAACTGTCCCGAATATAAGAGATTTTTGACAAGACATCTTAGATGTTTCTGTCATATTTGCGACACTCCTGAAAGAAAGAAGGAGGTAGCGCAAAATACAAGAGAACAAGCGGAATTGTATGAAAGACAAAGGAAAATTTGGGATGCAATGAAAATAGGTCATTAGGGTGGTACATTTAGGTGTACAATTAGGGTTTAGTTAGCTTTTTAGATCTTTTCTGGTACAATTGTTTCTTTTATACTTACTCTTCAGGAATGGCTAGTGACAGTGAGTCATCCTACAGCGATGATAGCTGGAGTGATTATTGGGATGATGAAGCCCAAGAGGAAATTTTGAATAGGTCCTCTACGCCTCCCATTGATCCTCCACAAAACCCATGTAACTCTAGAAGTCCTTCTCCTACCCCCGGTCCATCTAATCACATTGATTCAGTAAGTCCCGTTCGCCCCTACTACCCCGTTCAAGGCCCTTATCTTCCCCATTCTTTAAATGGTCCAGAGGTACCCCTGGATCCCATTTGGGCTAGAACTCCAGTACTCATAAGAGCCAGTATTTTCCGGTATTTGCGCCTGGCAAATGCTGAAACGCCCTCTAGACAAGCTTTGAATCGTAACTTCGCTCAGGCCCTTTCGAGTGTTAGATGTCAGCGGTCACTGCGAAGGTCATCGATTAATTCAAATAATCCCCTTCCCATGGTTCCCCCTCGTATGGTAGTTATTCATAGGCGAATAGGAAAAGCCGTACGTAAAGCCAAAATAGAAACAATAGAACGTATAGCTAAAGCTATAAGTCCTGATAGAAACTGTAGGGACGAGACTGACTCCGACTCTGACTCAAATCATACGGATGATAACGATGACAATGACGATCAGTCCGAACTAGTGCACTGATAAAATTTTCTTATCGATTGTAGATGTCTACTGACGACCGAGCAGATAGACAAAAATTATTAAGATTTATATTTGATGAATACGCCCATCGCGTTAAAGTCAAGCCCAAAGATAGAACTATAGTATTTTTACCTTTTTATGAAAAAACAACCCCGATGAAATCTGGCAAGTTATGCACCGCGAATTCGCTACACGATTCCCTGAAGTCGAAACGGAAGACTCTGAATTAGAAATTGATGAGGTATGTCTTCTCGTAGGAACTCTACCATCATTAATTAGAGATAAAATCGCGCAATACATCCGAATAAATGAATCTAATAAAGTCAGGAAATTAACACGCGAACTTAAAATACTAAGAAGCCTACTGACAGAAAAAGAATTCAAACCAAGTATGCTTGAGAAAATAACTTTTCAAAAACCCCGATTAAGATGCCAATACCCCTTTTGTGGAACACTCATTTACTATTTTAAAGGCCGAGCTTGGGGTATAAATAGCAGCCAACCAGGAAAATGGTGGCGAATATGAAATTTCTAGACACGTTCAGATTGCAGAGGAAAATTTTAAATTATCTCATGAAAAGGACACAATTTTCTTATGAAATTTGTTATGCATCTGAACACGATGTTCAGTCGTTTATGTATGTAATATGTAGAAATTATATTGAGATTTAACTGAGTTTTTTTTCACTCCAAATGATGGAAGCAGGACAAATTTTCAATTCAAATTCAGAAGAGTGACATGCGGTAGGCGTTTCTAACTGTGTTATTGTTTATACCGGATGCTGAGTCATACCGATATAGATTCTGAACATGCAGCATGCGCGCTTACACACGTAAACAATTCTTACCTCATTTCTTCACATTTTTTTTTCCATTTGATGAAAATATTGAATCCAAAAACTCATTAATGATTTATGTTATGAGTTTTCAGAGACAACGTGACTAAAGTTTATCCAATGTGCCTTTGTCGTGATGCGAAAAAAATCATTTTCGTGTTTTTTTTTATTTGCAGAAAAATATATTATTACACGTACTTTCTCAGTAAAATAATTTCTCTGTCGTTTTCACGGCTACATGTATCCCCGTTCGTAAACAATCTTATACCGTTGCTGCAATATGTGGAAAGTCCCAAGTTTTATCTTTTAAATTTAGATGATATCCTCGGTATATAGTCAAATAGATCCGTTTTATGTTCAGTCACTTTTCACAATGTGTTATTTTACTTCATAAAACCAGATTTTCACGATCTTCTCTTGGGAGAAACATGCTGTATAGCGCCGGCCATTGTCTACTCTAATTTATGCAGATCCGCGCAAAAGTACCCGCCAAAAACGAGAGGTTTACTTAGGGACGGACAGATTTATTAAATGTTATAATATTCCTTTTTTCAAAGGAAAGTGTAGATATACAATTCCAAAACATGTTAAAACCAAATGGAAAAATATGAAATTTATTTCGACATCTTTGCGATATTCTCGACGAAAAGACCCTTTGCAGCCTCTCCTGCACAATCCTAATTTCCAGCTTCCATTATAGATATGTACATGTACATGTAGGTCATGCATGTATGTGTAAAACTGATCAAAACCTGTCTTTCTAGACATAAAATCATACAAATGACATCTATAAGACAGCTACGATTTTTATAGAATTATACTTTTAATATATTGTACTATGACTCAAGACTTTCATCAGTAAATCGTGAATTTTGTGTAAAAGATTCGTCTGCTATAATTACACGTGCACCGCTCTGCCGCAGCACGCTGTTTGCTATTTTTATCGACGCTGCAAGATAATAACCGCCCAATGCCCCAGATACTCTCGATGGCTTACCCACCGGTAATTCAACAAACTGGAGTTCGGCCTTTAACCCCGGACAGCGACTCGCTGTACGAGCAGTTAATCGATATTTTCATAATCCGGAATTGTGGGTTGCTAGATCTCATCGACAGGCATTCTCTTCTGATTTCAGATACAAACACTCGTACTCGTCTTTTGTGTTTTTGCATCGGGTGTTTTGGTGTTTTACTGTTGACGCTGCAACGGGGTCTTGTTGGAGATCTCCTCCCTTCTTTTTCTCATCATAAATTTGTTCACATGGCCATAAATAGCCTTCCGAATTTTTCCAGGTATTGAGTGGCAAAGTAGATCCACTGTAAATACTATTTTGATTTTCAGTGATTTTTTATGTAAAATGTCTGAAGAGAAACAATATTGTTAAAGTTAAAGATATTGTTATAGCAATAAAAAAAAATAGATGTAATAAAACAGAATAATAATGAATTATATTTACCATGACGACTATTTACAACTCCATCCTGTGTAGATTCGAGTTATCATTCGATTAACTACCGGTACTTGTGGTATCTGGAGTCTTGGCACGAGTACTTGTTGCCATGACATAGGAGCATCGGTCACTTGTTGTAGGAGTACTGATAACATCAGACTGGTCATGGATACTGGGCGTTGTAATATCCCATCTACCGGTCATATTGACTTGTTGTCATGTTTAGTTGTCGTTAGTGGTTTGTCATAAGTGACAAATTATCACCATTATGCTAAGAAAAAAATGTAGCAGGTGACAAATTATCACCATTATGCTAAGAAAAAATACATGTACCAGTGAAAAGTATCACCATTATGCTGAGAAAAAAAACATGTAGCAGGTGACAGAAACAAACAAAAAAGCCCCCTTGTATATTGCATACTGGTAAGTGTCAATATTACCAACTTTATTGTACTACTAGACATTTATTCCTGACGAAAATTGTCCTAAAAGGGAACCCTTGTTTGAGACAAACAAATTACATCTTGAATTTGACGGCAACAGTTGAAAAGTTCAAGCATGTTTGTATCCTACTATAAAAACTGCAAGATGTATCGATAAACATTATCTTCATCTTGCACTCTGTACAAAAAGCAAGACCATGGCATCGTCAAATTTACTCGAGAGAAGCTATATAGAGGATGGAGCAATACAGTTTGTGAGTGGGGGAAATCATTCCCTTACACTAACCCATTTCAGTGGGAAGGTGTGGATTTATCTACAAAGTAATGTAAAAAGTTTATTCCAATCGAACACATGTTAAAACGTTGAATTGTGAATATCATTATATTATATACATATATTACATACTTACATGTGAGAGTTGTTTAGAACATTTCATTTTTTTTTCAGACAACAAGCACGGCAAGTCCGAATCAATCCCAAGAGAGTGTTTTGACACTCTTCTCACAGAAAGATTCAACATTGGTAGGGTATGTGGCCATGTCGTAAGCTTGAATAAAATGGACAGACCACCTACTCCAAATTCCACTTCCCTTTTTACGTATTTCAGCCTGGGAAGAGCTATGTCATCTTAAAGAAAAGAAGAATAGTTCTTGACGACGACGATGACACAGAGCTATTATAAAATACAAAAGAAATAAAACTCCTTTCTATTGGCTGGACATTTAGTTATAAATGTATTTGTATAGATCAGTGTTATCGATTGTCATATGGTTTTTTTTCCTTGAGTTAGTAGAAGGCGACATTATTTTTATGTTTTTCTTTTTGTTTGTATTTTAAGTCAGACAAGCACTCCTTTATTCCTGCGATATTTATATAATAAACACCCATCTTTAGACGTCATGGCAAAATTCATATTTGAAAGTCAATTTATTTCGGTCGATCCTTTCTTCTTTAAATTTTCTCTGATAATCATTTTTTGGTTGAAAATAATGAACGTTTAATCAGTCTCTCACATATCACCGATTTGACCAGTTTTCAAACTATGGCAAAGTGTATCTAAAAACGTCAAAAACTTCCCGCCTCGAAAGATGTGTTGGCAGATTTTATCAAATAAATGGACTATTTAAATGTCTCTATTAGGAACTTTTTCCACTTAGTTCCATGACAAATATGGATAATGACCATATCCCTGTATACAGCACAAAATCGATAATTCAGAAACCGAAGGCATACAAAATCAGTAATAAACAGGAACCAAAGCAAAACAACAAAAACCTCCACCATATGAAAAGAAGCGTACTCCCGATAAGTAATAGGAGTGAGACCAGGTGATATATTCTTTGTTCTTCATTTTAGACATTCCACAAGATGTTAATGACGAAGGAAATGATGTCATCCTTATAGATTTTAACAAACCTAGTGGAGAGGGTAAGTAAAAATATCCATCATAACTGGAAACAATGGCAACATATCGAAGGAAAAACATATATATACCAAATATTTCTAAAACAAAAACTCTACTACAATAATAATTCTAATGACTTCTAAGAAAATAATTCCTCAAACAAATCAAAATTTGTACTTTTCAGTAGAAGTGTAAGAAAAAGAAACAAACGAACAACTAGACCGAGAGGCTATGAATGAATGTAGGTACATGTTCATGTGAAGTATGTTCAAGTTAGAACAGAAACTAAATAATACAAAAGCATATTTTTCCTATATATATATAATCACAATGACAATCTCCTTTTTTATTTTAGCAGATTACAACCAAAAGGAGACGACCACAGAATAAAAGTGCGTTGTTTTTACAGATGGGGATCTGGTAGTAGATAAGGAACTTAACTTACATGTAAGTTGTCTTTGTCTCAATCTATTTGACCTTCTGACAAGGGCGAGATTTGGACGGGAGGTCCGTGCTCCTTAGAGAAGACAGGGCCCCGACCATCTGTCCTCTCTGAATGTCAGTCGGACTCTTCGGGTGATTACATACATGAGCTCGCTACAGCCGGCAGAACACGGACTGGATTACGCAGTCCCTCTTTTTATATCCATTTACATATTCATCTGGGGCCTCTGCGTTTCGCGGTCTTGTTTGTGTGATGCCAGGAAGGACAGGGCGAGGAAACACCAAGCGGCGGGGCATTCCGTGGCACTTGAGTATTCAGTGATAAGTGTGCCAAACATACAAAAGATCGATCCAGTTAGCACACTCCCGATGAGACCACCGACGGCAGAAGAGAAGGAGAGAGATAAGCGGAAGCGAGAGGCGTCTGTCAGGAGGCAGGCTCTAGCAAAACCGTCGTTTTCGTTGCCGTTGGGATCGAATTCGAGAGACGAAGAGGTGACCATAATTTATGAGGGCAGTAAATCTGTAAAAGGACAAATATGTGGGACATTTGTATCAAGCGCCTACAAAAGATAATGACAATTTTTGACAGTGTAAAAAATAATTAAAAAGGGGAAAGGAGGGGGTATTAAATTAAATGTATTGTGATTTAAATTTTTTGTGAGTGTATGTGTCGTGTTTGTATTTTTTTTTTTTTTTTGATTGCAGACTTATATTGTATTAAATCAGTTTAAACAAAGTTTTTAGATTGATAACTTTATTTTAAGTGGGGAGGAATGTAATAGGGCTGATTTTATGTGCAATATCATATAATTGTATGTATTGATGAATGTCATATTTTGAATTGATATTGTGTTCAAATCAACATTTTTATTTACTGGTGGTTGCCCAATTTTCTCTAGCAAAGACTACTCAGACATTTCTGAAAAATCCCAAATTTTTCATTGTCAGCGATTTTAGATTTTACTTTCAATCACATTTAATTATATCTGGAACTAGCCAATGGGATATCTCTTCAGTGGGAGGAACTTGTCAATTTGGGTATTTAATGTCGTGCACACTGGAAATGCACTGGGGTCTGGCTTTCCAGACCCACTCTCTGTCGAGGTTCATAGTGCGTAAACTTTTTCGTTATAGTAACCTTCATACTTTTTTTGGCATATTACATCATTTAGATTTAGGATCACTGATGAGTGTTAAGTACCCGAAACGTGCATGTCTGGTCCACGTTGCCAATTTATCTGTTTTTAAATGATGCTATTCAATTTGAAGACGTATACATTTATACCACTTGGTGAGTGTCACTGCTGGTGGACCAGGAGTCCTCGAGGGCACATGTAGCCAAGTTCGATCAATTTCGCTTGATCGTTTCTTCAACGCATTCTAAATTTCTGTTATCAAAAGTTCTTGAAATTTCTGTAAAGTGGGTCCTGTAGCATCATATCCCACCCATCCTGCTACGTCTTTCGGTAAACTTTTTCGACATAGTAACCTTCATACATTTTTTGGCATATTACATCATTTAGATTTAGGATCACTGATGAGGGTTAAGTACCCGAAACGTGCATGTCTGGTCCACGTTGCCAATTTCTCTGTTTTTAAATGATGCTATTCAATTTGAAGACGTATACATCGTACTAAACACAACCTAAATTTCTTCTTTCGAATCCCGTGCAAATAGTGGTTCCTCCTTTGATCTGTTTCTCTTACTCGACTCTGGGAAGTGTATCCTTCCTAAATAGTCACCTTTGCTTCCTTCAGCCAAGGAAATTGTATTTCCTGATTGCTACCTTTTTATAGGTAACTGTTTTCTTTGTTTTATAGTTCTTCAAATCAAGGGGATAAGATTTGCAACTAGGAATCATTAGTGATTAAATGGCAACCGTTATATTTTCATCTCAAATTTCTTAGTTTGTAAATACATGTAAATATTATAATCGTTTATTATACATCAATAATATCATAATCAAAGAGTCTCTAGTTCTTGTCTTTTATCTTGTTATTTGACGTATTTAGGACATTAAGAGCCACAGAATATTTCACATAATACGTAGACATCAGGTTTTCGGCGATTCTTATGGTCAGTCTAATATCTCTGGTTCCTGTGGAGCGCTCCTAAATCACATTAAAAATAACGGTGAACCATAGGTATTTGACTGGATAAACAATCATCGTGAATCTGTTGTAATGACAAATATGGATAATGACCATATCCCTGTATACAGCACAAAATCGATAATTCAAAAATCAGAAACCGAAGGCATACAAAATCAGGACAAAACAGGAACCAAAGCAAACAAACAAAAACCTCCACCATATGAAAAGAAGCGAACTCCCGATATGGGAGTGAGACCAGGTGCCCAGGAAGAGTAAGCATCTCCTGCTTGCATGCAACACCCGTCGCTTCAATTCGGTAGAACTGTCACATCCGGTTACTTCCATTTTGGAAGATATAGAGTACAATCTTTGGTTGGATGGTTCAAATGGTCTATGACAGAATATCATCCACCATTCTTGAGAGTGGAACATCATAGTGTATGACGAGTTCCCCATATCGACCGTAGAACTTCCTCAGTGACGATGTTAGTCGGTCACAAACATATCCCTGACTGAGAAGCTTATCTGAAAGACGCCTCAGAACAAAATCCGTATATTTGGTACTTGCTCTGGCATAGCGTATCAACTGAGATATGAACACGCCATAAGCAGGCGATGAAGGGATGTTGCTACTCAGAAAAGGAAAGTTTGTAATGCTGAAATTGAAGTCGTCACGTTTGTCATAGAGTGAGGTGTTCATGTGACCATCAGTGTCGTAGGACAACATTATGTCCAAATAGGATGCTGAATTATTTGTCTCTGTGGTTTCTTTGACTTGTAAGTTGGTAATTAATTTGTCAAGAGGACAATAAACTGAAGAGTATAGCCGTAATTATCACGGCGGGATATATGTAAGCGGGCCGTCCCCGTTACAATACAATTATTGACTGGGAATTCGGGCAATATACCGTATATCGGGTAATTCTGGCGCGATGGAAATTTTGGCTTTGTTGGCGGATACAAAAATTTCGCCAAATTTAAAAGCGCCACATTTTCCATGAAGAAAATCGGAATATATTCATCTTGAGATCCGCCACTGTAAAAGTTTCCTGTGTTCTACAGTGTTATTACTTCGCATATTACCTATGTTGACCATATCGTAATTACAGATATCGTTTCTTAACATACGGCTGTTTTATTTGGACATTGACTCTTCCTTTCAAAATTGTGACAATTTAAAATGTCAATTTTACGATTTTTTTTATTGATTTCCATTGGAAAATGACAAGTTTTGACCCAAATATTAACCATATTATGCATAACAGATCTAAAATAACTTCAGAGTTTGATGGGATACTGTATTTGTATCAATTTAAAGAAAGATTTTTCTTAAAATTTCCATTTTCAAAAATCCACTTTTTAGGGCAGATTTTACGTCTTATCTTATCAGCTCCTTTATGTACCAGTATTTATATAACACTTCAATCAAACAAACTTACACTCAGATGAGAAAAGCTATAAAAGCTGCATGAAACTTGCAAACAATACCATAAAAAAGAATTATCTGTAACTATCAAAGGTTCAATTATCATTTTCTTAATCAAAATTAAACAGCTTTGTCTGATTTCTTCATTAATTGGCAATAAAATTAAATTTGGAGCCAAACATTACTGTACGAATTGTCTTTCCGAATCAGAACGAAACGTCTCAGAGTGAAAGAAAAGTTTTAAAATTTCTAAAGCACAAAAAGGAATTAAAGTAAAGTACTTACCACACGTGTTTCCATAGCGATCTAAAATTCTGATATTGTCTATTAGTCCTAGGACCTTTATGTTGCAACCCCAAACTTTCATCTCCATCACATTACCCAACAAGGCCCTGTCCATAATTTTGCAAGGGTAAGCACGATGTGTGCAATCCATCACACTTGAAAAATGTTTACATTCATATAACGAAAAACATCCTAATGTTTTATCTACTAAAGAAAAAACAATTTGTAAGCATATCCAAAAAACCCACATTGTTACACCTGTAATGCACACAGCGTCGAGACATACATGTATTGTGTATCAAGGTAATATTCCCCTTCAGTCTACGCAGAGCACAGAACCTATGTACAATACACACGTATACCCAATACAGGGTGAAGGAAGAAAGTCACTCAATTTCAAAATTCTACATATTTCCAATCATTTTTGTGAATTAACTATTCTTATAACAATACTCTTCATATATTGCAATATATTTATACGTGTTATGTGACCGATTAAGAGGTGGGGGGGGGGGGGGTATAAATCTTTTTTATTTTTTTATTCTAAATCACAACCAGTGCATGAAGCAAACCCACCAATTCAAACAAACACCTACAGTGCTCAAGCAACCTGTACAGCGCCACCCAACGAAACAATTCAAACACGAACCTACAATGCTCCAGCAACCTTTACAGCGCCACTCATCCCAACAATTCAAACGCGAACCTACAGTGCTCCAGCAACCTGTACAGCGCCACCCAAAACAGGGAGTCAACAAAAAAGACAATCCATACTTAAAACATTGTAAGTTCTTTTAATTTTCATTCCTATAAAATACCAAAACGTGTATTGTAATATTTGAGAGATGATGTCCGTACATATATAGAATTATGCTATGTATTTACATGTGTACGTATTTTTCACACTAGGCTCAACGATGCAAAAAACAACAAGAGAGAGCTTGAGAACAAAGAGTAAGTTATAGTACTTACATATTGTTTTAACTACATGTAAATTACGAAATCAATTGAATTTGTTAATTGTTTTACGACTTTGAAAGAAAATCTTGATAGACCGAAACATGACGTTGAATTGTCTGGTACAGAAATGAGCACCAACAGAAAAAGAGGATAATAAAAACAGTAAAAGACAACTATGTACAGCCTTTAATCTGAGTTGATGTCTGTTGTTCACGTTTAACAAAGAAATATTTCTGGATCATAATGATGAATACTTTATTTTAAGTTTTTGTCAGAATTCTGACCTATAGGCATATAGGAATTTGTACTGTACTAGTAATTATATCACAATTTGTCGATAAAACTCATACACTAACTGTTTCCTCAGTGTATGTACTATATCGTGTTATTATTTAATCACATTCTTCAGTTTTACTATTTATCAAACAAAGTTAAAGAAAACACTATTCCTTTATATCTAAATATTCTCTTGAATAAATATTGTTTTTCTTATTTTCAGACCGTCTAACACTTTAAGGACACCCTTGGAGAGGAGAATGATAACACCGGAGATGTTCCAAACTCTCCAACAAAAGACATTGTCCCTTCAAAGGGAAATTTATTGCATAGTGAAAATTGATGACGATATAGTTTCGTATGTTAATTAAATTCATAGTAATTCAATATTTTGTTTTATGACCAGGTACTCCCCTAGCAATTAAAAAAACTCCAGACAATATGTGTAATCCAAATGTTATATTAGGGAGAAAAGGGTCTACAACCTTTACCTTTGTCGCCTTCCCCCTAACAAAAAAGCAAGGTCAGTTATTGATATAAAAAACGGCAATATTAGGTTTTTGAAAATGAGAGTACACAGCAAAGACTCTTCAGAGATGGCACTGTAAGTGCCTTAAATCATTTCAAAACCCTTTTTCAAATTACAACAATTCTTCTCCATGTATGACGTTTTTTTAAGAAAACTTAATGTTCTGTAAGTAAGAAGGTACACTACATATGTAAATAACTTTAATAGCGTAAACCTACTTGTGTATGATACCCAAAATTTAACGTAGTACTTACAAAATACAAAATTATGAATATACATGAAAATAGTGTAACTACGAAGATTTTTTTTAAGGGGGGGGGTGTAATTTTTATAGTTGTTGACAGCGAAATTCTTATGAAAAGGTACAGAAAAATACCTGTAAAAATGTGTAACTTCTATTTTTATGAAAAAAACTCTGTCGATTACTTTAATATTAGTATGAAATATGTCAATTTTTATATTTACGTTGAGTAATGGGATAAAATATGTCACTTTTTTCCAGAACACACATAATACTCTCATGGTGTAAACTGTTTCTGCATTTACAGAGATATCGATTGGGATGTCATTTTTTTGGGACCTCGGGTTGGATTTTGAAGAATTTGATTCACGGTAAGCATGTAAGAGTCTAAATTCAATGAATTGAAAAAAAATCTTTAATCTGACAAATTCATTCCAAAATATGTGTGTTTGTTAGTAAAATAGTAACTTTTTTATTTTTTATTCTAGATCACGACCAGTGCACGAAGCAAACCCACCAATTCAAACAAGCACCTACAGTGCTCAAGCAACCTGTACAGCGCCACCCAACCCAACAATTCAAACACAAACCTACAGTGCTCCAGCAACCTGTACAGCGCCACTCAACCCAACAATTCAAACACGAACCTACAGTGCTTCAGCAACCTGTACAGCGCCACCCAACCAAACAATTCAAACACGAACCTACAGTGCTCCAGCAACCTGTACAGCGCCACTCAACCCAACAATTCAAACACGAACCTACAGTGCTACAGCAACCTGTATAGCGCCCCCAAAACAGGGAGTCAACCAAAAAGACAATTTATACTTAAAACATTGTAAGTTCTTTTAATTTTCATTCCTATAAAATACCAAAACGTGTAATATTTGAGAGGTGATGTTCGTACATATATAGAATTATGCTATGTATTTACATGTGTACGTATTTTTCACACTAGTCTCAACGATGCAAAAAACAACAAGAGAGAAATTGAGAACAAAGAGTAAGTTATAGTACTTACATATTGTTTTAACTACATGGAAATTACGAAATCAATTGAATTTGTTAATTGTTTTACGACTTTGAAAGAAAATCTTGATACACCGAAACATGACGTTGAATTGTCTGGTACAGAAATGAGCACCAACAGAAAAAGAGGATAATAAAAACAGTAGAAGACGACTATGTACAGCCTTTAATGTGAGTTGATGTCTGTTATTTACGTTTAACAAATAATATTTCTGGATCATTATGATGAATACTTTATTGTAAGTTTATGGGGAACTCGTCATACACTTTGATGTCCCACTATCCAGAATGGTGGATGATATTCTGTCATAGACCATTTGAGCCATCCAACCAAAGATTGTACTCTATATCTTCCAAAATGGAAGTAACCGGATGTGACAGTTCTACCGAATTGAAGCGACGGGTGTTGCATGCAAGCAGGAGATGCTTACTCTTCCTGGGCACCTGGTCTCACTCTCATATCGGGAGTTCGCTTCTTTTCATATGGTGGAGGTTTTTGTTTCTGTTTGCTTTGGTTCCTGTTTTATACTGATTTTGTATGCCTTCGGTTTCTGATTTTCTGAATTATCGATTTTGTACTGTAGACAGGGATATGGTCATTATCCATATTTGTCATTTTGACAAAATTCTGAACTATAGGCATATAGGAATTTTTACTGTACTAGTGATTATATCACAATTTGTCGATAAAACTCATACACTAACTGTTTCCTCAGTGTATGTACTATATCGTGTTATTATTTAATCACATTCTTTAGTTTTACTATTTATCAAACAAAGTTAAAGAAAACACTATTCCTTTTTATCTAAATATTCTCTTGAATAAATATTGTTTTTCTTATTTTCAGACCGTCTAACACTTTATGGAAACCCTTGGAGAGGAGAATGATAACACCGGAGAGGTTCCAAACTCTCCAACAAAAGACATTGTCCCTTCAAAGGGAAATGTGCGGCTAGCCAACAGGGGATGCTTACTCCTCCCGGGCACCTGGTCCCACCTCTGGCTTGCTAGGGGTCCGTCGATGCTTGATTTTGTGCTCTTTTGTCCAGTGAAAGGAATTCCTTAGATGGTACAACGAAAAAGAAAATGAAACTTTTGACTTTCAATCTAAAATGTTAAAATACTGCCGTTCCGATATATATCTTGAGACGGGGGTACTTAAAGTTCCGTGCTTTATAAAAAGAAGTCACTGTTGGAATTGATCCTTTTGATTATGTAACTATAGCTAGCGTTTGCATGGGTATATTCAAAACTCTTTTCTTAAAAGAGGAACGAGAAAGAGAAATTACAGATATAGTCAACGACAAATCTAAGTGGGTGGCACAAAAAACGGAAAATGACTAGGAATATTTACTTTTCAATGACACTTGGATACCAGTTTGGGAATTACTACAAGACATGAATTATAGGATAGGCAATACAAGATTCCGAAAAAAATCTATCGCAGCAGTGCCATCCCAAAGCTATGTAAGCAGAGATAATTATAGTAAACTTTCTATACAATGGCTTGAATGGGAAATGGAAAAGAAGAGAAACAAGGGACGTCAATTGAAAATACAACATGCCCTTCGTGGAGGAGAATACAAAGTTCCCGGTACCAATTATAGGTGCGATGGCTTCGACGCACTGAACAACACAACTTTTGAATTTTATGGCATGTTTCTGATTGATTGCATGTTGCATTTTATTATCATCATTTTTTTTTCAATTCAAGCTTTATTTTGTTTGAGTAAATGGAATGTCGGTCAAATTTAAAAAGAAAGAAAAATGAAGTGTAGTTCTTAAACATGGGTTCGATATATTTTCTTCTAGGGTGTGCTTTTCATGGCTGTCCGACGTGTTTTCCGAACAACAGAATTGAAATACATCATCCTACCACGAAACAATCTTTCGAGGAGTATTGTATATTATAACCATGAAAAGAGGCGGAGTTGCGTTCCAGGGGGTTCAAATTAATAACAAAATGGGAACACAAATTCCAAGCAGATATCAAGAGACATTCTGATTTACGCCAATATATCGAATATTTGGACATACAGGATCGTCTGAAGCCTCGAGACAGCTTTTTTGGTGGACGCACAAACGCTACAAAGCTTATCACAAAGCCCAAGATGGTGAGAGTATTCAATATTTCGACTTCACCAGTTTATATCCTTACACAAATAAATACATGAGGTATCCTATAGGACATCCTAAAATCATTGTAGATAATTTAACAGATATCACAGACTAATTTGGAATTGCCAAAGTGAATATTTTACCACCAAGAGGATTTTATCATCCTGTGCTTCCCTACACTTCGACGGGACTCCATGACGGGCCCTGTCCAAACCTCTTTAGAGAAGACAGGGCCCCGACCACCTGTCCTCTCTGAATGTCAGTCGGACTCCTCGGGTGATAACATACATTAGCTCGCTACAGCCGGCAGAACACAGGTCGTATTACGCATGCCCTCTTTTTATATCAATTTACATATTCATCTGTGTTGCTTGGGCCCCTGCGTCTTGCGGTCTTGTTTGTTAGTGGTCATCTGACAGTGAGGAGGTTGTTTTACACCACAATTGTACGTTCTTCGAGACCTCTGGGTAATCGGAATAGTGGGAGGGTTGTGCGCACGTAATCCAGGATAAAAACACCGTCTGCTACTGACGAGGCAGATGGCCGTCCTAAGTCGGCACCGTTTGCCCATTGGTCTCGTTGGTTTATGTGTAGTCATTTGTGTTTTACGTTTTTCTGTGATTTGACGTTCATTGTACTACTGCGTCTCTTTCTGTGCGTGTCATTTTTGTGTTTTACAGTGGGTGTTTTGGGAGGTTGCTGTTGATGCTGCAACTAGGTGTTGTTGGAGATCCCCTCCTTTCTTTCGAATGGGAAGCTTAAATTTCCTGTACGTCGAACTTACGCCGACGAGGAAAATCAAACAGAATGTAAATGTTCAACTGAAGATCGATGTGTTGAAGCATTTTTTTACAGTAATAACAAGGATCTATCTATTTGGAGAGACCTGTAAGTCAATGTCATATGTATTTTATTTAGTTATCATATCACTTAAACAATATATAATCATGTTTCGGATGAAAAAAGTGGGGGTTCAAAAGGAAGTCTTACCTGCACGACATATAATGGTTTATCTAACATTTTATATCAATTTTAATATACGTCCCTGGTAAATGTGAGAGTGTCATCTTTGCCTTTCGTTACATTAGATGATTTTGTTTCAAGGTCAAATGCCTGGTAAATAGTGATTCAGTAATTCACTTTTGTCTGAAGTTTATGTTGTTGGTCTTGCGATACAATATAATCTGCATATATATTTTAAGTACTCATAACAAGCACTCTCTGTTTCATTACAGTGTAAAATAACCTCCTCAATGTAGGTCAATTTTCATCAAGCTCGATAATGTATTATCTTTCAGTTCAAACTACCCAGATGCATAAAAGTACACCGTTTTCAGCAAAACGACTGCGGTTTTTCTCAAGTAAACCTTCCCATGGCCTCATTTCTATTCAGGTGTAATCGAAGAGGTGCCCTTCGGGATACCATACTGATCACACGTTTGGATTTAAATATGGGAAAAGGATCGGATTTTTCGGCGAGGAAATTTAATTAATTCTTTAATGATTAAACCAACTACTGGCATACGTAAGAAAACACAAAACACAACATCACCTTCTGGTCTTATAAAAGGAAGTACAGGTAAATTCTCAATAAAAATATAATTGTATAAAGTCACACAATTAAATCCTTTAGTTTAAACTGTATTTATTTCGTTAAACATGATACATAATAGTATATGAAACATTGAGATTGGAAAACAAGCGCACACGCACTTATTCTATTTCCTCTCTCATTATAATGACTACATGCATTCGAAAGGATCCCGACACAAAACTGAAGGTCCTAAAATTGTTTCGGCTGGCGGAAGTGCCCATAACCTCCCTTAGATGAAAACATGTTTTTGTTAAATACTAGTACCCTTTAAATGCCTCACGTTGAAGAATTCATGCCATGAGGCACTAAAGGGTCCTAAGCCCACGAGGTAAATTATCACCATTTCTCCGTTGCACTGTAACTATTAAATTACGTCGATTCATATCATTCCTTGGAAAATGGAATAATACATTGTTGCACAGTCTACGTTGAAGACGGAAATCAACACCTTTCCAGACGATGCAATAACGTTCATTGTGAAGCAATGATTACTGTCCTGTTCACTAAATCCAGAGCACCCTGTTTGGGCGAATTATTCCGTCGTCTGAAGAATTTTGCAATAAATTATTGTTTCTGAGAATTGACCCCCTTTAGTCGTAACTGGAAATTAACTTCAACTTACCCAATCAGCTACCCTCAAACCGCAATATGAAAAAATAAAATGTCTACGGGAAATTCCCATGTTCATTTCAAGCCGCCGCCATATTGTTCTCCGTGTCAACAATAGTAAACAGTGACGTCAAAGCCTCCGACGTCACACATTTTCAGCGATTTTACTATAGAAAATCCCCGTAGACTTTTTATTTTCCGTTCTATTTCTATCTTAGCTGACGCACAGACAAAACAATGGTATTTTCTGTTACGACTAAAGGAGTACTATAAAATTGATACCTTTTTGGAAGATGACATTATCATATTTTAGAGAAAACCGGGAAAACAGGGTGCTCTGGAATTAGTGAACAGGACAGTAGATTAATTATTGAAGTAATGAATGACGGAGTCGTGGACTGACTACCATGAGTAGTTTTCTTTAGCTGGCAATGAAGAATTATCTAATCATTGGCGATAAGAGTTTGATGGCCTAACAATTGGCGTGCAACAATTGGGTTATTCAACTGCTCCTCGGGCTACGCCCTCGGAGACAGTAGAATAACCCTTAACTTACAGAAAATTTCCGACTTGCTTTGCTTGCCTGTATTTGTAGTTAAAACTCTGACAGCATTTCATGAAGTATCGTTGATTTCTTAGATTAACAGCACTCAGCAGTTGAGATGGAAAGGCGAAAATGTGAATGATAGCAAGGTGGCCATCTTACATTTCAATCGAGAATATTCAGTACTTGTATTGTGAACTACGTAGTCTAAAGATATCTTTGGGCTCGGGCCATGTGATATTCTGGGTGGGCTTGGGGTTTTTTTTTCGAAAAAAAAAAATTTTGCTCTGAATTTTGATGGAAAAAAATAATTTGCGTAATCTGAATTTGAAGAATTATCATTAATTTTCGCTGAAAATTTCCCGGCTCGCTTCGATCGCCGCAGTAATTAATTCCTATAACGAGAATTTTGGCTCGCTTTGCTCGCCATACTTTTATGTAAATACATTTTCCTTTAATGGCAAATTTCTTATTTGAAAATACCGAAAGAATTATGCATGTGAATGAAAATTTGGGTTTTCTTAAACATGTTAAAGACTTAAATTTATATCAATGTAATGTATAACTATTAAAGATACAGTGTCCCTGAAAATAAACGTAAAATATATTCCTAAGGGTTTAGATAGATAAAAAAAAATAAGACATAAAAAGTTATATTTAAATAATATGCAGGAAGGACTCTAATATTAACGATTTTTAAATAAATCTCCATATACCTCTATTGTAAAAACTCAAAATATTGTACCCGGCGCTAGTGGAATGAATTAGAGCTGCGCACCCCAAATTCAATATGACGTTTGTAAAAGTCTATAACTACGAATGTATACGTTAGATTCGCCTGAAAATTTGAATTTATACAAATGATAATGTATACTTTCATATGAAAAGAAAGATTCTGCATACCAAAATGTTGTAAAATTTATAAATTTTCAGGGACAGCGTCCCTTTAATAAGATGCATACATCACTATATCAACAAAGATTCTAATTTTTGTCTGGTCCATGCTGTAAATTTATCAGGTTTTAAATGATGCTATTGAATTTAAAGACGTTTAACATTACTACTCTAAATTTGAAAATTTGTCTGGAAGACCCTCTCCCTCTGACCCTCTTACTTGTACCTTGTATGAATTTTGTTTACTGCGGATTCTATTATAAAATTCTCTTTAACTCTCAATCTGTTTAGAAGTGAATTAATTTTTTGCGTAAAAAAAAGAATTTCTATTGATAAAACACAAACAGGTTTTTGAGTAAAAAATAAAGATTTTCTATTGATAATGAGTTAAAGAAGATCCTGACGATAATCTCAACAGCACTCACAATAGAGCACGTAATGAAACATCGACGGACCCCTAGCAAGCTGGAGGTGGGACCAGGTGCCCGGGAGGAGTAAGCATCCCCTGTTGGCTAGCCGCACCCGCCGTCGATGTTTATGAAAGAAAGGAGGGGATCTCCAACAACACTAGGTTGCAGCACCCACAGCAAAATCCCAAAACACCCATGCAAAAAACACAGAACAGATACCCACAGAAAGAGACGCAAAAGGGACAAGGAACTCCAACTCACAACATAGAAACATAAAAGACTACACATAAACCAACGAGACCAATGGGCAACCGGTGCCGACTTAGGACGGCCATCTGCCAAGTAAATAGCAGACGGTGTGGTTATCCTGGATTACGTGCGCACAACCCTCTCACTTCTCCAGTTACCTAGAGGTCTCGAAGAACGTACAAATGTGAAGCATGGAAATGAAAATATATAAAATTTATGCACTGTCTGACGTAATGTCTATATAGAAAGTGTTATGGCGACAATGTCAGGGAAGTATATTCAAAACACTTACTGTCAAACCTCTCGCGGAGAACTTTTTTACGAGCTCCACACGGCAAAGGGCATAAGTGTGACACAAATGAGTTAAAGAAGATCCTGACGATAATCTCAACAGATAAAACACAAACATCTTAATATATTGCACATCATTTAGGTTTGAAAAAGAAATTCCTTGTTCCAACTTTGCAAAAAAAAGTAATTTTGCTTTGGTTCGGGGCGAAAAGAAAAATCTTGCTCCGACAAACCCCCCCCCCCCCTCAAGAATATCAAATGGACCGTGCCTTAGTCGGACTTTGCGGACGCATCCACAGTAGTGTAGGGACGCTTTTGTACGATATAAGTTTTTTTGCGATTGTCAAAGCGAGAGATTTACATGTGTCAATTTAAAATGTCGAAGGTTAGGGTTAATATCAATCTATCGCGTACGCGCTAGAATACTTCTACAGATTCAATGTAAAACATTTCCTTAGGACTGATACTTCATAGACAGGTAGCACTGAATTAGATTGCCTTGAAATTGCAATTTAAAGAACATAATCTATGGAATACAGTGAAATTCTATCGTTTAATTGTGATTTTTGAGTCCCCAGAGTTCTGTGACAAATGAGTTACAATAGCGCACGAAATTCAACATCGACGGACCCCAAGCAAGCTAGAGGTGGGACCAGGTGTCCGGGAGGAGTAAGCATCCCCTGTTGGCTAGCCACGCCCGCCGTCGATGTTAATGAAACATGGAAATTAAAATATATAAAAGTCATGCACTGTCTGACGTTATGTCTATATAGAAAGTGCTATGGCGACAATGTCAGGGAAGTATATTCAAAACACTTACTGTCAAACCCCTCGCGGGGAACTTTTTTACGAGCTCCACAATCAAAGGGCATAAGTGTGACACAAATGAGTTAAAGAAGATCCTGACGATTATCTCAACAGCACTCACAATAGAGCACGAAATTAACCATCGACGGACCCCAAGCAAGCTAGAGGTGGGACCAGGTGCCCGGGAAGAGTAAGTTCCATATGTAAAGAAAGCTTACAAAACCTAGTACTCCGTGAACAAAAACGTGATTGTATATTTATAGAAAGAAAGCTTAAATAATGAGAAATTAGTAAACACGAACTTTGCGGTTATATGCAGCCACTGTGGGAGTTTTGTACGAGTTGTGTACTTATCATATTTTATTGGCACCTTACACACTTATGCCCTTTGCCGTGTGGAGCTCGTAAAAAAGTTCCCCGCGTGGGGTTTGACAGTAAGTGTTTTGAATATATTTCCCTGACATTGTCGCCATAGCACTTTTTATATAGACATAACGTCAGACAGTGCATGAAGTTTTTATATTGTTTTCATTTTCGTGCTTGAACATCGACGGCGGGTGCGGCTAGCCAACAGGGGATGCTTACTCCTCCCGGGCACCTGGCCCCACCTCTAGCTTGCTAGGGGTCCGTCGATGCTTAATTTTGTAGTCTATTGTGAGTGCTGTTGAGATTATCGTCAGGATCTTCTTTAACTCACTTACATACCAGTAAATCTCCTCAACTTCATTATAAAACTGGAGAATATAATTATATGAGTTCTGTAATTCTAGTCAATAAAATTCAAAGGTATATATTGTATATGTATGGTACCAATCAAATATGCTTAGTACAGGTTACAGGTCGTGAACAGGAGCGTTCCTACACTGAGTCATCGGAGTAAGAATAACCGGCATGTTGAGGTACCCTGGGGATTCAGCCCTAGAGGACGATTAAGAGGCGTCCTCATTGCCTGCCCACACTGCTCGGGTATAAGGAAAGAAAATAACACTGCAAGTACACGCGGGAATGTGAGGAATGCGTCATGAATGATTTTACCTCGTTCGAAAGCATCATACGACTCGCGCAGTGATGAAACGGTTCAAGTGTTATGGGTCAGAATACCCTAAATCGCCAGCAAAAATCAGACAAAGACAGAATATAAATTTACAAGTTTAATTATGTACAATATATATATCGAAAATGATTACTACTTACAATACTATGTCCGGATCAAAGTGTCCGTTACGGTCCACAAAGTCTATCGAATATGTGGTTTCCGATAATCACAAACGTTCTCGAAAGCTCGATGTCCAAACGTTGTTAAATGGATTAAAGTCTCTACAAAAAAGTATCCCAGTATATCAGATTAGATGAATGAATCGTGTCTACGAATGTCCTCTCAACACAATTCCTCGGAGGTATTTATACTTAATACCAATGAATTAACCAGCAGCTTCTAGAACAATGACTCATTACAAATGATTAACAATAGAGGAAATTCTAGAAATCACAGTCATGTGATGATAATGATGTAACAAAGAACATACTGGAATATTCTCTAATGAAATAAACATGACATAGTAAAATCTAGAAAGAATTATTATGAAATCATTAAATAACATGACTAAGTACATGTGTACCTACACATAAAGTAAAACTAAAATAATACATGACCCACAACACCTCCCCCCTTAAAAAAAGTTTGAGTGTGAATGAAAGCTTAGGTGGTAAATTCTGCAAAAATCACTCGTGAAACTCTGCAATCACATTGTCTTTGCCCTTGATATGGTTAATAATGATATCGTACTCTTTCAACAATAAACTCCACCTTGTAAGTCTTTGATTCTTGTTTGACATTTTGTGCAAAAATTTGAGAGAGTTGTGGTCAGTATACACAAGAATGGGATTTAAAGTAACATTCAAATAAACATCAAAGTGTTGTAAAGCTAACAATAATGCAAGACACTCTTTTTCAATAGTAGAGTAATTCTTTTTCTAGAGCAAATTCAACGTATGTTTGATTTTCAAACTTTTTGTACTTTCTTAATTTTTGTCTGCACGCCTCAGTTACTAACTGATATGCTCTCAAAATCGTGTCCTTGACCTTGTCATAGTCTGAACTCTCAGCAATACTGAGCGCCGAGTACACTTCAGCCGCTTTGCCAATAAGTAAGCTTTGTATCAGAGTTGGCCAAAAATCACGTGGCCACGATTTTCTCAAAATGTGGAAAATATTTGTCCACGGACTCTTCTTGAAATTTTTGTACTAATCTGATGTTTTTGGTGGCATCGAATTCATACTTGACAGGCGAAGGAACAGGATTTTCCTTAGCGCCTTTCTCTAACTTTTCTAGCTCAAACTGGAGTTCTCTTTTGTCCATACGTTCCTGTTTCTCTCGTTCAAATTGTCTTTTTCTTCTTTTTCAAATTTTAATTGTATTTTCATTTTCTCTAATTCAAACTCAAATTTTGACATTTTGGTTGCGCTTGAAACAGGTTCAACAAGAATCGTATGACGAAAAGATTTCCTCAGCTATAACCTCTTTAGCCACAATATTTTTAATTTCTTGTTTTCTCATAGAATATTTTACATCTAACTTCAAGTGAAGACCTAAACCACTCAAATCATCTTTTTTCAGTGATTCGAACTCATCTACAGTCGGCGACTTAAAAAATTCAGTGACCGAAAATACCATGAGTTATTTCTGCTGGCAAAAAAAATATTGAGAAAAATATTTTCTTTTTTTCAAAAACGAACTTTACGTAAAGTGCAAATATGCAGAGATTGCTATCACAGACGAGCCCCCAATTCTGTTATGGGTCAGAATAACCCAAAACGCCTGCAAAAATCAGACAAAGACAGAATATAAATAAAGAAGTTAAATTATGTACAAAATATATGTATCGAAAATGATTACAACTTACAATACAATGTCCGGATCAAAGTGTCCGTTACGGTCCATCAATGTAAAACATCTTCATATTCAATAGAAGTCTATCGAATATATGGTTTCCGGTAATCACGAACGTTCGGTGTTCAAACGTTGTTAAATGGATTAAAGTCTCAACAAATAAAGTATCCCAGTATATCAGAATAGATGAATAAATCGTGTCTACGAATGTGTACGAATGCCCCTTCAACACAGTTCCTCGGAGGTATTTACACTTAATACCAATGAATTAACCAGAAGCTTCTAGAACAATGACTCATTACAAATGATTAACAATAGAGGAAATTCTAGAAATCACAGTCATGTGATGATAATGATGTAACAAAGAACATACTGGAATATTCTCTAATGAAATAAACATGACATAGTAAAATCTAGAAAGAATGATTATGAAATCATTAAATAACATGACTAAGTACATGTGTACCTACACATAAAGTAAAACTAAAATAATACATGACCCACAACACCTCCCCCCTTAAAAAAAGTTTGAGTGTGAATGAAAGCTTAGGTGGTAAATTCTGCAAAAATCACTCGTGAAACTCTGCAATCACATTGTCTTTGCCCTTGATATGGTTAATAATGATATCGTACTCTTTCAACAATAAACTCCACCTTGTAAGTCTTTGATTCTTGTTTGAAATTTTTTGCAAAAATTTGAGAGAGTTGTGGTCAGTATACACAAGAATGGGATTTAAAGTAACATTCAAATAAACATCAAAGTGTTGTAAAGCTAACAATAATGCAAGACACTCTTTTTCAATAGTAGAGTAATTCTTTTTCTCGAGCAAATTCAACGTATGTTTGATTTTCAAACTTTTTGTACTTTCTTAATTTTTGTCTGCACGCCTCAGTTACTAACTGATATGCTCTCAAAATCGTGTCCTTGACCTTGTCATAGTCTGAACTCTCAGCAATACTGAGCGCCGAGTACTCTTCAGCCGCTTTGCCAATAAGTAAGCTTTGTATCAGAGTTGGCCAAAAATCACGTGGCCACGATTTTCTCAAAATGTGGAAAATATTTGTCCACGGACTTTTCTTGAAATTTTTGTACTAATCTGATGTTTTTGGTGGCATCGAATTCATACTTGACAGGCGAAGGAACAGGATTTTCCTTAGCGCCTTTCTCTAACTTTTCTAGCTCAAACTGGAGTTCTCTTTTGTCCATACGTTCCTGTTTCTCTCGTTCAAATTGTCTTTTTCTTCTTTTTCAAATTGTAATTGTATTTTCATTTTCTCTAATTCAAACTCAAATTTTGACATTTTGGTTGCGCTTGAAACAGGTTCAACAAGAATCGTATGACGAAAAGATTTCCTCAGCTATAACCTCTTTAGCCACAATATTTTTAATTTCTTGTTTTCTCATAGAATATTTTACATCTAACTTCAAGTGAAGACCTAAACCAATCAAATCATCTTTTTTCAGTGATTCGAACTCATCTACAGTCGGCGACTTCAAAAATTCAGTGACCGAAAATACCATGAGTTATTTCTGCTGGCAAAAAAAAATATTGAGAAAAATAATTTCTTTTTTTCAAAAACGAACTTTACGTAAAGTGCAAATATGCAGAGATTACTATCACAGACGAGCCCCCAATTCTGTTATGGGTCAGAATAACCCAAAACGCCTGCAAAAATCAGACAAAGACAGAATATAAATTAAGAAGTTAAATTATGTACAAAATATATGTATCGAAAATGATTACAACTTACAATACAATGTCCGGATCAAAGTGTCCGTTACGGTCCATAAATGTAAAACATCTTCATATTCAATAGAAGTCTATCGAATATATGGTTTCCGGTAATCACGAACGTTCGGTGTTCAAACGTTGTTAAATGGATTAAAGTCTCAACAAATAAAGTAATCCAGTATATCAGAATAGATGAATAAATCGTGTCTACGAATGTGTACGAATGCCCCCTCAACACAGTTCCTCGGAGGTATTTATACTTAATACCAATGAATTAACCAGAAGCTTCTAGAACAATGACTCATTACAAATGATTAACAATAGAGGAAATTCTAGAAATCACAGTCATGTGATGATAATGATGTAACAAAGAACATACTGGAATATTCTCTAATGAAATAAACATGACATAGTAAAATCTAGAAAGAATGATTATGAAATCATTAAATAACATGACTAAGTACATGTGTACCTACACATAAAGTAAAACTAAAATAATACATGACCCACAACACCAACTCCACCTTGTAAGTCTTTGATTCTTGTTTGACATTTTGTGCAAAAATTTGAGAGAGTTGTGGTCAGTATACACAAGAATGGGATTTAAAGTAACATTCAAATAAACATCAAAGTGTTGTAAAGCTAACAATAATGCAAGACACTCTTTTTCAATAGTAGAGTAATTCTTTTTCTCGAGCAAATTCAACATATGTTTGATTTTCAAACTTTTTGTACTTTCTTAACTTTTGTCTGCACGCCTCAGTTACTAACTGATATGCTCTCAAAATCGTGTCCTTGACCTTGTCATAGTCTGAACTCTCAGCAATACTGAACGCCGAGTACACTTCAGCCGCTTTGCCAATAAGTAAGCTTTGTATCAGAGTTGGCCAAAAATCACGTGGCCACGACTTTCTCAAAATGTGGAAAATATTTGTCCATGGACTTTTCTTGAAATTTTTGTACTAATCTGATGTTTTTGGTGGCATCGAATTCATACTTGACAGGCGAAGGAACAGGATTTTCCTTAGCGCCTTTCTCTAACTTTTCTAGCTCAAACTGGAGTTCTCTTTTGTCCATACGTTCCTGTTTCTCTCGTTTAAATTGTCTTTTTCTTCTTTTTCAAATTGTAATTGTATTTTCATTTTCTCTAATTCAAACTCAAATTTTGACATTTTGGTTGCGCTTGAAACAGGTTCAACAAGAATCGTATGACGAAAAGATTTCCTCAGCTATAACCTCTTTAGCCACAATATTTTTAATTTCTTGTTTTCTCATAGAATATTTTACATCTAACTTCAAGTGAAGACCTAAACCAATCAAATCATCTTTTTTCAGTGATTCGAACTCATCTACAGTCGGCGACTTCAAAAATTCAGTGACCGAAAATACCATGAGTTATTTCTGCTGGCAAAAAAAATATTGAGAAAAATAATTTCTTTTTTTCAAAAACGAACTTTACGTAAAGTGCAAATATGCAGAGATTACTATCACAGACGAGCCCCCAATTCTGTTATGGGTCAGAATAACCCAAAACGCCTGCAAAAATCAGACAAAGACAGAATATAAATTAAGAAGTTAAATTATGTACAAAATATATGTATCGAAAATGATTACAACTTACAATACAATGTCCGGATCAAAGTGTCCGTTACGGTCCATAAATGTAAAACATCTTCATATTCAATAGAAGTCTATCGAATATATGGTTTCCGGTAATCACGAACGTTCGGTGTTCAAACGTTGTTAAATGGATTAAAGTCTCAACAAATAAAGTATCCCAGTATATCAGAATAGATGAATAAATCGTGTCTACGAATGTGTACGAATGCCCCCTCAACACAGTTCCTCGGAGGTATTTATACTTAATACCAATGCATTAACCAGAAGCTTCTAGAACAATGACTCATTACAAATGATTAACAATAGAGGAAATTCTAGAAATCACAGTCATGTGATGATAATGATGTAACAAAGAACATACTGGAATATTCTCTAATGAAATAAACATGACATAGTAAAATCTAGAAAGAATGATTATGAAATCATTAAATAACATGACTAAGTACATGTGTACCTACACATAAAGTAAAACTAAAATAATACATGACCCACAACACCTCCCCCCTTAAAAAAAGTTTGAGTGTGAATGAAAGCTTAGGTGGTAAATTCTGCAAAAATCACTCGTGAAACTCTGCAATCACATTGTCTTTGCCCTTGATATGGTTAATAATGATATCGTACTCTTTCAACAATAAACTCCACCTTGTAAGTCTTTGATTCTTGTTTGACATTTTGTGCAAAAATTTGAGAGAGTTGTGGTCAGTATACACAAGAATGGGATTTAAAGTAACATTCAAATAAACATCAAAGTGTTGTAAAGCTAACAATAATGCAAGACACTCTTTTTCAATAGTAGAGTAATTCTTTTTCTCGAGCAAATTCAACGTATGTTTGATTTTCAAACTTTTTGTACTTTCTTAATTTTTGTCTGCACGCCTCAGTTACTAACTGATATGCTCTCAAAATCGTGTCCTTGACCTTGTCATAGTCTGAACTCTCAGCAATACTGAGCGCCGAGTACACTTCAGCCGCTTTGCCAATAAGTAAGCTTTGTATCAGAGTTGGCCAAAAATCACGTGGCCACGATTTTCTCAAAATGTGGAAAATATTTGTCCACGGACTTTTCTTGAAATTTTTGTACTAATCTGATGTTTTTGGTGGCATCGAATTCATACTTGACAGGCGAAGGAACAGGATTTTCCTTAGCGCCTTTCTCTAACTTTTCTAGCTCAAACTGGAGTTCTCTTTTGTCCATACGTTCCTGTTTCTCTCGTTCAAATTGTCTTTTTCTTCTTTTTCAAATTGTAATTGTATTTTCATTTTCTCTAATTCAAACTCAAATTTTGACATTTTGGTTGCGCTTGAAACAGGTTCAACAAGAATCGTATGACGAAAAGATTTCCTCAGCTATAACCTCTTTAGCCACAATATTTTTAATTTCTTGTTTTCTCATAGAATATTTTACATCTAACTTCAAGTGAAGACCTAAACCAATCAAATCATCTTTTTTCAGTGATTCGAACTCATCTACAGTCGGCGACTTCAAAAATTCAGTGACCGAAAATACCATGAGTTATTTCTGCTGGCAAAAAAAAATATTGAGAAAAATAATTTCTTTTTTTCAAAAACGAACTTTACGTAAAGTGCAAATATGCAGAGATTACTATCACAGACGAGCCCCCAATTCTGTTATGGGTCAGAATAACCCAAAACGCCTGCAAAAATCAGACAAAGACAGAATATAAATTAAGAAGTTAAATTATGTACAAAATATATGTATCGAAAATGATTACAACTTACAATACAATGTCCGGATCAAAGTGTCCGTTACGGTCCATAAATGTAAATCATCTTCATATTCAATAGAAGTCTATCGAATATATGGTTTCCGGTAATCACGAACGTTCGGTGTTCAAACGTTGTTAAATGGATTAAAGTCTCAACAAATAAAGTATCCCAGTATATCTGAATAGATGAATAAATCGTGTCTACGAATGTGTACGAATGCCCCCTCAACACAGTTCCTCGGAGGTATTTATACTTAATACCAATGAATTAACCAGAAGCTTCTAGAACAATGACTCATTACAAATGATTAACAATAGAGGAAATTCTAGAAATCACAGTCATGTGATGATAATGATGTAACAAAGAACATACTGGAATATTCTCTAATGAAATAAACATGACATAGTAAAATCTAGAAAGAATGATTATGAAATCATTAAGTAACATGACTAAGTACATGTGTACCTACACATAAAGTAAAACTAAAATAATACATGACCCACAACACCTCCCCCCTTAAAAAAAGTTTGAGTGTGAAAGAAAGCTTAGGTGGTAAATTCTGCAAAAATCACTCGTGAAACTCTGCAATCACATTGTCTTTGCCCTTGATATGGTTAATAATGATATCGTACTCTTTCAACAATAAACTCCACCTTGTAAGTCTTTGATTCTTGTTTGACATTTTGTGCAAAAATTTGAGAGAGTTGTGGTCAGTATACACAAGAATGGGATTTAAAGTAACATTCAAATAAACATCAAAGTGTTGTAAAGCTAACAATAATGCAAGACACTCTTTTTCAATAGTAGAGTAATTCTTTTTCTCGAGCAAATTCAACGTATGTTTGATTTTTAAACTTTTTGTACTTTCTTAATTTTTGTCTGCACGCCTCAGTTACTAACTGATATGCTCTCAAAATCGTGTCCTTGACCTTGTCATAGTCTGAACTCTCAGCAATACTGAGCGCCGAGTACACTTCAGCCGCTTTGCCAATAAGTAAGCTTTGTATCAGAGTTGGCCAAAAATCACGTGGCCACGATTTTCTCAAAATGTGGAAAATATTTGTCCACGGACTTTTCTTGAAATTTTTGTACTAATCTGATGTTTTTGGTGGCATCGAATTCATACTTGACAGGCGAAGGAACAGGATTTTCCTTAGCGCCTTTCTCTAACTTTTCTAGCTCAAACTGGAGTTCTCTTTTGTCCATACGTTCCTGTTTCTCTCGTTCAAATTGTCTTTTTCTTCTTTTTCAAATTGTAATTGTATTTTCATTTTCTCTAATTCAAACTCAAATTTTGACATTTTGGTTGCGCTTGAAACAGGTTCAACAAGAATCGTATGACGAAAAGATTTCCTCAGCTATAACCTCTTTAGCCACAATATTTTTAATTTCTTGTTTTCTCATAGAATATTTTACATCTAACTTCAAGTGAAGACCTAAACCAATCAAATCATCTTTTTTCAGTGATTCGAACTCATCTACAGTCGGCGACTTCAAAAATTCAGTGACCGAAAATACCATGAGTTATTTCTGCTGGCAAAAAAAAATATTGAGAAAAATAATTTCTTTTTTTCAAAAACGAACTTTACGCAAAGTGCAAATATGCAGAGATTACTATCACAGACGAGCCCCCAATTCTGTTATGGGTCAGAATAACCCAAAACGCCTGCAAAAATCAGACAAAGACAGAATATAAATTAAGAAGTTAAATTATGTACAAAATATATGTATCGAAAATGATTACAACTTACAATACAATGTCCGGATCAAAGTGTCCGTTACGGTCCATAAATGTAAATCATCTTCATATTCAATAGAAGTCTATCGAATATATGGTTTCCGGTAATCACGAACGTTCGGTGTTCAAACGTTGTTAAATGGATTAAAGTCTCAACAAATAAAGTATCCCAGTATATCTGAATAGATGAATAAATCGTGTCTACGAATGTGTACGAATGCCCCCTCAACACAGTTCCTCGGAGGTATTTATACTTAATACCAATGAATTAACCAGAAGCTTCTAGAACAATGACTCATTACAAATGATTAACAATAGAGGAAATTCTAGAAATCACAGTCATGTGATGATAATGATGTAACAAAGAACATACTGGAATATTCTCTAATGAAATAAACATGACATAGTAAAATCTAGAAAGAATGATTATGAAATCATTAAGTAACATGACTAAGTACATGTGTACCTACACATAAAGTAAAACTAAAATAATACATGACCCACAACACCTCCCCCCTTAAAAAAAGTTTGAGTGTGAAAGAAAGCTTAGGTGGTAAATTCTGCAAAAATCACTCGTGAAACTCTGCAATCACATTGTCTTTGCCCTTGATATGGTTAATAATGATATCGTACTCTTTCAACAATAAACTCCACCTTGTAAGTCTTTGATTCTTGTTTGACATTTTTTGCAAAAATTTGAGAGAGTTGTGGTCAGTATACACAAGAATGGGATTTAAAGTAACATTCAAATAAACATCAAAGTGTTGTAAAGCTAACAATAATGCAAGACACTCTTTTTCAATAGTAGAGTAATTCTTTTTCTCGAGCAAATTCAACGTATGTTTGATTTTCAAACTTTTTGTACTTTCTTAATTTTTGTCTGCACGCCTCAGTTACTAACTGATATGTGTCCTTGACCTTGTCATAGTCTGAACTCTCAGCAATACTGAGCGCCGAGTACACTTCAGCCGCTTTGCCAATAAGTAAGCTTTGTATCAGAGTTGGCCAAAAATCACGTGGCCACGATTTTCTCAAAATGTGGAAAATATTTGTCCACGGACTTTTCTTGAAATTTTTGTACTAATCTGATGTTTTTGGTGGCATCGAATTCATACTTGACAGGCGAAGGAACAGGATTTTCCTTAGCGCCTTTCTCTAACTTTTCTAGCTCAAGTTTATTATTGAATTCACAATGTAAAATACAAAAGAACTGATGCACTGTCACTGTGGCACCAACAATAGAGTACACGGTGGAAATTCACTGAAGCCTGAAAGCCAGAGGTGAGACCAGGTGCCTGGGAAGAGTCAGCGTCTCCTGCTTGGCTAGCCACACCCACCATGAATGCCCGCAACATAACAAAAGTGTACATATGAAGGTTGGACACTGGATGTGGACCGACACTATGTAGAAAGTGCCACAGCCACAACACACCAGGAAAAAAGCATAACACTTGAGTCAAACCCTTTACGGAGAACTGTTCTACAAGGCATATTTGAAAACATAAGCTATGTCATGAAGTAAACAACTAAATTAATGTAATGTGCAGGCAATTATTATTCACGTGCAGACTAACATCTTGTCGTAAAATGTTTAAAGGGCACCGGGCTTTAAGGTATTTTTCTAATTTATCATTGTGTTGGGTATTATGGAGTCTCTTATTGTAAAACTGAGCCAGATCTCATAAGATGATACTCAAGTATTGGTTAACTCTTGCTGTCAAGCCACACATTAATTAAAGTTTCAACACAACGGGGATGATATTATAACTATGAAAGTTAACAATTTATTGATCGATTTTTAAATCGAGTTATTTATAATGCACAGAACATAATTTTGAAAGCACGATCCTTGCTAACATTACGTTCATCACTATGCTGATCTTAAACTTTCTACTTAGTCCGACTCCATTTTGTTTGGAAACTTGCACACATAGTGCATAGTTGCACCATCATATGTGACAATCATGCAACTGCTATTGATCTGTCGAATATTCTGAACTTCCACATCATCTGTTATCGTCACATTAAGGATGTGACTTCCTTCTTTGTAATGCGGGCATTTAAGTTTCTCAATAACTGCCAATATCTCATCGGTTCCCTCTACATCAAAGAAGATGAAGAACCGCACTCTTCCAAAGCACACATTTTGTCTATTTTTGTACTCCACAACTGAGTTGTCTCTTTTTACCATTCGGGAGTAGGATGTTCCATAAATTACATCACCATGTAACTCTATTCTACCAAAGCTTCTGAACTTGGTAGACAAAGGGTCATGCCCAACGTACTGCAACAGGGCATCCTGTTCTTTTTCTGACAACATTCGCTCCTTGACACCTCCCAAAACGTAAACCCCTTCTTCTAATTTCCTAGTTCTTTTCAGAATAGTCACAGATTCAATTATATTTATTTATATTATATTTTTTTCACATAAAGAGCCCTTGGCGATGCATTTATCTTTCAGTTCCGGTAACTTCGGTAACTTCTGCACGAAAGACACTCCCGTTACTATTTGATTATCTATACACTGAGTTCCTTTTATCATTTTCAAATGAAAAACAGCTATGTGTGTACAATGGTCCAAGGTTCCTCACACTTTGAGGCAAATGTAGAAGCTGATGTACATTCAGTCGGAGAAAGCAGCGATCATACAACTCCTCGAAGTGTTTGCAAAATTTCACTAACATTTCCTCTGCTTTGTTGATGTCATTGTTAGTTGATCCACATTTCAGTAGAATGTGCATGGAATTTACAAGTAACAAAAAATGAGAGAACCTCGTTTTGTCAAGAATGTCGTGTAAGACGGGAGCCCCAAAGTATAGCAAGAACGATCGGTATTCTGAAGCTTTCCAGTACTTTAGATCTTGTATTGACCTAGGAAGTCTAGTGATATCTAGCGTAGGACGAATCTGCATCAAGCGTTGATCGAATATTTCCTGTTTATGACTGAAGTTGAAGTTTTTGTTGGAATACTTGGTCAGAAACCGCAGTTCCAATAACATCTTCTGTACGCCAAGAAGAACCCAAGAAGAACCCCATGCATGTAATCTATTGCAATTCCTGCAATAATATCGAAAGTTGGGAAATACAGAAGCCATGAGGGTCCTTTAATTCCTTTTATTATTTTATCTCCTGTTCGATTGTTCTGATTTTGGACTGCTCGTCGAGCTTTACAAAGAACATTCTGTGCTGTCCTTGCTGGGCCAATGGGGTCGTTTTCTATGAAAGGATATACACGAGCATGACCTCTTCCTACAGCTTCTGATGTCCCTTCCTGCTCACACTTCCAACACGAATAAGCTCCGTTGTATTCGATGTGATTGCACAATAGGCTTCTAGCTGGAAGATCGGCCGTTCCGCAAAGCAAAATTCCTCTTGTTGTGAAAGTTCCTTGTCCGGGCACGTGAGACTTAATCCCATTATACAACTCTTTCATAGAACGCTGAAACGGTTTTAAGAATGTCCCAATTGATGGTTTCTGGTTGCCAAACCATAAGCTTGCCAATATCATGTTCTCCTTTTTCATACGCATTTTGTAGGTTAGTTCATTAATAACCATGAAAATGGGCCACACCGATACTTTACTGCTTTTGAAAACGGGTGCTCCGTCAGTATTAAAAGTAAATGATATATTGTGGGGATCACGCAATATCCCATCTTGGTCAAAATGTGACATGTACACATTTCCGTCGTATATGTCTTCGTATACACCAGAGACAGTGCTTCTGTTAAAGCGGTGCTGAAGATTTTCGAAGAAGCCCTCTTGCATAAACAAGTTTTGAATCTGGGATTGCAACGGAATCTCCAAGAAGTAACTGGCTTTCTTTTTGTCGAAAAGTTTACCACACGATCCAAAGGGACAATTTTTCCGTGTTGTATCTTCGACTAATCCTTGGCAAGATGAACAATAGTAGTGATATACCAGTGGATTTTTTAAGCTGATGAAGTACTTTTTGAACTCGTGTAAAGTTGAACACAACTTGTGGCCATTTGGTAGGGCAAATCCAATTATATTCAGAAGTTGTTGAGTAGCATCGCCGACCAAGTTGTATTTTGTTGTAAAAATGGCTAAGAGAAGCATAAATGCTCCTATTGTAACACTTGACCCGGGGTACAAGGGCTTAAAATCTGGATCGGCGCGGTTGTCTGCAAAATCAGATGCATAACCCTCTTCTGTGTCACTTTGTACGTATTCACGTGCATCTGAGAAGTAATCATCTTCGTCGTCATAAATGTAATCGCTGACGACTGAATCGTCTGTGTCACTATCCCCATCATCGTCATTCAAGGTTAGGATTTGTTGTATGATTTCGTCCATGTTGAATTCTTCGCATGGCTGGTCCGCCTGTGAGAATTAAAGAATAAAAACATCCTGATAATTAAGGTATCTCAGAGACTTCAGTAACGGATCTAGAAATTTTTGAAAGGGGTTGCAATCTCCGATGGCAGTTTTCTCCCTTTTTTTTGTGTTTAGAAAGAGGGGGGGGGGGGTTGCAGCACAAAAATGGCATGTATGACCTTTTTTGGTGAGATGTTCCTACCAAAGTGGGTTGCAACCAACGGAACCCTCCCCCTGGATCCGCCAGTGGGCTTAATGAATACTAGCATATCAAACATTCTATAAAAAAGCCAGCATGATCGATAATATCAGCATTTAAAAGCTGATCGAGGTACCTTAATACATGTATCAAGTACTTCATGACAAATAATCAGTGTCAGTACTACCTACTGTAGCCAAATATATACTAGTATTTCAGCAATAACATAAATTGATTTAATTTTATCTTAGCTATTGCTGTAATAATTGAGCGATTGTTGAACTCGAGGTTCAAAATACTCAGATTCTCGCGAAAATCTGGAGACTTGACGTGTATGTTACTACATTAATTTTCCTGTATTGACAAAGTTGGGCGAATGCCTTTACCATTTTAAAACGTTGTGTCAACTATTCCTACATCTACATAGTTCATGAGTCCGATTTTTCGGAATTACTCTGTAAATATCTTGAGTTAAAAGCTGAAACTTTTACAGTATTTTGAACTTGTTTAGTCGTAATTGGAAACATAAAAATGATTTTCTGATCTGCAGCAATTGTGAAGAACGAGCACAAAATGTATAACCATAGGGAATATACATGTAAAAGGGACGTAACTCTTGTTAACCCGCAACATAAAATCCCTTGTAGTTTCGCGTACAAATGCCTTTCACGAACAAAAATTTACTTTTTATTCTTTATAAGCTTCATTTTCATGCAAATAAACTCACGATTCATTCATTTTTAAAAATTCATTTATATTTATACCCCCTGATTTTACTATGGAAAACCCCCTATGGTATGGTATTCTCTGCAGGTTCGCCGCAACTACTACACATCAGTACATACTTTTTATGTTTCTAATTACGACTAAACAAGTTCAACATTCTGTGAAAGTTTCAGCTTTTAACTCGAGGTATTTATGGAGAAATTCCCCCAAATCGGACTCACGAACTATGTAAAAAGTATAGTAATTAATATTTTAACGATCGCTAAATTCAAATTCAGTAATAAATGAATTACAGGACGTACAGAGTAAAATACATCTATTCCTCGTACCCATTTCTGTTTCGAGGAACGTATGTTTGAGTAAGTGAAGTGTGACTACAGGACAGACAGACAGACAGACGCCGGACAATGTGACCCCCCCCCCCCCCCATCCCAAATCGCTGTGCTAAGCGCAGGCGACATAAACATTACACATTACAGACAATCGCTTCTATTTAAATAGAAATTTACGTAAAATATTTTATTGCTTCGATCATAGGAATACCAACGAAGGTTTTATCTTGCCAGCAGACGTACAATAATAGGCTTACATGCATAATCTGATAGCAGGAGTCCGCAACTTCACTTCTGACATGTGCTGGTCAGCTGATAAGACGTTCACTTTATGCATGTTTACCAGATGAAGCAACAGGGGTTCATTTGTGTGGGACGAGAGAGAGAGAGAAAGGGGGGGGGGGTAAACAGAAGGATCGGGTGGTGTATGGTCAAAAAATGATAGCTTAAATGTTCGATGTGCACTCAAATAAAAAAAAAGTAAAAATGAACATACATGTGTTGCATATATAGCAAGATCGTCACTGTAAGCCGGGCCGGAGAGACTCATGCTGGATTGGTCAAAATATACCTTTTTAATATTCTATTAAATTAAAAACTCAAAATAACGTATAGGTTTATTTAATAAATTGACTTGCTATCTTATCAACATGCAATATGATGAAATAGCTTGTATGTCGTTTATTTTTTAATACTTGATTTAAAGGGACGGTGTCCCTGAAAATAAATTAATTTTACAAAATTTTGAAATGCAGAATCTTTCTTTTTACATGAAAGTATACATTCTCATTTGTATAAATTCAAATTTTCAGGCGAATCTAACGCACACATTCGCAGTTATAGACCGTTAAAAACGTCATTTTGAATTTGGGGTGCGCATCTCTAATTCATTCCACTAGCGCCACCTACAATGTTTTGAGTTTATACAATAGACCCTTTCACTAATTTATGCAGGCATGCGCAGAAACGTCACTGAGTGGATACCGCGTCATACGGTTCGCGTCATAGCACATGTGCATAACATAAACACAACGTCTAAGGCATTTTAATTGAGTCACTGGTGCATTTTTATTGTTTTGAAACATTAATTAATGGTTTTATAATTCTTGAGAGAAAATATCCGACTCCAAAGCTTTTTCAACAATCAGAAAACATGCCTAGATACATGTACATCATTTGTTTACATTATCAACCGGCGCTCCTAAACAAAGACTAGATTATTCTAAGACGAACAAATGGTAATATTGCCTAATATTCATAATAAAGTGTTTTTATACTGAAAAGTCAACTTAAAAACTATATAAAATACAACAAGATACAAGATATGGAGTCGTTTACTAATCTAGATCGCGATGTTTGATTTATTTTGGCTCTCTATAGACGGAGGTGACATCCCACTCCATTTCAATGCTGTTTCCGTGCATAATTATTTTTCCTCAGTCTTTTTGTCAATCGATTAATTAATTCATTTATTTATTTTCATGTTTTCTATTCTTTTATTGTTTCATCCCATAGGCTACACATGTATTTTATTTCTCTGTGTTTACATAACCTCTCATTTATACGTCAGTAGATCTTAGGGGAGGGACCGAGTCATCTCCTAGAATTAAACCACATAATTCATATGCAAACACCTACACCCAACTCAAATTGTGAGTTAATACATGCATAAATCACTCCGGTAAATTCAGTATAAAAAATTCGATCTGACAGCACTGTAATTTTCCCCAAAAGTCGACACTGTAAAGAATTTCGACGTGGACGTCTAAAGAAGGGTTTGACCCAGAACTTTAGTTGTCCATTGGCATAGACACTTTCTATGGGGGATGTCTTGCGAGACCCGAAGTGTCAAGTGAGAACAGAATAGAAATATGTTTACTTATCCCTCCCATTAAATGAAGTTCGGGGGCTCTTCCGAGAAAAAAAAAATAAATAAATAAAGCAAATTGCTGACCTCTTGACCGTATTTGAGCTGAATTTAGATGGGTTAAAGCATATGATACGATGTCAGCAGCTAGACGATGAGCTGTATATGAGATAAAAAAAACTTGAGGTGTGAACATGAAATTCCCTAAATACTTATATGTACGTCCACATACAGATATCGGAAGTTCTTTCCATTCTACTGCTCGCACTTTGTTCAGTAGCGATCATTTCATTGAGCTCAAATGAAACCTGCATTAAAATCGGTGGTTTCTGGAGTGTCTGTGAGCTAGTTCAGAACAGTAGTTTGCTTAAAATACAATTTCATAAGTCCCTTCCCCATCTTTTTGGCCGCTTCCGTGAGTGACACTCTCTCGTCCTTCCCAGTTTTTTTTTTTTTTGCGATGTGAAAACGATGTAGACGTTTTTGCGTACAAACGTACGCCTGGCTACGCCCCTGAATGCAAGTTGTTTCATAGACTTTTTACAGACGTTCTGAACATTGGGGTGATCGTCTTTTCTCTCTCTTTTTTTTTTTTTTTTTTTTTTGCAAAATTGTAAAATCAAGAAATGGTTATCTATTTATTTATCTATTAATTTTGCTTATTTGAGGGGACGGCTTGCGCTTGCAATGCTATTCAAGCTCAATTATAATGCTCTGTATACATTACAATGGTCATATACATGTATATGAAAAAAAAAATACTAGTATAATCGGACATAGTCGCATATAGGGTATTACAATAATGACATTCATACCCCGTTGCTTCCCATTTCCACAAGTTAGATTTCAGAGATAAGTGAACCCTTCTCAATATTATTAATGAATCCATGAATATATAACAAAATATTGAAGAAATAATCAAAATAAATCGTTGACATTATTTGAAAAAATTAATATGTTCACTTTTCATTATCCCTCGGGTTTTATTTTTGTCCATTTGTTTGTCTGTCTGTTTGTCCGTTGCAAAAACTATAACATTGCATGGGCATAAATTTTTAATGTTTTAAAGTGAAACGGATTTCATATTTCACATGTGTATTCCTTATACCAAGATCTTTCCATTGATTCTAAAATTATTAACCTCGTGACCTTGACCGTGACATTTGACCTACTTTTGAGAAACTTTAACATGACCATAATTTACTTTTTAATGGTAGGTGATATAGAGCTTTCATATTCCACATGTGTATTCCTTGTAAGAAGAGCTTTCCGTTGATACTAAAATTATTTACCTTGTGACCTTAACTGTGGCCTTTGACCTACTTTAGATAACACTTTAACACTGGTCAAAACTTAAGAATGGTTAGAGATAGAGCTGTCACATATCACATATGTATTCCTTCAGACCCCGCATCCCTTAATCTGCCACTATTTGAGGCAAAAATAATTCTTCTTCCTTTCAGTATGTGCCGACTCAATTTTCCATTATTAAGCTCGATCTCTTTCGCATCAAAAAATCGTTTGTCCCGTCAATTTGCATGAGAAGAGTAAACATACATTTTAATCGAATATTGCAAAGCCCCAACGACTGGGTAAAAGGGGGGGGGGGATCACATACACTTTTAGGTTGGGATGACTTGCGAGGCTGAAAGAAACGGAAGGACCGAGTGGGTGGGTATGGAAGGCAGATGGTTCGGGGTCTCCCACGAGAACATTTAGATAATTAAAAATTCTGCGTGTTTGAACTTTATTTAGAAGGACTGATAGTCACATGATTCAGTGCCAGTAAACAATGTTGTATATAAATCAAGTACAGTAAAACCTATATCAATTTTGACATTTTCTTATATTCTTTCAACAACATCAAGTTTCCCTTGGGAAATTGGCGGACCAAGAAAATTAAGTTATGACGAGGGCGAGTAGGTCTAGTCATTTATTGGGGGGGGGGGTTTGGTCCATGATTATGAAGATAAAATACACGTGTATACGTAAATAGAGCATTTTTGCAAAATTCCAGGCTGGAGAAGGTCCATTCTAGTTAACCCTCATGCTAGATGCCCGCTTTTAACTATTAATGAAAAAAGAATGATTAGATGAACAACACGAGGTCACGCCGGGTACCTCATTCTCTGTATCAGCACAGAGATTGTTATCGGTAATGTCGAAAAACATACATTCTTGAGGAAATCTTTGGTGTGTATTCCATCCTTCTCTTGATCATATTGATGATACTAAGATTGTCAGTTGAGCAAAATTTATTGTAATAAGTAGCCGAAATGCGACCCGATTCCTTTTTTGTTTTGCCTAAATCTGGCAATTTTCTGGATCTTTCTTTGGCTATTCTAATTAATTTCACTGATTTCGTTGTAAAAAAAGTTTCACAATCATCTTCTCTGCCCCCCCCCCCCCCTACGGCGTCTGAATCCGCTAATGTTAAACAAAGCAACATGTTTTAAAAGTATCGAAAAAAAACCCCTAGTAATCAACTCCGTATACTGTATATTAATTGTATTCCTTTTTCTTCTTTCCTATGATTTTTTTGGCCGGGAGGGGAGGGAAGTAGGTAAATCGAAACTAAAAAAAGAAAAAAAGAGCAATAGCAAAATTGGTGATTGCATTGTGGCTCTCGTAAAAAACAAAACGATCATTGATATTGACTTCAAATTTATTGGGAGAAACGTTATCTAGAGCTGCTCTTATATGTGCAAAATTGCACTTAATCATTGCGATTTTGCACATATTTGAACAGCTCTTTATTGATTAATTATTACATAGGCCTACGAACAATGTATCTTTAATTTTACGCATAGACAACATAAGAATCACGATAGAAAAAAAAAACTATAAAATCATTGAAACGGCTCAGTTTTGAACATATGGCGCCTGAGTTAAAGACCAAAAACAAAACAAACAAACAAAAAAAAAATTAAAGGGAAAAATATTGGAAACGAATTGGGCACAACAAACTTTGAAATACCAATCATTTCAGCATATATTTTTAATGTCACATGATGCGCTTTTGGATTCTTGGTTTCTCCTGCGGTCTTTGTTTAGGACGACTCGATGCTATAAATAGCGACCCGGGAACATTTGAAAACTTGACAAGGGAGTCTTCAGGAGCTCAAATTAAAATAAAGACGTAGAAAAATACACAGGGGAAAGGATTTTGGCTTCATTTACATGACGTATTTTATTGTACATTGCGTTCGCCTACACTCAGTATCCGCTCAGTGCGTTCAATGCGCATGCTCCGCAAGATGGCGCTTCGTTAGCGTGAAAGGGTCTATAGAGGTATATGGAGATTGAATTATTTAAAAATCGATAATATTAGAGTTGTTACTGCATATTTTCAAATAAAACTTTTTATGGTTTCTTTTTTCATCTATCTAAACCCTTTTACGTTTTTAATAAAAATTTATTTTCAGGGACACTGTATCTTTAAACATTGTGATTTTTGTTATATTTATAAGCGATTCGTAATATCTATAATTCAATATTTTATTAATATATTAACCACGTCTTCAGTGATGTCATCAGAAACTGTGTCATTTTCTTCAAATTCGCACGGTACATGTTCCGTTCGGGCAATTTTAACATTCGGTTCTGATGGCAAAACTTGTATTCCAGAATCTAAAGGATGAATGTTTTGTGGTTGCAATGCTGCATCGTAATCTCTTTTACCATATGGTCCTCTGCGTTTTCGTTTTTGTTGATGTTTTTCAGTTTCACTCCGTTCGGCCATTTTGGAACATTTTCAGTTCTTGTAATTCGAGATTACTAAACGATTCCTACACGATGAAAACAGGGTGTTCTTAGAGGTTAAGACACAGGAACGCAAGGGATAATATTCAAGATTACACAATTATGGTATAGACTTTTCATTGTTAATTGTTTAATATATAAAGATCATGACACGAGAATGTCTCGTGGCTCTCCACAGTATAAATACAAAAATAATGTGTCCTGTATAAATCTGCTAATCCCTTCTGTACCCCAATGCCAATCCCCGCTATTGCGCCACTGCAGCGGGGGTCCCTTCAGCAGCTTTATCAGAGAAGCGCGGCCGACAGAAAAGAAGCGTCGCTGCTCTGGAAGTTTGAAAATGTTTGCGTGTATATACAGCTTCGAAGATAATTCTTTTAGTGTCCTTGGACAAAAAAGCAAAAAGCTTGTGCTACATGGTGAATTTAAACAGAGAACCAAAGTCACAACAAAATGGGATAACAAGGATTATTCGGGGATAATCGTCAAGACTGGCGGTAAGTTTTTCGATTTGAATCATTCGCACAAACTTCTAAATTAAAAAAAAAGTTTTGGGATCGAACATTTATATTTAATAGTAACTTTAATTTGATAGCACGAATAATCTTAGTCTCTACTTGCAAATATTCAATGAACAGGTTCAAATTTTATCCGGACAAGTATTCAATATTTTGACCAATCAAAAACTGATTTGCATCGGCTTGAAACACTGTGACTGCAGATTCTTCTCAGTGAGGCGCATTGTAAAGTCGGGGGGGGGGGGGGGGAGAGTCGCTCCATAAACAAATCTCTTTCTCCCCCACGTGTGCAGGCTCCAGGGATTGTACTAAAACAATTATCAGATGTGCATTGTATTATCTGCGAGCCTCGACAATTTTTACGCAAGGGCAGGTAATTCTGCTTTAGCACTTGTACTTGCCAGCAAGAGTTACCTGCCCAAGATCGAGATTGCCCAAGTTGCAAGTTGATCGTCATGTATGTACGTGAGGGTACGACAACGCTGTTAATCTTCGTAGTTATCCCATTCATTGGCTTGATGACCGCACTATTATTTACTTGTCAGGCACGACAAATATTTCGTTTCGACCCGACTTCCTCTGACCACATGCAAAATATCATTCCGGCATTTTCTTTCGCTTTTCCACCCCTAGGACCCTCATCACCCACCAACTCAGTTCAAATTGTTGTGGTATTTATACAGACTGATGATGTCGATCTGTCTGTATTTTAGCTGACCAAACTAAACATAGGCCTATTTTAATATTTTGCCTTGCTGCTGCAATCACAGTGTAAGGTGGCCCCTGTGCTGCAAATTCAGCAAAATTAGCAGTTTTCTTGAAATAAAATTTATGTAGGACATAACATAAGTGTAGTGTTAACATTATATACAAACCCATCTATATAGATGGATTTCGACTTACAAATGTAGGTGAAAAAAAGTCGTCTCCTTCTTCTGATGGTAGTACAGATTAGGAATCCTCTGGCTTTTTCATAGACTTAATATGGGACATTATTTTGAATTTTTCGCTCTTATTCTCCATGTCGGGCTGTTGTTGCTGTTGGTTGCTTGCTTAACATCACAGTCAACGATATTTCAGTCATATATGTTACGGCACATGAAAGTGCAGGCGGACTGAAGAAGGCTTGACCTACCGTCTGACCAACCTTTTTACGGTCCTTCCGAGAGACCGGACCCCTCTATTGTGCAGTGGAGTTCAGACATACAACCTAAGGACGATATCGCAGACAATGAAGTGGTGAGTTTAACGTAGCTCGCGGGTTTGTGTCGTCATTGGACTTTCAGTACGCAAGTTTCGTGGTTCAAAGGAATAGTGGTGCACATTTTATTTGTAACGTCACAACGCTTACAACGCGACTTTGTCTGCATTACTTTGCCGCCACATTAAAAGAAACCTTCTATTCATTGCATATCGGAAAGAACCACGCTCAATTATAATATAAACGAAACTATCTTTAGCTGAAGATTAGTAGCCGTAATCTGAGGAAGAATTATTTTAAGATAAAATCGTACAAAAAGGGAAATTGAGTGTTAATCGGCCTGTACAATATATCTCGATGAATAAAAACAAACAGAAACGATCATTTTTATTCATGGATCGTAATTTTTTTTTACTTTACAATTTGGCGCTTTTTAGTTTTTTACATGATTGGCTAAGAACCCCCCCCCCCCCCCCCCCCCAGCATACAAGCACTCGCACTGATATAGAACTTTGATTGAAATAATAGCAAGGATCAGTCTCTGTGAAGCACAAGAGCTTTGAAAATTTGATTATGTACCTCATTGGACTTTTTATATTTTCTTTTTTTTATAAAAGTGATGTGCATTAGCTCTTTGGTCGAATTAGGCCGATTCGACATTTTTTTTAATAGTGAGCGTTGTTTTAATTTCTATCCTGTGCTTCTTGTATAGAAATTGTCAGGGCCTCTTTCATCCAGGAATTAAAAAAAAAAAAGCTGACTTAACACGTTCTTAACGTACTAGTATAATATTTTTCAAAGCCACATATTGGGCGCCCTTTGACGGCGTTGTAAAAATCCTTTTTGACCCCCCCTCCCCAAAAAACCCCCAAACAACAGGCCCAAGTGGGCCACATCGCTCAGCCGAGTTGCAAACCTCCTGGCAGGAGGGTCCTTTTAGAAAAAGTTCGAGACGTAAACAAAATATTTGATTACTATGGTCTGATTTCATAAGTCAAAATTAGACGAAACTCGATCAGGTTGGGAAATAAGTGTAAATACGGTATTCATGAAAGATTCATGAATTACATGAAATACCCGACCGATTTTAGGAAAAGTATGTTATGACTGATAGATACAGGAGTTATGTACACAAGAAATTTTATAAATTTTAGGAACAACGTGAAATCGTTCCTGCAACATATATACATTAATTCGTCTTAGCCCCCTCTCCCTTGTCCCAAAAAGTGTATCATATGCTATAAATTACAAAATCATAATCCTGCTAGCAAAATAAATCCTTTTCCCCTATCGAATTAAATCGGAATGAGTTGTGATGACAAGGTTTGTGATTGATAACTTGCATGAAAAATTTAAGTCCAAGGGTCATAACTCAGGCGTTACTTTTTCGACAGCAATCCCCTTTCTTCATGCACATCTACATATCATGATCAGTCATTGTGTAAAGTTTCACTGAAATTCATCGATTGGTCTGGGAGGAGTTGCGATAACAAACTTTTGTCTACGGACAGATAGACGGAATGACGGACGGACGGACGACAATGGTGAATCCAGCATACTCCCCACAGCTCTGTTGCGGGTGTATAATCAGCACTTAATTCTAATTGTCGAGAGGATATTTTTTCTTCGTGGTAAATGAAAGATAACGTCGTCAAGCAAATACGCAACGTTACGACCGCGACGTCATCTTTTATTCGGAGTTTACACTTTTTTGTTGTATTTTCATACTTGTTTAACTTGAAAACAAAATTGTTAACATATACATTTTTTCTTATAAATCGATTCAGAAATATATGCCGTTTATGAATAAGATTTAATTTAGGGAGTTGACCGCAAAATAAGAAAGAAAATCTCTATGAAAGCAAGGCAATATCAACACGATAATACACGGAAGTAACGTAAATTGCCATTTTATACAATGAAATGTGCAATTTTTGGATGCCTATAAAATGTTAAATCGGCGGTGAAGTCAATTCATTTTTTCACGAGTGAAGGTTTGAATCTTCTAGTTTTCATATTCAAACTTTCAGGGTAGGTAATCAATTTTGTTCTAAAACCGCGAGCTACGTTAAATATTTCACTATGCATGTACATCTTTATTTGAAGCTGCATGGTCGTAACCAAGCCATGCAAGGGGATCACAATAAAATATATTTGCGTAATGAAATACAGGTAATGATAATGCAATTTGAATGTATATAATTTATATAATAATTTATGTCAAATTAGTGTAATAAGTTCTAACGTTCTTTGTACATGTTGTATATTTTTCTGCCTCACAGATCTTACAAAAAAGCTGCTACTTGTGATAGAAATTTTGAAAATATTTGTAAGATAAAACAGATGGGGTTAAATAATTGCTACTACAGTCCATTATTCACATAGTAGTGTTCTGTGTAAACATGGTATTAACAAGGTTTAACTTATGTGCAGGTTAATTTTTGGCTGGGTTACAATTGTTTGTGCAAGAGGGACATTGCATCAGTTCTTTTGTATTTTACACTTTTATGTAAAGTTATGTTAGTTCACTTTAAACATGCTCCTTATTTTGGCCTAAAGTGTGGAGTTAGTCTGGAAGCATGAGTTAACATTTTATGCCCCCGGATCGAATGATCGGGGACAATGTCTGTTGTCAACTTTTACCTTCGCCATAACTTTTGAACCGTGAAAGATAGAGACTTCATATTTGGCATACATACTCAACTAATAAAGCCCTTTCAAATGGCACCAATGTCAATGACCTTGTGACCTTGACTTTTTATGCTAAAAATAGCATTTTTCGACTTTGTTGCCACCAGGGGCATAGTGTTTCACAAACACATCTTGATTTGAAAAGGTTAAATCAGTCTTGTAGAATAGTTGTTTCTAGCATACATTTCTGAAGATATGCATTCAATTGCAGGAAACATCAAGCAGGATGTCTCGGGAAATGGCATACTCGCATGAAAAGTCATATTCACGTTTCACACAAGATACAAACACACACTTTCCAACATCACAGGCATTGCAGCATCCCTCATCATTCACACAAGACTGCAACACCTATGCAATGCCATCACAGACACACATGCCTTCATTCCAACCACAACAACATCAACCTTTAGTTATGCATACATTCCCACAAGGCTCCAACATGTATAACATGCCACCACATGCACAAATGCTTTCACAACAGCCACTGCAGCAAACGTCACATACCCAACAAAGTACATGGTAATCAGAGCCTACACAGACGCACTCATCACAATTTTCACAATCTGAATCCACACCCCATGCATACAAATGCACACAATATGACCATGATGACAGCTATGATATGCCAGAAGATGACAGGGACTCTCCTAGTCCATCTCTACTCTCCACGCCACTTAGGAGATCCCCAAGAAAGACCAAGGAAAATGATGGCAGTAGTGATGTAAGTAAAGACTTATCCCAAAACTTTTTAGGAAGCTAAGTTATTAGGCTCATAGTGATTGCTTATTATTTGGCATGGTCGTTACATATTCACATTCCTGCTTCCACGAGACTGTTGCAGATATTTCAGTGAAACTTAACATAAATCAATAACTCCGTATTTCCACTCACTTCTGTTAATTTTGTGTGGACCCATATAAACATCCAATATTGACAATTTTGTGACATATTTTGTCTGCATTCATCTCATCACAAAATATTCTCTTTGAGAAAAAGCAATAAAATTTTTTTGGGTGAGTCAATTGCGTTATTTTTTTTATTTTTTTTTTTTTTTGTACACTGCAAACAACTTATTTATGGATGGTTCGACAATACAATTTTGTATGTTGTGTAGTATAAGGCTAACTTGGGCATTTTAATAAGGTTAAAATTACCTATAAATAATATTAAGCCATGTGTTTTTAAACATGTATAATTCATATATATTATTATTCCCCCAGTAAGAACACGATGAAGGTTAATTTGAGTTATTAATCATTTTGTAATTTGCAGAGAGTGAGACTTCTGTCAACATCTCATCTCACCATTGGAAGCCAAGAACTAAGAAAAGCCACAACTGCAGCTGATAAAGCAGTTCCAACAAGAGCTGCCTTCAAACTTACTCTAAAGCTGTTGCCTCATTTCTTCTCGATGGAGACGCTTGCAAAATCGAGAGGACAGGGCCTACGGAATTCAAAGAAACCAGATCCAAGACCTATTCTAGACCCCAAAATAACAGCACCGCTCAAAAGTATGTATAACCATTTAATGAATTTTTAAAAGTTGGATCTTGCGTGGTTCAAGATACTGTAAACAATCTATTATTTGTGGCCAGCTTTTATGAGGTTAATTATCAGGTACTGAGATTCATGGCATTTAAGTTATTTGTGAAAGATCCGTTTTACAGGTAATTACCTGATTTTATGTAGAACAGGCAATTTGTCACATCATCCACCGCATTTTATATTTGCAAGTTGATTGTTTTCATGAATGTCAAAAATTTAAACACGCTGAAATTAAAAGGCAGTTTACAGTCAGTCAAAGAAAGTTTGCAAATAGCTTTGTTGCATTTCAATAGAACTTGGTATGCAGCCTCAGTATACATGTAAATAGTTTGATTTGGTTCCAGTTGACCATATTATCATGTTTATGCAGGAGTTATACATTGCCCCTTGCCCCTTTGAAATTTGTTTGGGGCAGTAGGGAACATGTATTGCTGCCAAAATGTATTGCTTCAGTGATACCATCAGAATGCTTGTCAATTTTCATAAATAATCATTAGTGATACATGGGTATATTTTCAGAGTATGTTCTGTCCTGGTGCGAGAAAAATCGGAAGCCTTTTTCAGATTCAGCCTTCAATGATGCAATATCTGAGAAGTCCAGCCATGCCAGAAAGATAACGAAAGGCATTATTTAGATCCATGGATTTGCTTTTTTAGACAGAGACCCTGATAAGAGATATCAGTTAATTTGTGTCCGTCTTTTCTGTGTTGCCATAGGATCACTTAATCACATCGTTACTATCGACACAGGCAATTCACCTTACTCTGCAGCATTAACTGACTGGCATCTGAATACTATTGTTTGTAGTGATCTCATTGATGTTCAATCATTTAAATGTTAACAGTGAAGACAGGCTATGAGGTACATAAGCTTTGAAAATAGACTTTATGGTATATGAATGAATCCACATTGGAATTAGACTGTCAGGTGTGTGAACTACATGTTAACAATCTTTGGAGTACTTGTTTTACTTGTACACAGTGGAAGTTGACTTTAAGGTGGCTACATGCATATTTAAAGCGAAGGTTACAAAGACTTTGAGGTACATTTGTTATATATAATGTAAATAGCAAAGATCATAAGACTTTTGAAGTACAAGTTTTATATGGTGAATACATGTTTAATTAGGTATACTTTGAGGTACATTTACATGTTTCGTATAGACTTTGTTGAATATCTATGTTAGATATTTTATATCTAAACACTGAAGACTGTGACTTTTAAATGTGATTATTGTTGGACATGATTGTTACTTCTGTTGGTGTCTATTAATAGCATAATACCATATATCTGTTATTATGAGCTTCGTTTCAACAAAGCTTTACAACTGTAAAAAAACATTGTTTTATCATCTACTAAGTTTATGTGTCTCTTACAATTTAAATAATGACACTCTTTTAATGTTTTACAATTTTCTTTCTTTTGGTAGGAGTTGGAGGTATATTTCATAATAATGTAAATGTGATAATTCGCCTTAGTCATGGTCATGTAAAGGTTTAAAGTCAAGACTTGCATACCAAACACATTTCTCTATACACTAGAATTAATGGTAACAAACTTCTTGTCCAAATTTTAATGCCAGTAGATTTAATGTAAATTCGGATTGTGATTGTAGTTATATTCAATTTGCCTTTGACTAATTCAAAATAAATATATTCTAATTGTAGAGATTCTCTTTGTTACTTACATGTAGGTTCAGTAGTCTACCATGTTAATTGTTGAGAATTTCAGAAACTAAATTTGCTGTGAAATCAAGAATTATTAATCATAAATTTATCATAATTTAACTCATGCCTGTACTTGTTATCAATGCAGTAAGGAGCCAATTCAGACTGAAATCCTGAATCAAATCTTTTAACAAATCTTTCTTAGATATTATGCTATGAGATTAATTTTGAAAAAGAATCACAGCAAGTTAAATTTTTGAAGTCCCAGCAAAGCAAAGTGCCACTTAGGGATCACTTTGTCTGTTTGTCTATAACGCTTTGCTTTTGCAAGTGCCACATGCATTCCAGACACCTCATTAATGCATTTGTTGTTCATAAATTTTAACCAATGTGGGAAGGGTGGAGGGAAAGGTGGGTGTCAAAATCTACTTGTATACCTCTATAAGCAGAATCCGCCTAACTAGGCGGAGTCCGCCTAGCTAGCAGAATCTGCCTAGCTACCAGTATATCTATTTAAGCAGAATCCGCCTAACAAGGCGGAGTCCGGCTAGCTAGGCGGATTCTGCTCACTACAAATCCGCCTAAGAGAATTGTCTGTCAGAGCTAGGGGGATTCTGGTTAACTAGGCGGATTTTGCCGGACTGGACGGAATCCGCCTTAGCTCATTTAAATATTTCGGGCCATATACCGCCTTAACTCCGCTTAAGACTCTCCATGTCCGTCTATGCAATTCACTGAGGCGGACTCCGTCTATCTAGGCGGAATCCGCCTATGATAAATCCGCCTTATGTCAGGGCGGACTTTTTCGTACAGGATTTATAAGATTTCAGTCAATAATTTCAAATCCATTCTAAAATGAATATATATATATATACCTTTTCCTAACTTTTGTTTTTATCTTTCACAGATGAAGCCTGGGATATGGCAGCAGCCAGTCTAGTGCTATTGATCCTGGATATGCTGTGTTATTTAACATGGCATGTGGTGAAAAAGATAGCCCCAGGAATCAAATGTAGGAACCCTGTGGTGGTTGATGGAGAAGGCCCTCCACCCTCCCCACCTGTCCCCCACATTGTGGTCAACCCCTCCTTTGGGTTGGGTTTGGGGCACAACACCCCGCCCAGCCCGCCGGCTTCCCCAGTTCCACCAAGGCGAGCGAGGAAGGACAGGAAATAAGTGACAATTGTACATGTAGATGATATTTGGACTTATGTATATGTCACAATTATGATACCAATTATAAAGTTTTGAATTGATACTTTATCATTTTTCTGGTTTTTTATTTTGTTTATTCTCGTACAGATATGTTCATATGTAAAACAAATATTAACTTCTTAGAATCTGATGATGATCAGTCAATATCTTTATGATGACTATTGCATATTCCATATATGATCATCTGTCCTCATACTTGTATGTATATATAACAAAGGTCAGTGTTTAACATCAAAGGTCAATAGTGAAAAAAAGATGATCTGCACCCTGTTTCACCAAACAAAAATCTTACAAAATATTTCAGGAATGTTCGTAACTTGTCATTGCATTGTTTTACTTTGACAGTAAGTGTTTTGAATATATTTCCCTGACATGGTCGCCATAGCACTTTCGATATAGACATAACGTCAGACAGTGCATGAATTTTATATATTGTTTTCATTTTCGTGCTTAGACATCGACGGCGGGTGCGGCTAGCAAACAGGGGATGCTTACTCCTCCCGGGCACCTGGTCCCACCTCTAGCTTGTGCATGTCTGGTCCATGCTGTAAATTTATCAGGTTTTAAATGATGCTATTGAATTTAAAGACGTTTAACATTGCTAGGGGTCCGTAGATGCATAATTTTGTGCTCCATTGTGAGTGCTGTTGAGATTCTTTAAAGATACAGTGTCCCTGAAAATAATTTTTTATTAAAAACGTAAAATTTATTCCAAAGGTTTAGATAGATGAAAAAAGAAACCATAAAAAGTTTTATTTGAAAATATGCAGTAACAACTCTAATATTATCGATTTTTAAATAATTCAATCTCCATATACCTCTATTGTATAAACTCAAAACATTGTAGGTGGCGCTAGTGGAATGAATTAGAGATGCGCACCCCAAATTCAAAATGACGTTACGGTCTATAACTGCGAATGTGTGCGTTAGATTCGCCTGAAAATTTGAATTTATACAAATGAGAATGTATACTTTCATATAAAAAGAAAGATTCTGCATTTCAAAATTTTGTAAAATTAATTAATTTTCAGGGACACCGTCCCTTTAACTCATTTCTAACAAAGTTTTGATGCTGAATGTTGTGATTATAAAAATGATACAAGTCAACTTAATACAATCTAAATTGAATAAAAAAATCTTTACACCAATGTATTTCATGATGAAAGTAGCGGAAATTTCTGATTTTTTATTCGCAAGACTTTTTGTAAAATTGGATACTGAAAAAAGATACCTATTGTCATACTGAAAAATACACATTTTACACATTATGTTGCAGCAAACAATAACACCACTCTACCTGCAAATTGAATTACAAAATTTGATTCACATATTAAAATTTAAAAGAGTTGGTTGAGAGTGTCGGGTCCTAATAAATATTTGGATGAGTCTGGCTGATTGATGTCTTTTTTCATACCATCGAAAATAGGAAAAATTCAATTTCTTTTTCCATGCTGAAGCTAGATCAACAAAATTGGTACTAAAAGAACGACAATTTAATTGTCTTTAAAGATACAGTGTCCCTGAAAATAATTTTTTATTGAAAATGTAAATTTTACTCAAAAAGGTCTAGATAGAGGAAAAAATGAGCCAGAAAAAAAATTATTTGAAAATATGCAGTAACCACTCTAATATTGTCGATTTTGTAATAATTAAATCTCCGAATACCTCAATTGTAAAAACTCAAAATATTGTAGGTGGCGCTAGTGGAATGACTTAGAACTGCGCACCCCAAATTCAAAATGACGTTTTAAAAGGTCTATAACTGCGAAAGTGTGCGTTATATTGGCCTGAAAATTTGAATTTGTACAAATGAGAATGTATACTTTCATGTGAAAAGAGAGATTTTGCATTACAACATTTTGTAAAATTAATTAATTTTCAGGGACACCGTCCCTTTAAGTTTCAAGCTCGATTTACCAATCTACTTGTCAATAAAATGGGGAGAACTAGGGATGTTCGATGATAAATCGTCGAAAAATGGGAAAATACAATATGTTTTTTCATTCTGTAGTTAGATAAACAATTTTGGTACCAAATGCACAATAAATTTATCGCCTTTCATTTTGAATAATACAGAAGTCAGATTCGCAATTTGCTGGTACGAAAAAGTGGGAAAAACAACTACTCTTGGATGTAAAAACGCTGAAAATGTGCAAAATGCAATGAACCATTTCAAACTGTACATAGTTAGTATGAGGTACAGCAATTATGGTACCAAACGAAATTTTTTTATTGTCTTTTAGTCTGAATTCGTATTAAGCAACATGCCCATAAATAAAGTGAGAGAAGACCAATGAGGGAGAAAACTTTGATTTTTAAAGGGCATTTTCCATTAAAAGTTAGGACTTTGAAAAATGCAAAAAGTCAACACTTTTTTTAAACAATTTACAGGTACATGGAGTCTTGTAGCGAGCTTTTGAAAGACATGTCTGGTCCATGCTGTTAATTAATCTGCTTTTAAATGATGATAATGAATTTGAAGACGTTTAACATTTGTACCACTTGGTGAGTGTCACTGCTGGTGGACCAGGAGTCCCCAAGGGCACATGTAGACAAGATCGATCAATTTCGGTTGGTCGTTTCTTCAAACGCATTCGAAAATTTCTGTTTACAAAATTGTCACAAATTTCTGAAACCTGGGTCCTGAAGCATCATATTTGAGTCATCTTGCTACGTCTTTCGGTATATTTTGGACTTAATTAGCACACATTTTGGTCATATTTCATTGTTTGGATTCTGGATCACTGACGAGGGTTAAATACCCGAAACGTGTATGTCTGGACCACGCTGTTAATTAATCTGCTTTTAAATGAATGCTAATGAATTTGAAGACGTTTTAAAACATAGATGATTTCTGCCAGGGTTGTGTAGTTGTTTTGCAACTTCCAAACTTTGCAATGTATTTTTTTAAAGACAGTGCATGTATTTTATATATTTTCTTCATTTTCGTGCGTGAACATCGACGGCGGGTGCGGCTTGCCAACAGGGGATGCTTTATCCTCCCGGGCACCTGGTCCGACCTCTAGCTTGCTACGGGTCCGTCGATGCTCAATTTTGTGCTCTATTGTGAAAAGAAGGGAGAAGATCTCCAACAAGACCCCGTTGCAGCATCAACAGTAAAACACCAAAACACCCGATGCAAAAACACAAAAGACGGAGTACAGCACGAGACGGAAAAGAGACACACGACATGTAAACATCAAACACAAAAGACTACACATTAACCGACGAGACCAATGGGTAACCGGTGCCGACTTTGGACGGCCATCTGTCACGCAAGTACCAAATGGTGTGGTTAACCTGGATAACGTGCGCACAACCCTCTCACTTCTCCAATTACCCAGAGGTCTCGAAGAACGTACAAATGTGGTGTAAAACAACCTCCTCACTGTAAGATGACATCACACAAACAAGACCGCGAAACGCAGAGGCCCCAGAGACACAGATGAATATGTAAATGGATATAAAAAGAGGGCATGCGTAATACAGTCCGTGCTCTGCCGGCTGTAGCGATCTCATGTATGTAATCACCCGAGGAGTCCGACTGACATTCAGAGAGGACAGGTGGTCGGGGCCCTGTCTTCTCTAAAGAGGTTTGGACAGGGCCTGTCAAGGAGTCCCGTCGTCACAGTCAGTCAGAGTGCAAGTCTCAAGGATGCGCTTGTACAAGACTGTAGATTGGTCAAGTACCAAGCCTAGTGTCCGTCTGGTGACATTAGGATCATATCCACGGTATAAAAGGCGTTTGATGATTCTGACGCATTTTCAATGGTTATACTGCCTACCTTTGATCCTTTTTATTTTGTTTATCATATCACCATAAAAGACAGGTTGTGCAATACCCATAGTAATGTACTCTGTTGCATGTATAGATCCGAATTTTAAAAGAAGTTGACTGTAATTTTTGTAAAATTTCCAGAAAGTCTAGTTTATGAAAGCGGAAACCTTGACCTAAAAGTGTTTTGGTAATTTGTAAATTTCTACTGTGAAAATCCAAGGGTGCTGTTGAGATTATCGTCAGGATCTTCTTTAACTCATTCGAAATATGTTCTTAAAATAAGCTCCAGGTTATTCATTCCACAAGAATGCCTAGGAGCTGATAATCGATTGATGTATGCAGGACTCTCATTCATGCAGAATTAATACCTTAAATGTTTCTGGTCATATATTTCTAAAAATAACTAAACACTTCAGATGTTCAATAATAAGTGTTCCAACTATTGACATTCTTGAAGACAGTTTTAAACCAAATATGATGCACCAGACACGTGTTTCGGATAGAAAAATCCTCATCAGTGATGCTTTCAATTAAAGTGACTTCATGGCACAGCCAAAATCCTCTCAAGCAACGCCCCTGGCCATATTTTCTGAGCTTAAAATTGCTATCACTTTGTACAGAGCATATTTATAGTACATACAACGATATTTTTTTTTACTTATAACTAAGTAACATAATAATGTTAAAATATATCATGAAAAGAAAAAGAAACAAGCAATTACACACAAAAAGATGAAAAATGGAAACGAAAATGTTTTCTTTCATCACAATATTGAAATTCAGTTCATATGGTATTCATTTTGAAAAGTCTTCATATACTTAGACATCTTTTAAAACTTGTCCATGAGGTATTTCTTTATATTTTCCAAGATCAATCTCGTTTTAATTGTTTTGATTTCCAAAGACTTAATAACATCCATGTAAGGAAATGTCATCTCTTCGGTCTGAGTTGACTGTGTTGATGATGATGTGGTTTCATTCTAGAAAAAAAGTAACAGAAACTTAAAATACAATCTTGATTTCTGTTTTCATTCTTTTTAGTTCTGCTACTTTAAAAAAATCGCGAGTGTTGATTTACGTTTACTAAAATATTACTTACTTTTTCCTCTAGCACACATCCTAAGGCACTTTTCTCCGTCATTCTTTTTTCCAGTTTTATTTTTTTTCAGGATTCTGAGATCTGTGTTTATCAATAAAAAGAAACTATGGAAATGAATACATTTTGATATATTTGACCAACAATGAAGATGAATTATTATTTACAAAAAAAACCCCAGAAAAATGATTGTAAATAAATATATCTAAATGAAAATATATTACGATGTACGAAAAATAACTTACAGCATTTCTCTTAATAATGACTCTTTATTCCTCGGTTCTTTCCAAACACTTTTATAACTGAAATAGATTGTTTTGACATTAAAATTGAATTTGCAGTTGAAAATAAATCAAATACACATGATAGTTTTTCGATCGATAATCATGATAATGAAAGAATTTTAGTATCTTACTTTGGCACAGTAACTGTGAAAGCCACACTTCTTTTAGCAGTAGTATTTTCACTTTTGGTTGGTTCTGTCAAAGGTGGTCTTATGCTAAAATAAAAACACATCAATATTAAAATGATGAAATGATGGAAACAATTAAAATTTTAATACAGTTATATGATAGAAAAAGAAAGATAACTCTCATAAAACTTACGTCTCAGACAGTTGTCCAGACTCTAAGGGTGTTAAAGCAGGATCCAAGTAAGTGAAACCTAAGTTTCTTTTAATTGTAACAACTTGGCGTTTTGAGGATACAGCACTTTTACTGAGTGTAAATTGTCCACCTGATGAAGTTGACACTTGTTGGCTAATCTCCGGGTTACCAAAAGTACCACTTCTATAAGACAAAAATAAATAAAAACAAAATAAAGTAAAATGGCATTTACATCGACTGAAACATTGTAAGAAGTAAACGTTGATAAACTTATCGGATGCCTTTTGCAAATTGAACAATATTTTCTTACGTTTTTTTTTTTTTTTTTTTTTTTTTTGTTTTTGTTTTTTGTTTTTGTTTTTTTGTTTTTGTTTTTTTTTTATGTGCTCAGATAAAGCTCTGAAGAAGTGCAAGTTATAAAGTGCGCTTAACTAATTTTTTACATATCATTTTAACGTTTACTTATACAATAATTATATGCATGTGTTAATTTTGTTAGTAGTGTTGTGTTTATTTTCAGAGCTTTTTTTTAAAGATTCATCACAGCACATGTCTTTTTCTTTCTTTTTTTTTCTCTTTTTCTTTAATTTATATGTCTTTGGTTTATTTTATTTCAACAATCAAAATCATATCAAAAATATATATTGAAATGCCAATTTCATTGGAATGTGATGTTAGATGTGATATGCGCCTGTATGTTATGATAATAGTTCTAAATTTAAGGAAGACACATATTACTTATTCTATTTAACATCAAAAGATCTCTGTACTTAACTAGTTGCAGTTTCTTATCTAATTCATACTTAAACAATAAATTGATATCGACAAAATTTGATCTTCTTTCACTCAGATGATACCATTTGTAAATCACAAAGCCGAGAAAAGTGAAAATAATATGTTAATTTCATCAAACTTGTCATCCCTTATCTTGTACCCTATAACAATCATTTTTAAGTCAATGCAGTCAAAATTAAAGCCTAAGGCTCTAAGCATTTGTTTAACATGACTCCAAAATCCCTCTAAACATTTACACTCTATGAAATAATGATTATAATTATCTTGGACGTTACAAACAAAACATAAATCATTTGATATTAATTTCCATCGTTTTAAAAGAATCCCATTTGGTAAGATGTTATGAAATAGTTTCCATCGAAAAACTTTTTCTTCGTTTTCTTGTAAGACCTTGAATATAAATCGAAATACATTACTGATTACGCTTAACTTGTTTGGAATGAAGTTAAATCTAGCAGCCCACATATCATTGCAATAAGAAGATATTCTCTTCTTTTCAACAAACAATAAAGAAACAAATTTATTACTTACTTTATTGACTTCATATCTCTTGTTTCCTTTATCGTAAATATATATTTTGTCGTGATCAATTTTACATTAGTATTGATCGATTCTGTTTTAAGTTTATTAATCCATGATTTGGGTATTAATCGCTTTAATAATCTTACTTCTGCTATCCAATTACGCTTATCTATCAGATTTTGATATATAAAGTTATCACCTATTTCTCCTTTTTCGTTTACAATATCATTCATACAAATAAATCCAGATTTCAGCCAATTTTCATAAATAATAGCCTTTCCATTAAATTTGATATATTTATTACCCCAGAGTATTTCTTGTTTTATTTCTATAGAATGACAAATATGGATAATGACCATATCCCTGTCTACAGTACAAAATCGATAATTCAGAAAATCAGGAACCGAAGGCATACAAAATCAGGATAAAACAGGAACCAAAGCAAACAAAAACAAAAACCTCCACCATATGAAAAGAAGCGAACTCCCGATATGAGAGTGAGACCAGGTGCCCAGGAAGAGTAAGCATCTCCTGCTTGCATGCAACACCCGTCGCTTCAATTCGGTAGAACTGTCACATCCGGTTACTTCCATTTTGGAAGATATAGAGTACAATCTTTGGTTGGATGGTTCAAATGGTCTATGACAGAATATCATCCACCATTCTGGATAGTGGGACATCATAGTGTATGACGAGTTCCCCATATCGACCGTAGAACTTCCTCAGTGACGATGTTAGTCGGTCACAAACATATCCCTGACTGAGAAGCTTATCTGAAAGACGCCTAGCTCTCAGAACAAAATCCGTATATTTGGTACTTGCTCTGGCATAGCGTATCAACAGAGATATGAACACGCCATAAGCAGGCGATGAAGGGATGTTGCTACTCAGAAAAGGAAAGTTCGTAATGCTGAAATTGAAGTCGTCACGTTTGTCATAGAGTGAGGTGTTCATGTGACCATCAGTGTCGTGGGACAACATTATGTCCAAATAGGATGCTGAATTATTTGTCTCTGTAGTTTCTTTGACTTCAAGCTCCGAAGGATAGATACTGCTCAGGTAATCCGCGAATTTTGGATTATTGATGGACAACACATCGTCTATGTATCTGTAAGTGAAGTTGAAGTCAGAAGCTAAGTATCTTTTCCCTTCAGAGACCAACGATTGAATGAATTCAGCTTCGTACGAGTAAAGGAAAATGTCGGCAAGGAGTGGGGCACAATTGGTCCCCATTGGAATTCCGACAATTTGCTGGAAGACCTTTCCTCCAAACACCACAAAAATGTTGTCGATCAGAAAGTTTAACATCTGAATAATGTCTGTTTCAGTGTACTTATTTTCAGAATCTGACTTTTCTTTTACAAAGTAGGTTTTGTCATAGTTAACAACAATAAATTTGTATTTGCGATTACCGTTCTTACTTGTAAACGCATTACTTATAATTTTTGCGAGTCTTTCTTTCAATTTAGAATGTGGAATTGTAGTGTAAAGTGTCGAAAAATCAAAGGCTTTGATCGAATGGACTCTACTAAAATGAGTGGATTTCAGATGTTCTAAAAGTTCCTTCGAATTCTTCAAAATCCACATCTGGTTGATACCACTGCGAGAATATACCGTCGAACAATATTTTTGTAGCCCAGATTTGATTTCAGATAAAACTTTGGTGAGTAAGATCGATACAGGTTTGGTAGAACATTTTGAGGAACCAGCGATGAAACGTTGTTTGTACGGATTCTTATGCATTTTAGGTATGCAGTATAAGTATGGTAAATCTAAATCTAAATTTGTAGTGTCGAAGCCAAAGGAAGCAAGAGCTGATTTGTGGTTATCTATTATTTCAGAGGCAGAAAGGTTTGTTGGGGTGTAAGTGGGATTTCCTGGTGTCGAATTTAAACCCAACTCTTTAACTAGACTGTCGAAATAGTACTTTTTGCAAGTAAATGTGTAATTATTTGAGGCTTTGTCCGCTGGTGTGATGACATAATGTTCTTGGAGGTAGGTAAGTTCTGTGATAACATCAGGGTCTTTAAATATAGACACGAATCTGGTGTTCACAGTTGATTTTAATCGGTTAATTCTAGATAAAAGTAACCCTCTGATTGATTTTATCCATTCGGAAAGGGTGTCGAGCTGTACATCCTCTTTCTTTGCCCAACGTCTTGCATATTCCTCACAAGAGTCCATGATAATTTTGACATTTTGGTTCCATGTAAAGGACATACTTTCTCTGTATTTAACTTCTTTATAACCTTTTAGTTTAAACCATGAATGTAAAATCGATCTATAGAATTCAGGTATTTCATTGATTTTTGGTATTGAATTTAATTCGTCATTGTTCATTCTAAATATAAGAAAATCCTTCCAAAATTTATCAAAATAAATTAATGGTATCTCTTTCCAGTTGGAATTTTCTCCATTAAGAAATCTTTTAATCCAGGTAACTCTTATTACATCAATATGAGATTCTAGGTCTCTTAGATTGATCCCACCCTGTTCATAATCCCCGATCATCACTTTGCGCTGTACTTTTTCAGTCTTACTGTCCCAGATAAAATTATAAATACGTTTTTTCAAGTTGTTTTATTTGATCGTTACTTATAGGCTGTACATTTACCAAATATGTCATCTTTGGTATAATTAGATTTTGAATGACTGTTCTTTTACCAATTACAGTTAATTTTCTTTTTTTCCAATCAAGCATAAGTTTATCTATGGTTGTGAAAATTCCTTCCCAATTTAAATGAGAACACACCTTAGTATTTGTTCCAAAGTAAACACCTAAAGCTTTGACTTAATCTACCCAATGGATTCCAGCAAACCATTTTTCACGTGTTTTATTACGACCTAGATAAATACCTTCAGTTTTATCTTTGTTTAATTTTAAGCCAGAGACTTTTCCGAAATTTTCTAACAACTCTAATGCCTTTTTTATATCTTTAAATTTTAAGAATAGTGTCGTGTCATCTGCTAATTGTGTTAGCTTAATTTTTCTGTTTCTTATTTTAATTCCATCAATTCTGAGACTTGATCTAATTTTATTTGCTAGTATTTCAGCTGCGATTACGAAAATTAGGCATGATAGGGGGCACCCTTGTCTAATTCCTCGCGAAATTTTATAACTTCCGGTTATCCAATTATTATTTTTGACACATCCAGATATATTTCTATATAATGTTTGTACCCATTTGATAAATGATTCACCAAGGCCACAATTTTTCATACTTTCAAACATAAACTCCCATTCTATGGTTTCGAATGCTTTAGAAAAATCTAAGAACAGAATGCATGAATCTATATTAAATTTCTCCGAATGGTCGATTATATCTTGAATTTGTCTGACGGAATAGCCAATAAATCTATTTTTAATGTAACCATTTTGATCTGTGTTAATAATTTTGGGGATGATTTGTTTTAATCTTGTTGCAAGAGCATAAGCTGCAATTTTGTAATCTGTATTCAAAAGTGTTATTGGTCGCCAGTTTTTCAAAAGCAACGGATCGTTCTTTTTATATATTAAAGTAACCATACCCATTTTCTGAGAATTACTTAGTTCACCATGTTCATATCCAAATTCAATGACTTTACCACCAAATTACTAATTTTCTTCCAAAAGAACTTATAAAATTCTGTAGATAAACCATCATTCCCAGGACTTTTATTGTTTTTCCTGTTATTTACTGCTTTAGAACATTCGTCTTCTGTTAATTTCCCTTCACAGAATTTACTTTCATTATCTGTTAATTTGTATTCTATTGGACATGTCCTTATGTATTCATGTATTTCACTTTTATTCGGATTGCTTGATTCATATAGTTTACGATAAAAAGTTTCTATTCCTTTTAAGATGCTCTCAGAATCATTTACTACTCTATTATCTAATTTCAATCGTTTAATAGCGTTATTTGACTGTCTGTGTTTTTCTAAACCAAGGAAAAATCTTGTAATTCTCTATCCAGTGTACTCTCGATCTTATTTGTGCACCACGAGCTTTTTCATCATACAATTTATTTAACTTGTTCTCTATTTCAGAAATTCTTTCTTCGTATAATTGGTATTATTTGTATCACTCACATCATACAAAGATTGTAACTTGTTTTCTAAGCTTTTTATTTCTTCCCTAGAAACACTACTTCTATCTTTACAATATTCGATGGTTTTATGCTTTATCATGACCTTACAGTAGTCCCATAATTGTGACTCATTCAGCTTCATTTCAGTGTTTTGTTTTAAAACTTTATCAATCTCATGTTCAATAACTTTAACATATTTCTTATCTTCTAGCATGCTGTTATTGATTTTCCAAATTCCCTGTCCTTTACTGTCCTTTTTTCCAATTTCTAATTTTAAAGATACAGCCATATGATCTGTATATGTTATTTGAGCTGGCCGTATGTCGCAAGATTTTTTGTTATGTAAGTTTTTGTCTAAGAGAAAACAATCTATTCTACTCGCTTCATTGCGTATTCTTCTCCTCCAAGTAAAATGTTGTTTTGTTTTATTATGTGCTCTCCATACATCAAATAAACCTTGAGTTTTCATCAGTTTTGTAAGACCGCAACTGTTTTTCAAAATTGTATCTTTATTTTTTGATCGTCTATCTTGCCTTTCCAATACCTCATTGAAATCCCCACCAATCAATAAAGATCCTTGTTTAAAATCAACAATCGTCTGATGAATGTTTTTGAAAAATATGTTTCTAAGCCGCATATCATTTGGTGCATACAGATTTACAATTGTATAATAATTTTCATCAAATTCTAAGTTAAGCATCAAATACCTCCCGTCTGAGTCTATTCTATTGTCAATGGTCGATGTTTTCAATGCTTTGCTGATGAGGATGGAAACACCTTTACTATTTGATGATCCAAACGAATGGTATGCAAAACAAAAATCTGTTATTTCTTTATTTACTTTTATAACTAAATCCTCCGTAAAGTGGGTTTCTTGCAAAAGAGCTATTTGAAATTTCTGCCTTTTAAGATATTCATATAATCTTAATCTTTTTTATCTTTCTCTTATACCTTGAATATTCAGAGTAACTATATGCAGATCGTTCACCATTCAAATTAAAAATTCAAGATTCAAACATTTGTTTTGACAAAACATTTGACCACTTATGATCATGTAAAAAAGTACACCTCCTTTATGCATCATTTTTCTTTTTTACTTTCTTGTTTTCCTTTCCTTCTTCATTTTGGAAAGACTCCTCTCTCTGCCTCTTACTGGGGAATCTCCGCCTTTCTGTCTTGCAGATGCCAAAAAGCGCTCGATTGAACCATGTTCCGCATTTTGTTTAACATTTCGCTTTGACTTATTTTTACTTTTCTTTGATTGCGCTTTTGGTTTTGATTTTTTATGCGTTGCGTCTGTCTGTCCGCCCGTGTCATCGGCTTCATTTTCACTTGTTTTTTCATCCTCTGTGCTTTCGCTTTGGTTCTCTAAAGAAGCTTTACATTCTTCGCGTTTGTGCCCTATTTCTTTACAATAATCGCACACCCATCCAGTTGTGCACTCCCCAGCCGAATGACCTTCCTCTTTGCATTTTACACAGACATTCGTTTTTTGAGTATAGTTTTGCGGATCCTTTGGCTGACCACGATACCAGAGAGTAGCGTTGTATTTTCCTACTTTGAAAAATTTGGGAAGATGCTTTGTTTTGTCAAGAATTACTATTCTGTCCCCCGTATCACAGTTAGTCAATTTATTGTTGACCCTTAACTTCTCTCTATACATATCCAGCACTTTCAAGCCTTGTACTGTAAGTGCTCTTTCAATTTGACCATCATCGACCGATAATGGTATGTTTGAAATACGCACTTTTGTCGTAAGCTCAGGATCAAACTTGGGTGTGTTTGGGTTCTCTGGTATTAGTGAGACGAGTGGACAGTAAAACTACCCTATCCTCTACGTTGTCAACATATAATCGCCAGTAACGACCGTTTCTTTGAATACCCCTTATATGACTATCTTGTATCACTCTTCCCATGCTGAGATATATTTCTTCTCCGTTGATCCAATGTATAGGATCGGGTGTCATGTTACCATAAACGTCACGTTCACTTAAGAAAACGGGTTTTACCTTCCCATACCCATCTGGATTTACAATACTTTTTTCACCATTTTCATTTTTTTCCATGTTACATTGACCATTTATTTTTTCACTATCTGCTGCCTGCGTCTGTTTTACTAATGACCAGCGTCCTGCCTCTAAAAACTGACGCACATGTGGCGGTATATGTGTAGTAATACTAAGAGTATTATTTACCTGGTCAGTCTGTTCCACCTGACTGACGCGCACGGCATATTATCTTCAGTGAATGTAGACATAATGAAGATTTTATACTCTGTTCAAACTCTGTTAATGTAAAAAGAAATCACAAAATCGACATACCACCTTTATCACTGTTGCATTAACACACTTCGTGTCGTTTTTCAATTAGAAATACGCCTTTTATACGTTGAAATTTTCAGAATTTTGTTGGAGCAAATTTCAGCGGCCTGTGCCTTAGCTAAGTCCGATAACTCCCTCAAGTCCGATAACTCTTACGTTTTGTACTGTTCCGGCAATGATCGGTCACCACTAGACATGTTTGTCGGTGTAATCGGCTCATAAATGTTCTGCGAAGCCGTAGAACTTTGTTCCTTCTGAGGCGAAGTGAAACTGCGTAAAAAATGTAAAAATATGTTACAGAATTCGTCAAGATGAAGAACTTTGTTCCTTCTGATCATGAGGGGAAAAACTGTGTGAAAAATGTAAAAAAAATGTTACAGAATCGCCAAATATTAAAATGAGAATCAATTCTATTTGAATAATTCATTGTTTACATATACATCTTGTACATTTTACTTATTCATGAATTATATAAATTATTTTCATTTAGTTAAAATGTTAGTGAAAATAATGACTACCTTTCATCAAAGTTTAAATCTAATAGGAGATCCTTCCACTCCTTATCATCAGCTTTATTTATTGAGAAACCGCTCCTTAAGTACAAAAAATAAAGAAAGATACATTGCAAGACCGATGGAAAAAAAGGAGAAATACATATTTTGCAAAAATATTAACCGAATCAACAAATTTAAAAAATATGAGAAAACTAACTGTGCCATATTTTTTAAACTACTCCTTAGATCCTTTAAAATATGTATGATCTGTTGGCGTAACTTCTCATGAAATGTAAAAACAGAAAATCAGTGGAATATCTTTTATATTGAAGGATGCTCTTTGACACAAAGAAATTAAATATGAGTAAAGGCAGCTGGGATTTATTTTTTTAAACGATTGTATCAAAATAAGTAGAAACAAAGAGTAATTCATCATGATAGATATTCTTTAATAGAACATTACTAGCAGATGTTTCTATTTTTTAAATGGTAAAATCGAAATTGTCTATGTTAATAATTGATGAATAATTCAAATTTGATTGAACATTATACTAGTATATGTTTTTTTTTTTTTTTGGCATCGTAAAACCAAATTGTCTATGAAAAATTGATGAAAGAACCTGACGCTTAATCTGCATAAAGAGCGTGGTGTCTTCACCCACATCAACATACCGAAATAAGGGCGCGGGAAAAAAAGACGTGTCACGAGGACTGTGGTGTAACGGTATGAGCGCCATGCTTTGTATGCTAGGTGAAGCCGCCTTATGGACTAACAAACGACATAGTAAAACAATAAAAACATATTAATATTGTGTGTTTTAGGAGGTTATCCAACCTTACCTTCAAACATGTGTTAAAAAAAGTAAAATTCCCTCTCTACTTAAAAAAATTACACATGTGATATAAAGATTTATATGTTTTATAGAATATAGAGATTATATGTTATTATAAGTTAAAAATATTGTTTCTAACGCAAGGTACGATTTCTCCAAAGAAATCGTACCCATTCTTCTACAAAAAAAGGCCTACTACCTAAAGTTACTTTTTGAACACAATTTTCTGTTTTCTTATACCTACAAAATGAGGAAGGTGGGGGGAAGGGAAAGTAGACTATGACAAATATGGATAATGACCATATCCCTGTCTACAGTACAAAATCGATAATTCAGAAAATCAGAAACCGAAGGCATACAAAATCAGGATAAAACAGGAACCAAAGCAAACAAAAACAAAAACCTCCACCATATGAAAAGAAGCGAACTCCCGATATGAGAGTGAGACCAGGTGCCCAGGAAGAGTAAGCATCTCCTGATTGCATGCAACACCCGTCGCTTCAATTCGGTAGAACTGTCACATCCGGTTACTTCTATTTTGGAAGATATAGAGTACAATCTTTGGTTGGATGGTTCAAATGGTCTATGACAGAATATCATCCACCATTCTGGATAGTGGGACATCATAGTGTATGACGAGTTCCCCATATCGACCGTAGAACTTCCTCAGTGACGATGTTAGTCGGTCACAAACATATCCCTGACTGAGAAGCTTATCTGAAAGACGCCTAGCTCTCAGAACAAAATCCGTATATTTGGTACTTGCTCTGGCATAGCGTATCAACTGAGATATGAATACGCCATAAGCAGGCGATGAAGGGATGTTGCTACTCAGAAAAGGAAAGTTCGTAATGCTGAAATTGAAGTCGTCACGTTTGTCATAGAGTGAGGTGTTCATGTGACCATCAGTGTCGTAGGACAACATTATGTCCAAATAGGATGCTGAATTATTTGTCTCTGTAGTTTCTTTGACTTCAAGCTCCGAAGGATAGATACTGCTCAGGTAATCCGCGAATTTTGGATTATTGATGGACAACACATCGTCTATGTATCTGTAAGTGAAGTTGAAGTCAAAAGCTAAGTATCTTTTCCCTTTAGAGATCAAAGATTGAATGAATTCAGCTTCGTACGAGTAAAGGAAAATGTCGGCAAGGAGTGGGGCACAATTGGTCCCCATTGGAATTCCAACAATTTGCTGAAAGACCTTTCCTCCAAACACCACAAAAATGTTGTCGATCAGAAAGTTTAACATCTGAATAATGTCTGTTTCAGTGTACTTATTTTCAGGATCTGACTTTTCTTTTACAAAGTACGTTTTGTCATAGTTAACAACAATAAATTTGTATTTGCGATTACCGTTCTTACTTGTAAACGCATTACTTATAATTTTTGCGAGTCTTTCTTTCAATTTAGAATGTGGAATTGTAGTGTAAAGTGTCGAAAAATCAAAGGCTTTGATCGAATGGACTCTGCGAGAATATACTGTCGAACAATATTTTTGTAGCCCAGATTTGATTTCAGATAAAACTTTGGTGAGTAAGATCGATACAGATTCGGTAGAACATTTTGAGGAACCAGCGATGAAACGTTGTTTGTACGGATTCTTATGCATTTAAGGTATGCAGTGTAAGTATGGTAAATCTAAATCTAAATTGGTAGTGTCGAAGCCAAAGGAAGCAAGAGCTGATTTGTGGTGATCTATTATTTCAGAGGCAGAAAGGTTTGTTGGGGTGTAAGTGGGATTTCCAGGTGTGAAGAGAAGTGAATGAATTTACATCGTGCCGGACACTTTGACCCGGGTAGCACAAGGACATCACATGATCAATATACCGTCAACTCAAATATGGAGTCGAAAAAAAAAAAAGGCACGTCATGAAAAATTTACCACTTTCCATACCCAACCTATCATAAATGTGATTTTTTTATGCTTTGAATAAACGAGTATTTTTCGCCCCTAGCTGTTTCCAGTATATGTTTATAATATAAAGAAAAGGTGATCCATTTATAAATCACGGGGTAGCACGAAGTAATCAGGTGATAACACATGATACATCTCCGTGGACGTGCGGCCGTTCCAAAATAAAAAAAAGATGGAGTGTCTAAGGGATCTCGGTTGGAAAGGTCTTATTTGTATTTGCCTTTGCTTATGTGCATTATCCTGCAACTCATCTGCATGCATATACTGTCCAGAACTGAATGATTGAATGTACATCTGCGTGCAGTTTGGAGACCTGTGTCTAAAATTTCTTGGGACCGCTCCGAAAAATATTATAGTTTTCGAATGTATTGCCAAAAGAGGAGTCATGTTGAAGGGTATGGACATTAAAAATGCAACGATAAGGGACCGTGTAGGTCACAAATGTGGTAAGTATTTTATTTTTTATTCGTTATTTTGATTTTTATGAGGCATTATTTTTATTCAGCATAAATATTACCTTAAATTTACTGAAGATCGCCAGTTATTTCAAAATTAGGTCAACATTAGGGCTTTGCAGCTTTGTTCTGCAGTTTGCGTCAAGAGAGAAAGTGTTAAAATATTTATTGATGACAGGTGTATACACATGAACCAACTGGGTTATTAATTATAACTGACAGGTCATGCAAGTCATACTGAACAATAATGTTGAATGGATGTGTGGGAAAGTGGGAGGAGTCAATTTACTGTGATACTAGTACGTAGGATAGAGATGTAAATTGGTTACTGTACATTAACCCTGTTTTGTTTGTACATCATCAACAATATGACAACAAATTTCTTTTTTAGATTTTCCAACCTGAAGATTTTAATATTCTAAAATCTATCTACATTGAAAAAAATGGGTACAATTGAGAAATTTAAGTAAAGGTACTACGAAGCAAAAAAAGAAAAACAAAACAAAAACACCCTCTTTTTTGTAAAGCCTGTGAAGCATAGCAACACTATTTATTTTGTTGTTATTATTATTAAATCCTAAATATACTTTTTATTATTTTTTAGAAAGATCTGCTCCACAGTTATCTTCTAGTTCTGGGTCTTATAGCATCATATCCCACTCATTATGCAACGTCTTTTGGTACATTTTTTGTACATAATAATTTTCATACTTTTTGGCCATGTATGATTGTTTAGAATGAGGATCACTGACGAGGGTTTAATACCTGAAACGTGCGTGTCTGGTCCATGCTGTAAATTAATCAGGTTTTAAATGATGCTATTGGATTTAAAGACGTTTAACACTACACCCTTGCCACCTCCACAATCAACGACTACACTTATGCCACATGTTCAGTCGACTACTACACCTGTGCCACCTACACAGTTGACTACTACACCTGTGCCAGTTCCACGGTCGACTACAAAACATGTATCACCTCCAGATTCACAGTCGACTGCTACTCCTGTGCCGCCTCCACAATGGACTACTACACCTATGCCACCTACACAGTTGACTACTTCACCTGTGCCAGTTCCACAGGCGACTACAACACATGTGCGAGCTCCAGAGTCGACTGCTACTCCTGTGTCACCTCCACAGTCAACTACTACCTCAGTTACTGCTGCACCCACAACAGTATCCACACCTAGCTCGTTAGTTATTGGTGAGGTGAACTTAATTTTCACAATTTTCCCTGTCATAATATGTCTTATAATTTTTGGTTTTATC